>CM059483.1:1170892-1215734 GCA_030408155.1 Lophura swinhoii | reverse complement strand
CCCTGGGTGTCACCTGCATTGGGTGTCATCTCCTTTGGGTGTCATCTGCATTGGGTGTCATCTGCATTGGGTGTCACCTCCTTTGGGTGTCACCTCCCCTGGGTGTCACCTGCATTGGGTGTCACCTCTATTGGGTGTCATCTGCTTTGGGTGTCATCTGCTTTGGGTGTCACCTCTATTGGGTGTCACCTCTATTGGGTGTCACCTCCCATGGGTGTCATCTGCATTGGGTGTCATCTCCTTTGGGTGTCATCTGCATTGGGTGTCACCTGCCCTGGGTGTCACCTGCATTGGGTGTCACCTCCCTTGGGTGTCATCTGCATTGGGTGTCACCTCCCTTGGGTGTCACCTCCACTGGGTGTCCCATCCCATGGGTGTCACCTCCCCTGGGTGTCCCATCCCATGGGTGTCACCTCCCATGGGTGTCACCTCCACTGGATATCACCTCCACTGAGTGTCACCTCCCATGGGGGTCACTTCCAATGGTTGTCACCTGCCTTGGTGACATCGTGGTCACGGTGACTTATGAAGGTGACACAGAGGTCAGGGTGACGTCGTGGCCGAGGTGACGCTGTGGTCAGGGTGATGTCACCACTGGTGGTGATGTTGCGTTCAGGGTGACATCGTAGCCAGGGTGACAATGTCCCCATCCTGGTGACATCCTTATCGTGGTGACATATCAGGGGTGACGTGGTGGTCATGGTGACACTGTGGTCATGGTGACACCGTGGTCATGGTGACACCGTGGTCATGGTGGCATCCCCATCCTGGTGGCACTCTTATCATGGTGACATCGTGGCTGGGGTGACATGGTGGCCATGGTGACACTGGTCAGGGTGACATCACGGTTAGGGTGACGTGGTGGCTGTGGTGACACCAAGGTCATGGTGACATGGTGGACGTGGTTACACCGTGGTCAGGGTGACATGGTGGACATTGTGACATGGTGGTCATGGTGACATTATGGCCATGGTGACACTGTGGTCATGGTGACATCGTGGTCATGGTGGCATCCCCATCCTGGTGGCACTCTTATCATGGTGACATGGTGGCTGGGGTGACATGGTGGCCATGGTGACATAATGGCCATGGTGACACCGTGGTCAGGGTGACATGGTGGCCATGGTGACATGGTGGTCATGGTGACATTATGGCCATGGTGACACTGTGGTCATGGTGACATGGTGGTCATGGTGACGTGGTAGCCATGGTGACACTGGTCAGGGTGACACTGTGGTCAGGGTGACATGGTGGTCATTGTGACATTGTGGCCATGGTGACACTTGTCAGGGTGACACTGTGGTCAGGGTGACATGGTGGACATGGTTACACCGTGGTCAGGGTGACATGGTGGCCATGGTGACACTGGTCAGGGTGACACTGTGGTCAGGGTGACATGGTGAACATGGTGACATTGTGACCACAGTGACACCATGGTCAGGGTGACATGGTGGACATGGTTGACACCATGGTCATGGTGACGTGGTGGCCATGGTGACATTATGGCCATGGTGACACTGTGGTCAGGGTGACGTGGTGGTCATGGTGACATTATGGCCATGGTGACACTGGTCATGGTGACACTGTGGTCATGGTGACATGGTGGCCGTGGTGACACCGTGGTCATTGTGACATTGTGGCCATGGTGACACTGTGGTCAGGGTGACATGGTGGTCATTGTGACATTGTGGCCATGGTGACATGGTGGCCGTGGTGACACCGTGGTCATTGTGACATTGTGGCCATGGTGACACTGTGGTCAGGGTGACATGGTGGTCATTGTGACATTGTGGCCATGGTGACATGGTGGCCGTGGTGACACTGTGGTCATTGTGACATTGTGGCCATGGTGACACTGTGGTCAGGGTGACATGGTGGTCATTGTGACATTGTGGCCATGGTGACATGGTGGCCATGGTGACATGGTGGCCACTTTGACCCACCATCCCTGTGGTGGTGACACCACGGTCGCAGTGACAGCCCTCCATGGTGACACTCAGGTGCTGATGGTGACACCCAGGTGACGGTGACCTCAGGTGACGGTGACACAGAGGTGACGGTGACACAGAGGTAATGGTGACGCCCTCGGGCAGGTGACACCCAGGGCACGGTGACACAGCCCACGTGATGGTGGTGACACCCAGGGACTTTGTCCCCAAAGATGTCCCTATTGTCCCCTCCCAGTGATTGTTAACCCCAACGTCACCGTGTGGGTGTGGGGACAGTGGGACAATGGGGACAATGGGGACAATGGGGACGATGGGGACAATGACATGGGACAATGAGAAGTTGGGGACAAGGGTGACAGTGGGGCAGTGGGTTATGGGGACAATGGGACATGGGGATAATGGGACAATGGGGACAACGACGTGGGGACAATGGGAAGTTGGGGACAGGGGTGACAGTGGGACATGGGGACATTGGGGACAATGGGACAATGGGACAATGGGGACAATGGGGACAGTGGGGACAACGACATGGGGACAATGGGAAGTTGGGGACAAGGGTGACAGTGGGACAGTGGGGTTATGGGGACAATGGGACATGGGGACAGTGGGGACAATGGGGACAATAGGAACAATGGGGACAATGGGGACAATGAGGACAACGACATGGGGACAATGGGAAGTTGGGGACAGGGGTGACAGTGGGACATGGGGACATTGGGGACAATGGGACATGGGGACAGTGGGACAATGGGGACAATGGAACAATGGGGACAGTGGGACAATGGGGACAACGACATGGGGACAATGGGATGTTGGGGACAAGGGTGACAGTGGGGCAGTGGGGTTATGGGGACAATGGGACATGGGGACATTGGGACAATGGTGACAATGGTGACAATAGGGCATGGGGACATTGGGGACAATGGGACATGGGGATAAAGGTGACATTGGGACTATGGTGACAATGGGACATGGGGACATTGGGGACATCTGGACATGGGGACAATGGGGACGATGGGACATGGGTACAAAGGTGACAGTGGGGTTATGGGGACAACGGTGACAATAGGGCATGGGGACATTGGGGACATCTGGACATGGGGACAATGGGACATGGAGACAATGGTGACAATAGGGCATGGGGACACTGGGGACAATGGGACATGGGGACAGTGGGACATTGGGACTATGGTGACAAGAGGGCATGGGGACATTGGGGACATTGGGGACATCTGGACATGGGGACATTGGGGACAATGGGACATGGGGACAGTGGGACATGGGGACAATGGTGACAATAGGGCATGGGGACATTGGGGACATTGGGGACATCTGGACATGGGGACAAAGGTGACAATGGGGTTATGGGGACAATGGGGACATCTGAACATTGAGGACAATGGGGACAATGGGGACAATGGGATATAGGGACAGTGGGGACAATGGGGACAATGGGACATGGGGACAAAGGTGACAGTGGGGTTATGGGGACAATGGGACAGTGGGACATTGGGACTATGGTGACAAGAGGGCATGGGGACATTGGGGACATCTGGACAATGGGGCAGTGGGACAATGGGGACAATGGTGACAAGAGCGCATGGGGACATTGGGGACAATGGGACATGGGGACAATGGGACATGGGTACAACAAGACAACGGGACACGGGGACAGTGGGGACAACGTGACAGTGGGGTTAGGGGAACAATGAGACACGGGGACACGGGTACAAAGGTGACAACGGGTGACAATGGTGCCACCCCCCATGGCGGTGACCCCTTGGCGCTGACGGCTCCGTGTCACCCCAGAGCCGCTAACGATGCCGGAGGTGACGCCGGACGCGGTGTTGGTGGCGGAGGAGGACAACGTCACCCTGCAGTGCCACCCCCCCCCCGGCACCGTCACTGCTTGGTGGCAGCGCGGTGACGCGCCGCTGTCCCCCGGCGGCCGCCTGTCGTTGTCCCCCGACAACCTGACGCTGACGGTGACGGCGGCGCGGCGCGGTGACGCCGGGTTGTACGGCTGCCACGTGGCCAACCCCGTCAGCAGCAACCGCAGCCGCGATGTCAACGTCACCGTCGCCTGTGAGTGGGCTGATGCGGCACCGCTGTGGGGTTGTGGCGCTGCCTGAGTGTGTCGTTGTGTCGTTGTGTTGTGTTGTGTCGTTGTGTTGTGTTGTGTCGTTGTGTTGCTGTGTCGTTGTGTTGTTGTGTCGTTGCGCTGCTGTGTCACTGTGTTGTTATGCCGTTGTGCTGTTGTGTCGTTGTGTCGTTGTGTTGTTGTGCTGTTGTGTCGTTGTGTCGTTGTGTCGTTGTTGTGTCGTTGTGTCGTTGTGTCGTTGTGTTGTGTCATTGTGTCATTGTGTCGTGTCGTTGTTGTGTTGTTGTGTCGTTGTGTCATGTTGCTGTGCCGTTGTGCCGTTGTGCCGTTGTGTCGTTGTGTCGTGTCGTTGTGTCGTTGTGTCGTTGTGTCGTTGTGTTGTTGTGCTGTTGTGTCGTGTCGTTGTGTCGTTGTTGTGTCGTTGTGTCATTGTGTCGTTGTGTTGTGTCATTGTGTCATTGTGTCGTGTCGTTGTTGTGTTGTTGTGTCGTTGTGTCATGTTGCTGTGCCGTTGTGCCATTGTGCCGTTGTGTCATTGTGTTGTGTTGTTGTGTCGTTGTGTCGTTGTGTCATTGTGTCGTTGTGTTGTTGTGCTGTTGTGTCGTTGTGTCGTTGTTGTGTCATTGTGTCGTTGTGTCGTTGTGTTGTGTCATTGTGTCATTGTGTCGTGTCGTTGTTGTGTTGTTGTGTCGTTGTGTCGTGTTGCTGTGCCGTTGTGCCGTTGTGTCGTTGTGTCGTGTCGTTGTGTCGTTGTGTCGTTGTGTCGTTGTGTTGTGCCATTGAGCTGTTGTGTCGTGCCGTTGTGCTGTTGTGTTGTTGTGTCGTTGTGTCGTTGTGTCGTTGTGTTGCTGTGCTGTTGAGTTGTTGTGCCGTTGTGTCATTGTGTTGTTGTGTTGTGTCTTTGTGTCATTGTGTCATTGTGTCATGTTGTTGTGTCGTTGTGTTGTGCCATTGTGTCATTGTGCTGTCATGTCGTGTCGTTGTGTTGTTGTGTTGTGTTGTTGTGCCATTGTGTGGTTGTGTTATCCTGTCGTGTTGTTGTGTTGTTGTGTTGCTGTGTCGTTGTGTTGTGTCGTTGTGTCGTGTTGTTGTATTGTGTCGTGTTGTGTGCTCTGTTACTGTGTCGTTGTGTTGTTGTGTCGTTGTGTCGTGTCGTTGTGTTGTGTCATTGTGTCGTTGTGTTGTGTCGTGTCATTGCGTTTCTGTGTCGTGTTGTATCGTGTTGTGTTGCTGTGTCGTTGTGTTGCTGTGTTGTGTCATTGTGTCGTTGTGTCGTCGTGTCGTCGTGTCGTCGTGTCGTTGTGTCGTGTCGTGTCATTGCGTTTCTGTGTCGTGTTGTATCGTGTTGTGTTGCTGTGTCGTTGTGTCATTGTGTCGTTGTGTCGTTGTGTCGTTGTGTTGCGTCGTGTCATTGCGTTTCTGTGTCGTGTTGTATCGTGTTGTGTTGCTGTGTCGTTGTGTCATTGTGTCGTTATGTCGTTGTGTCGTTGTGTTGTGTCATGTCATTGCGTTTCTGTGTCATGTTGTATCGTGTTGTGTTGCTGTGTCGTTGTGTCATTGTGTCGTTGTGTCGTTGTGTCGTTGTGTTGTGTCGTGTCATTGCGTTTCTGTGTCATGTTGTGTCGTGTTGTGTTGCTGTGTCGTTGTGTTGCTGTGTTGTGTCGTTGTGTCGTTGTGTCATTGTGTCGTGTTGTGTCATGTCATTGCGTTTCTGTGTCGTGTTGTATCGTGTTGTGTTGCTGTGTCGTTGTGTCATTGTGTCGTCGTGTCGTTGTGTCGTTGTGTCATTGTGTCGTTGTGTTGTGTCATGTCATTGCGTTTCTGTGTCGTGTTGTATCGTGTTGTGTTGCTGTGTCGTTGTGTCATTGTGTCATTGTGTCGTCGTGTCGTTGTGTCGTTGTGTCGTTGTGTCGTTGTGTCGTTGTGTCGTTGTGTCGTTGTGTTGTGTTGTGTCACTGCGTTTCTGTGTCGTGTTGTGTCGTGTTGTGTTGCTGTGTCGTTGTGTTGCTGTGTTGTGTCGTTGTGTCGTTGTGTCATTGTGTCGTCGTGTCGTTGTGTCGTTGTGTCATTGTGTCGTTGTGTTGTGTCATGTCATTGCGTTTCTGTGTCGTGTTGTATCGTGTTGTGTTGCTGTGTCGTTGTGTCATTGTGTCATTGTGTCGTCGTGTCGTTGTGTCGTTGTGTCGTTGTGTCGTTGTGTCGTTGTGTCGTTGTGTCGTTGTGTTGTGTTGTGTCACTGCGTTTCTGTGTCGTGTTGTGTCGTGTTGTGTTGCTGTGTCGTTGTGTTGCTGTGTTGTGTCGTTGTGTCGTCGTGTCGTTGTGTCGTTGTGTCGTTGTGTCGTTGTGTCGTTGTGTCGTTGTGTTGTGTCATGTCATTGCGTTTCTGTGTCGTGTTGTGTCGTGTTGTGTTGCTGTGTCGTTGTGTTGCTGTGTTGTGTCATTGTGTTGTGTCGTTGTGTCGTTGTGTCGTTGTGTCGTTGTGTCGTTGTGTCGTTGTGTTGTGTTGTGTCACTGCGTTTCTGTGTCGTGTTGTGTCGTGTTGTGTCGCTGTGTCGTTGTGTTGCTGTGTCATTGTGTCGTGTCATTGTGTCCCCATTGACCTCCATGATCCCAATGCCCCCAATTCCCCCATTGCCCCCAATTCCCCCATTGCCCCCAATGTCCCCATTGCCCCCAATTCCCCCACTGCCCCCATTGTCCCCATTGACCTCCATGACCCCATTGCCCCCATTGCCCCCAATGTCCCCATTGCCCCCAATGTCCCCATTGACCCCATTATCCCCATCGCCCCCAATGTCCCTATTGACCTCCATGACCCCAATGTCCCCATTGCCCCCATTGCCCCCATTGACCCCAATGCCCCCATTGCCCCCAATGTCCCCACTGACCTCCATGACCCCAATGTCCCCATTGCCCCCATTGACCCCATTGCCCCCATTGACCCCATTGCCCCCATTGCCCCCAATGTCCCCATTGCCCCCAATTCCCCCATTGCCCCCAATGTCCCCATTGACCTCCATGACCCCATTGCCCCCATTGCCCCCATCGCCCCCATTGCCCCCATTGCCCCCAATTCCCCCACTGCCCCCACTGCCCCCAACACCCCCCACCATCTCCCCCCCTCCCCTGGCAGTCGGACCCGACGACGTCACCGTCACCCCCCCGGTCCCCCAATGTCCCCATTGACCTCAATGACTCCATTGTCCCCATCACCCCCATTGCCCCCATTGCCCCCAATGTCCCCAATGACCCCACTGCCCCCATTGCCCCCATTGCCCCCAATTCCCCCACTGCCCCCAATGTCCCCAACACCCCCCACCATCTCCCCCCCTCCGCTGGCAGTCGGACCCGAGGACGTCACCGTCACCCCCCCCGGTCCCCCAATGTCCCCATTGACCCCATTACCCCCATTGACCCCATTACCCCCATTGACCCAAAGTCTCCACTGACCCCATTGCCCCCATTGCCCCCATTGACCCCATTGACCCCATTGCCCCCTTTGCCCCCATTGTCCCCATTGCCCTCATTGCCCCCAGTGTCCCCATTGACCCCATTGCCCCCATAGCCCCCAATGCCCCCATTGACCCCATTGCCCCCAGTGTCCCCATTGACCCCATTGCCCCCATTGCCCCCAATGCCCCCATTGCCCCCAATTCCCCCACTGCCCCCATTGCCCCCATTGCCCCCAATTCTCCCACTGCCCCCATTGACCCCAACGTCCCCATTGCCCCCATTGACCCCATTGCCCCCATTGCCCCCAATTCCCCCACTGCCCCCAGTGTCCCCAACACCCCCCATCATTTCCCCCCCTCCGCTGGCAGTCGGACCCGACGACGTCACCGTCACCCCCCCCGGTCCCCACCACGTCCCCGTCGGTGCCACCCTCGCCCTGCTCTGCTCCGCCTCGGCCGCCCCCCCGCCCACCTTCACGTGGCTGGGCGCCGCCGGCCGCCACGACGGCCCCAGCTGGGCTCTGGGTCCCCTGTCCCCAAACGAGGGGGGTGACATCGTGTGCCAGGCACTGAACCCCTACAGCAACCACAGCCGCAACAGCTCCAGCGTCAGCCTCTGGGTTTGGGGTGAGTGCGGGGTCACCGGGGCCTTTGGGGTGTCTTTGGGGTGCCTTTAGGGCATCTTTGGGGCACCGTCTGGTCACACGGGTTTGGGGTCAGTATGGGGTCATTGGCACCTTTAGGGCACCTTTAGGGCCCCATTTGGGCACGTTTAGGGCACCTTTGGGGCACCTTTAGGGAACCATTTGTTGTACTGGATTTGAGGTTTGGGGTGAGTATGGGATCACAGGAACCTTTAGGGCATCTTTAGGGCAGCATTTGGTCACATGGGTTTGGGGTCGGTATGGGGTCATTGGCACCTTTAGGGCATCTTTGGGGCATCTTTGGGGCACCTTTAGGGCATCTTTGGGGCACCATTTGGTCAAATGGGTTTGGGGTGAGTATGGGGTCATTGGCACCTTTAGGGCACCTTTGGGGCACCTTTGGGGCATCTTTGGGGCACCGTTTGGTCCAATGGGTTTGGGGTCAGTATGGGGTCATTGGCACCTTTAGGGCATTTTTAGGGCATCTTCAGGGCACCTTTGGGGCATCTTTGGGGCACCATTTGGTCACATGGGTTTGGGGTGAGTGTGGGGTCAGCGGGGCTTTGGGGTGTCTCTGGGGTGCCTCTGGGGTGCCTTTAGGGCACCTTTAGGGCATCTTTGGGGCACCGTTTGGTCCAATGGGTTTGGGGTCAGTATGGGGTCATTGGCACCTTTGGGGCACCTTTGGGGCACCTTTGAGGCACCTTTAGGGCACCTTTGGGGCACTTTTAGGGCACCTTTAGGGCATCATTGGGGCACCGTTTGGTCCAATGGGTTTGGGGTCGGTATGGGGTCATTGGCACCTTTAGGGCATCTTTGGGGCACCTTTGGGGCACCATTTGGTCATATGGTTTTGGGGTCAGTATGGGGTCATTGGCACCTTTAGGGCACCTTTAGGGCAGCTTTAGGGCACCATTTGTTGTAATGGATTTGGGGTTTGGGGTGATTATGGGGTCACAGGAACCTTTAGGGCACCTTTAGGGCAGCTTTAGGGCACCGTTTGGTCCAATGGGTTTGGGGTCGGTATGGGGTCACAGGAACCTTTAGGGTATTTTTAGGGCATCTTCAGGGCACCTTTAGGGCAATTTTGGGGCACCATCTGGTCACATGGGTTTGGGGTGAGTGTGGGGTCAGTGAGACCTTTGGGGTGTCATTGGGGCGCCTTTGGGGTGCCTTTAGGGCAATTTTGGGGCACCGTCTGGTCCAATGGGTTTGGGGTGAGTATGGGGTCATTGGCACCTTTAGGGCACCTTTAGGGCATCTTTAAGGCACTTTTAGGGCATCTTTGGGGCACAGTTTGGTCCAATGGGTTTGGGGTGAGTGTGGGGTCACCGGGACCTTTGGGGTGCCTTTAGGGCACCTTTAGGGCACATTTAAGGCACCATTTGGTCACATGGGTTTGGGGTCAGTATGGGGTCATTGGCACCTTTAGGGCACCTTTAGGGCACATATAGGGCACCTTTAGGGCACCTTTGGGGCATCTTTAAGGCACTTTTAGGGCATCTTCAGGACACCTTTAGGGCATCTTTGGGTCACCATCTGGTCCAATGGGTTTGGGGTGAGTGTGGGGTCACTGGGCCTTTGGGGTGCCTTTAGGGCCCCATTTGGGCACCTTTAGGGCACCTTTAGGGCACCATTTGGTCACATGGGTTTGGGGTCAGTATGGGGTCATTGGCACCTTTAGGGCACCTTTAGGGCATCTTTAGGGCACCTTTAGGGCATCTTTAGGGCACCTTTAGGGCATCTTTGGGGCACTGTTTGGTCCAATGGGTTTGGGGTCGGTATGGGGTCATTGGCACCTTTAGGGCACCTTTAGGGCATCTTTGGGGCACCATTTGGTCACATGGGTTTGGGGTGAGTGTGGGGTCACCGGGACCTTTGGGGTGTCTTTGGGGTGCCTTTAGGGCACCTTTAGGGCACCTTTGGGGCACCTTTAGGGCACCATTTGTTCTAATGGATTTGGGGTTTGGGCTGAGTATGGGGTCACAGGAGCCTTTAGGGCAGCATTTGGTCAAATGGCTTTGGGGTTTGGGGTGATTATGGGGTCATTGGCACCTTTAGGGCACCTTTAGGACACCTTTGGGGCAGCATTTGGTCAAATGGGTTTGGGGTTTGGGGTGAGTATGAGGTCATTGGCACCTTTAGGGCATCTTTAGGGCACCTTTAGGGCATCTTTAGGGCAGCATTTGCTCAAATGGATTTGGGGTCAGTATGGGATCACTGGCACCTTTAGGGCACCATTTGTTGTACTTGATTTGGGGTTTGGGGTGATTATGGGATCACAGGAACCTTTAGGGCATCTTTAGGACATCTTTAGGGCATGTTTAGGGCACCATTTGGTCAAATGGGTTTGGGGTATGGGGTCATTGGCACCTTTAGGGCATCTTTAGGGCACCTTTAGGGCAGCTTTAGGGCAGCATTTGGTCACATGGCTTTGGGGTTTGGGGTGATTATGGGGTCACTGGCACCTTTAGGGCACCTTTGGGGCAGCTTTGGGGCACCTTTGGTCACCATTTGGTCAAATAGGTTTGGGGTTTGGGGTTTGGGGTGCCTACGGGGTCACAGAGCCTCTTTGTCCCCATTTGGTCCCCATTTTGTCCCCATTTTGTCCCCATCTGATCACAGTTTGGTCACCACGGGGTCACCATTCTGGCCCCATTTCCCCCCCTTTTGCCCCCATTCTGCCCCCATTCTGCCCCCATTTGCTCCCCACTTTTTCCCCACTTTCTCCCCACTTCCTCCCCACTTTCTCCCCACTTTCTCTCCATTTCCTCACTCTTTTCTCCCCATTTTCTCCCCATTCTGTCCCCATTATCTCCCCATTTCCTCCCCATTCTTTTCCCTATTCTTTTCCCATTTTCCCCCCATTTCCTCCCCACATTCTCCCCATTCTGTCCCCATTTCCTCCACATTCTTTTTCCATTTCCTCCCCATTTCCTCCCCACTTTCTCCCCATTCTTTCCCCATTTTCTCCCCATTTCCTCCCCACTTTCTCCCCACTTCCTCCCCATTCTTTCCCCACTATCTCCCCACTTCCTCCCCATCCTTTCCCCATTTCTTCCCCATTTCCTCTCCACTTTCTCCCCATTTTCTCCCCACTTCCTTCCCACTTCCTCCCCTTTCTTTTCCCACTTTCTCCCCATTCTTTCCCCATTTCTTCCCCATTCTTTCCCCACTTTCTCCGCATTCTCTCCCCATTTCCTCCCCACTTTCTCCCCACCTCCTCCCCATCCTTTCCCCACTTCCTCCCCATTCTTTCCCCATTTGCTCTCCATCCTTTCCCCATTTCCTCCCCATTCTTTCCCCATTTCCTCCCCATCCTTTCCCCATTTCTTCCCCATTTCCTCCCCACTTTCTCCCCACTCTCTCCCCATTTCCTCCCCATCCTTTCCCCACTTTCTCCCCATTCTTTCCCCACTTCCCCCCCATCCTTTCCCCATTTCCTCCCCATCCTTTCCCCACTTTCTCCCCACTTTCTCCCCACTTTCTCCCCATCCTTTCCCCACTTCCTCCCCATCCTTTCCCCACTTTCTCCCCACTTTCTCCCCACTTTCTCCCCATTCTCTCCCCATTTCCTCCCCACTTTCTCCCCATTCTTTCCCCACCTCCTCCCCACTTTCTCCCCACTTCCCCCCCATCCTTTTCCCATTTCCTCCCCATCCTTTCCCCACTTTCTCCCCACTTTCTCCCCACTTTCTCCCCATCCTTTCCCCACTTCCTCCCCATCCTTTCCCCACTTTCTCCCCACTTTCTCCCCACTTTCTCCCCATTCTCTCCCCATTTCCTCCCCACTTTCTCCCCATTCTTTCCCCACCTCCTCCCCACTTTCTCCCCACTTCCTCCCCATCCTTTCCCCACTTCCTCCCCATCCTTTCCCCACTTTCTTCCCCTTTTCTTCCCCACTTCCTCCCCATCCTTTCCCCACTTCCTCCCCATCCTTTCCCCACTCCCTCCCCAATCCCTCCCCCCTCCCTCCCCATCCTCCCCCCACCCCCTCCCCCCATCCCCCCCACTCCTCACCCCCCCCGTCTCTCCCCAGCCCTCCTCTCGACGCCATCCGTCGCCCCCCCGGCGGTGTCCCTGCGGGAGGAGGACAACGTCACCCTGCAGTGCCACCCCCCCCCCGGCACCGTCACCAACGCTTGGTGGCAGCGCGGTGACGCGCCGCTGTCCCCCGGCGGCCGCCTGTCGTTGTCCCCCGACAACCTGACGCTGACGGTGACGGCGGCGCGGCGCGGTGACGCCGGGTTGTACGGCTGCCACGTGGCCAACCCCGTCAGCAGCAACCGCAGCCGCGATGTCAACGTCACCGTGCTGTGTGAGTCGGGGCGGCGCCGGGCCCCACTGCCACCCCGGACCCCATTGGGACCCCATAGGGACCCCATGACCCCATTGGGACCCCAGACCCCAGTGGGAACACGTGGTGACCCCGTAGGGACCCCATAGGGACCCCAGACCCCATTGGGAACAAGTGGTGACCCCATAGGGACCCCAGACCCCATTGGGAACCTGTGGTGACCCCATAGGGACCCCAGACCCCATTGGGACCCCAGACCCCATTGGGAACAAGTGGTGACCCCATAGGGACCCCAGAACCCATTGGGACCCCAGACCCCATTGGGACCCCATGGTGACCCCATAGGGACCCCATAGGGACCCCAGACCCCATAGGGACCCCAGACCCCATTGGGAACCTGTGGTGACCCCGTAGGGACCCCAGACCCAATTGGGACCCCAGACCCCATTGGGAACAAGTGGTGACCCCATAGGGACCCCAGACCCCATTGGGACCCCAGACCCCATTGGGACCCCGTGGTGACCCCATAGGGACCCCAGACTCCATTGGGAACCTGTGGTGACCCCGTAGGGACCCCAGACCCTATTGGGACCCCAGACCCCATTGGGAACCCGTGGTGACCCCATAGGGACCCCAGACCCTATTGGGACCCCAGACCCCAGTGGGAACCTGTGGTGACCCCATAGGGACCCCAGACCCCATAGGGACCCCAGACCCCATTGGGACCCCGTGGTGACCCCATAGGGACCCCATAGGGACCCCAGACCCCATTGGGAACAAGTGGTGACCCCATAGGGACCCCATAGGGACCCCAGACCCTATTGGGACCCCAGACCCCATTGGGAACCCGTGGTGACCCCATAGGGACCCCAGACCCTATTGGGACCCCAGACCCCATTGGGAACCTGTGGTGACCCCATAGGGACCCCAGACCCCATAGGGACCCCAGACCCCATTGGGACCCCGTGGTGACCCCATAGGGACCCCATAGGGACCCCAGACCCCATTGGGAACAAGTGGTGACCCCATAGGGACCCCAGACCCCATAGGGACCCCAGACCCCATTGGGAACCCGTGGTGACCCCATAGGGACCCCATAGGGACCCCAGACCCCATAGGGACCCCAGACCCCATTGGGAACAAGTGGTGACCCCATAGGGACCCCAGACCCCATTGGGACCCCGTGGTGACCCCATAGGGACCCCATAGGGACCCCAGACCCCATAGGGACCCCAGACCCCAGTGGGAACACGTGGTGACCCCGTAGGGACCCCAGACCCCATAGGGACCCCAGACCCCATTGGGACCCCAGACCCCATTGGGAACCCGTGGTGACCCCATAGGGACCCCAGACCCCATAGGGACCCCAGACCCCATTGGGAACCTGTGGTGACCCCGTAGGGACCCCATAGGGACCCCATAATCCCATAGTGACCCCATGACCCCATAGTGACCCCATAGTGACCCTATAACCCCATTGGGAACCCATGGTGACCCCATAGGGACCCCAGAACCACGTGGTGACCCTATAACCCCATTGGGACCCCATAGTGACCCTATAACTCCATAGGGACCCCATAATCCCATGGTGACCCCATAGGGACCCCATAGGGACCCTATAACCCCATTGGGACCCTATTGGGACCCCATAATCCCATGGTGACCCCATGACCCCATGGTGACCCCATAGGGACCCCATAATCCCATGGTGACCCTATAACCCCATTGGGACCCCATAGGGACCCCAGAACCACGTGGTGACCCTATAACCCCATTGGGACCCCATAGGGACCCCAGACCCCATTGGGAACACATGGTGACCCCGTAGGGACCCCATAGGGACCCTATAAACCCATTGGGACCCCATAGGGACCCCAAACCCCATTGGGAACCCGTGGTGACCCCATTGGGACCTCATAGGGACCCTATAACCCCATTGGGACCCCATAGGGACCCCAGACCCCATTGGGAACACATGGTGACCCCATAGGGACCCCGTAACCGCATGGTGACCACATGACCCCATTGGGACCCCATAGGGACCCCATAGGGACCCCATAGTGACCCTATAACTCCATAGGGACCCCATAATCCCATGGTGACCCCATAGTGACCCCATAACTGCATGGTGACCACATGACCCCATGGTGACCACATGACCCCATGGTGACCCCATAGTGACCCCAGACCCCATTGGGACCCCATGGTGACCCCATAGGGAACCCATAATACCATGGTGACCCCATGACCCCATAGTGACCCCATAGTGACCCTCTAACCCCATTGGGATCCCATCGGGACCCCAGACCCCATTGGAAACACGTGGTGACCCCATAGAGACCCCATAGGGACCCTATAACCCTATTGGGACCCCATAGTGACCCCATAATCGCGTGGTGACCACATGACCCCATAGTGACCCTATAACCGCATTGAGAACCCATAGGGACCCCAGACCCCATAGGGACCCCAGACCCCATTGGGAACACGTGGTGACCCCATAGGGACCCCGTAACCGCATGGTGACCGCATGACCCCATTGAGACCCCATAAGGACCCCATAGTGACCCTATAACCCCATAGTGACCCCATAGTGACCCCATAACTGCGTGGTGACCACATGACCCCATAGTGATCCCATAGTGACCCTATAACCCCATAGTGACCCCATAGTGACCCCATAACTGCGTGGTGACCCCATGACCCCGTAGTGACCCCATAGTGACCCTATAACCCCATAGTGACCCCATAGGGACCCCAGACCCCATTGGGAACACGTGGTGACCCCGTAGGGACCCCATAGGGACCCCAGACCCCATTGGGAACACGTGGTGACCCCATAGGGACCCCATAGGGACCCCAGATCCCATTGGGACCCCATAGGGACCCCATAATCGCGTGGTGACCTCATGACCCCATAGTGACCCCATAGTGATCCTCTAATCCCATTGGGACCCCATAGGGACCCCATGACCCCATTGGGAACCCGTGGTGACCCCGTAGGGACCCCATAGGGACCCCATAGTCCCATGGTGACCCCATGACCCCATAGTGACCCCATAGTGACCCTATAACCCCATAGGGACCCCATAGGGACCCCATAGTGACCCCAGAACCACGTAGTGACCCTATAACCCCATTGGGACCCCATGGGGACCCCATAATCCCATGGTGACCCCATGGTGACCCCATGACCACGTGGTGACCTCATAACCCCATAGTGACCCCATAGGGACACCATAACCACGTGATGACCCTATAACCTCATGGTGACCCCATAGGAACCCCATAACCCCATGGTGACCCTATAACCCCATTGTGACCCTATTGGGACCCCATAGGAACCCCATAACCCCATGGTGACCCCATAACCACATGGTGACCCCATAACCACATGGTGACCCCATGGTGACCCCATAGGAACCCCATAACCACATGGTGACCCCATAGGGACCCCATTGGGACCCCATAACCACGTGGTGACCCCATAACCCCGTAGTGACCCTACAGCCCCATGCTGACCCCAGATTTTCCCCCATGACCCCTGTAACCCCATGAACCCACATGACCCCGTGTAACCCTATGACCCCTCATGACCCCATGACCCCGTAACCTTATGACCTCACATGACCCCAAGACCCTTTTGTAACCCCATGACCCAATGTGACCCCATGACCCCGCATGACCCCATGAACTCACATGACCCCATTGCCCCTGTAACCCCATGACCCGTTTTAACTCCGTGACCCCCCCATAACCCCATGACCCCCTGTAACCCCAAGACCCCACGTGACCTCATGACCCCACATGACCCCTTGGCCCCGATGGCCCCATGACCCCTCTAACCCCATGACCCCAAGACCCCTTGTAACCCCATGACCCCACATGGACCCCATGACCCCATGGCCCCCTGTAACCCCATGACCTCACATGACCCCATGACCCGTCTAACCCCATGACCCCAAGATCCCTTGTAACCCCATGACCCCACATGACCCCCAATAACCCCGTGACCCCCCATAACCCCATGACCCCACATGACCCCATGGCTCCACATGACCCCAAATGACCCCATGACCCCACATGACTCCAAGACCCCCTGTAGCCCCATGACCCCACATGACCCCATGACCCCACATGACCCCATGACTCCCAGTAACCCCATGACCCCGCATGACCCAATGACCTCCTGTAACTCCATGACCCCACATGACCCCAGGACCGCCTGTAACCCCATGACCCCCCATAACCCCATGATCCCACGTGACCCCATGACCCCCCGTAGCCCCATGACCCCACATGACCCCCTGTAACCCCATGACCCCACATGACCCCATGACCCCCCATAACCCCATGACCCCACATGATCCCATGACCCCCTGTAACCCCATGACCCCCCATAACCCCATGACCCCACGTGACCCCACGTGACCCCGTGACCTCAGGTAACCCCAGGCTCCCCTCCCCCCACAGACGGCCCAGACTCGGCCTCCATCTCCCCCCCCGGCCCCCTGTGGCTGCCGTTGGGGGCGGAGCTTACCCTGCATTGCTCCGCCCCTTCGGTCCCGCCCTCTGACGTCACTTGGGGGCGGGGCAACGAAACCTTGGGGGCGGGGCCGGAGCTGCACCTCGTCCTCTCTGACTCCGCCCACTTTGGGACCGTCAGCTGCCGGGCGACCAATCCCACGCTGCAGCGATCGGCCGACGCCCACGTGGAGCTGCGATTGGGGGCGGGTCCGGGGCGGGGCTTAGCGAGGGGGCGGAGCTATGAGGAATGGGGAGGGCTTTGGGGAGGGGCGGGGCTACGAGGGATGAGGAGGGGCTTTGGGAAGGGGCGGGGCTAAACGAGGGGGGCGGGGCTATGAGGAATGGGGAGGGACTTAGAGGGGGTCTAAGCGAGGGGGAGGGGCTAAGGGAGGGGGAGGGGCTATGAAGAATGGGGAGGGACTTAGGGAAGGGGCGGGGCTAAGGGAGGGGCGGGGCTCTGAGGGATGGGAGGGACTTAGGTAAGGCGGGGCTTAAAGAGGGGGCGGGGCTAAGGGAGGGTGCGGGGGTATGGGGGACGGTGAGGGACTTAGGGGGCGGGGCTAAGCGAGGGGGCGGGGCTTAACGAGGGGGCGGAGCTTAGAGGTGGGTGGGGACATTATGGATGGAGAGGGGCTTAGCGAGGGGCGGGGCTAATCGGGGGCGGGGCTTAGCCATGGGCGGGACTACGAGGGATTGGGGGCTAATGAAGGGGGCGGGGCTTAGCGAGGGGCGGGGCCTTTAGTGAGGGGGCGGGGCTGAGGGAGGGGGGCTGTGCAGGACGTGGAGGGGCTTAGCGAGGGGGCGGGGCTTAGTGGGTGGCGGGCGTAGCGAGGGGGCGGGGCTATGAGGGAGTGGGGGCTCTGAAAGGGGGCGGGGCTTAGGGAGGGGCGGGGCCAGTAGGGATTGGAGGGGCTTAGGGAGGGGGCGGGGCTTAGGGAGGAGGAATCCTCCGGGAGGGGGCGGGGCTATGCTGAAGGGGGAGGGGCTTAGCGAGGGGAGGGGCTTAGGGAGGAGGCGGGGCTTAGGGAGGAGGCGGGGCTATGCGGGATGGGAGGGGCTTAGGGGGTCGAGCTATGGGGGATGGGAAGGGGCTCAGGGAGGGGGTGGGGCTATGTGGGAAGAGGCGGGGCTTTATGCCGAAGTGGGCGTGGCTAATGGAGAGGGAGGCGTGGTTTATGCGGAAGTGGGCGGTGCTAATGGAAAGGGGCGTGGCCTAAGGGGTGGGGTTTATTCAAAAGTGGGCGGAGCTTTTTGACTGGGCGTAGGTGATAGAATGGGAGGGGTTGTGAGAAGGGGGCGGGGCTATGAGCGAAAGGGGCGGGGCTTGGTGTAAAGGGGGCGTGGCTTTGTGCTGTCTCCCCCTCCCCCTTTCCTCATTTCCCCCCCATTTTTCTCCCAGGTCTGTCGGGGGGGGCGGTGGCTGGGATCGTACTGGGAGCACTGGTGGGACTGGGGCTGATTGTGGCCGCGGGTTTCTTGATATGGAAACGCCTGCACAGGTGATAATGGGGGGGAAATGGGTCCCAAATGGTCCCAAAGTGGCCACAAATGGCCCCTAAATGGCCCTTAAATGGCCCCAAATGTCACAAACCCATCAAAGATGGCCCCAAAACGGCCACAGATTGCCCCCAAATGGCACCAAAATGGCTCGCAGTGTTCTGAAAATGGCTCCTCGCCCAAAAATGGCCACAAAACATCTCAAAATGGCCCGAAAAAAAGGCAGCGAATGTCTCAAAACCGACCAAATTGGTCTCAAAATGAGCAAAAAAGGTCTGAAAATGGCTTCAGAATGGCCACAAGTGGCCACAAATTGCCCCCAAAATGGCCACAGATGCCCCCAAAATGGCCACAAATGTCCCGAATGCACTGAAAATGGCCCCAAAATGGCATCTAATGTCTCAAAGCCACAAAAAAGGGGCTCCAACTGTCCATAAAATGTCCACCAATGGCCCCAAATGGCCCCAAAACATCCAAAAATGGCCCCCAAATGGCCCCAAATGTCTCAAATCCAACCAAATTGGCCCCGGAATGACCACAAATTGTCTGAAAATGGCTTCAAAATGGCCCCAAATGTCACAAAACCACAAAAAAATTGCACCAGAAAGGGCAGAAATGGACCCAAATCAGCTCCAGGTGTCACAAAATCATCAAAAATTGCCCCAAAACATCCAAAAATGGCCCCCAAATGGCCCAACTCCACCCAGAATGGCCCCAAAATGTCTAAAAATGGCCCCAGATGGCCACAAATGGCCCCAATGTGGCCACAAATGTCACGAAGCCAGAAAAAAATGACCTCAGAATGGCCCCAAATGTCACGAATCCACCCCAAATGGCCCCAAAATGTCAAAAAATGCCTCCAAAGTGGCCACAAATGTCCCAAATGCACTGAAAATGGCCCCAAAATGGCATCCAATGTCTCAAAGCCCCCCAAAATTGGCTCCAACTGTCCATAAAGTGTCCACCAATGGCCCCAAATGGCCCCAAAATATCCAAAAATGGCCCCCAAATGGCCCCAAATGTCTCAAAACCGACCAAAATGGCCCCAAAATGACCACAAATTGTCTGAAAATGGCTCCAAAATGCACCCAAAATGCCCCAAAATGGCCACAAATGTCCCGAATGCACTGAAAATGGCCCCAAAATGGCATCCAATGTCTCAAAGCCACAAAAAAAGGCTCCAGCTGTCCATAAAATGTCCACCAATGGCCCCAAATGGCCCCAAAACATCCAAAAATGGCCCCAAATGGCCCCAAATGTCTCAAATCCAACCAAAATGGCCCCGAAATGACCACAAATTATCTGAAAATGGCTTCAAAATGGCCCCAAATGTCACAAAACCACAAAAAAATGGCACCAGAAAGGGCACAAATGGACCCAAATGGCCCCAAAACATCCAAAAATGGCACCAAAATGGCCCCAAATGTCTCAAATCCAACCAAAATGGCCCCAAATGTCCACAAATTATCCCAAAACTGATTCACATTTCCCCCAGATCCACCCCAATTTCCCCACTTCCTCCCATATTCCCCCTATTTCCCCCCAAATTTGCCCCAAATTCCCCAAATTTTCCCAATTATCCCCAAATCTTCCCTCATTTCACTGAATTTTCCCCAAATTTCCCCCAAATGTGCTCCAATTTTCCCAATTTTTCCCAAATTTCCCCTATTTTCCCCCAAATCCATCCCATTTTCCCCCAATTGTCTCCAAATCCACCCCAGATTCCCCAAATCTTCCCCCAGTTACCCCAAATCTGCCCCAATATCCCCCAAATCTGCCCCAATTTCCCCTAATTTTCCCCCCAAATTCCCCCCCGGTTCTGCCCAGTTTCCTCCAAATCCATCCCAATTTCCCCCCAGTTTTCCCAAATCCACACCAAATTTTCCCATTTCCCCCCCCAGATCCCCCCTAATTTTCCTCAAATCCTCCCTAATTTTCCCCAAATCCACCCTAATTCTCCCCAAATCTCCCCTAATTTTCCCCAAATCCCCCCTAATTCCCCCCAAATCCCCCCTAATTTCCCCCAAATCCCACCTAATGTTCCCCAAATCCCCCCTAATTCCCCCCAAATCCCCCCTAATTTTCCCCAAATCCCCCCTAATTCTCCCCATATCCCCCCGTAATTTTCCCCAAATCCACCCTAATTCCCCAAATCCCCCCTAATTTTCCCCAAATTCCCCCTAATTCCCCCCAAATCCCCCGTAATTTTCCCCAAATCCATCCTAATTCCCCCCAAATTCCCCCTAATTCTCCCCAAATCCACACTAATTCTCCCCATATCCCCCCTAATTTTCCCCAAATCCACACTAATTCCCCCCAAATCCCCCCTAATTTTCCCCAAATCCCCCCTAATTTTCCCCAAATCCACCCTAAATCCCCCCAAATCCCCCCTAATTCCCCCAAATCCCCCCTAATTTTCCCCAAATCCACCCTAATTTTCCCCAAATCCACCCTACTTCTCCCCAAATCCCCCCAATTTTCCCTAAATCCACCCTAATTCCCCCCAAATCCTCCCTAATTCCCCCCAAATCCCCCCTAATTTTCCCCAAATCCTCCCTAATTCCCCCCCAATCCCCCCTAATTCCCCCCAAATCCCCCCTAATTTTCCCCAAATCCCCCCTAATTCCCCCCAAATCCCACCTAATTTTCCCCAAATCCCCCCTAATTCCCCCCAAATCCACTCTAATTTTCCTCAAATCCCCCCTAATTCCCCCCAAATCCCCCCTAATTTTCCCCAAATCCCCCCTAATTCCCCCAAATCCCCCCTAATTTTCCCCAAATCCTCCCTAATTCCCCCCAAATCCCCCCTAATTTTCCCCAAATCCTCCCTAATTCCCCCCAAATCCCCCCTAATTCCCCCCAAATCCCCCCTAATTTTCCCCAAATCCACCCTGTTTCTCCCCAAATCCCCCCAATTCCCCCCAGTTTCCCTCAATTCGCCCCCAATTCCCCCCCAAATCCCCCCCAATTTCCCCTAATTCCCCCCAAATCCCCCCTATTTTCCCCCAATTCTCCCCCAAATCCCCCCAAATCCCCCCCAACTTTCCCCCAAACCCCCAAATTCCCCCCCCCCCATTTCCCTCCCCCAAATCCCCCCCCCATTAACTCGATGCCCCCCCCCCAGACCCCCACCTGCCCCGAAGACCCCCATGGGACCAACTGCCACCAATGGGAACAGCGCTGCCACTGTGAGGAGCCCCCAAATCCCCCATTTTTACCCCAAATTTCCCCCATATTTCCCCCCTTACGTCCCATTATCCTCCCCCCCCCCAATTCCCCATTATTTCCCATTATCCCCCCCCAAACCCCCCACATCCCCCCAATTTCCCCCCATTTCCCCCCAATTCCCCATTATTTCCCATTATCCCTCCCCAGTTCCCCCATTACTTCCCCATTATCCCCCCCCAAATCCCCCAATTTCCCCCGTATTTCCCCCAGATCCCCCATTACTTCCCATTATCCCCCCCCATATCCCAGAATTCCCCTCAAATTCTCCCCAATTTCCCCATTATTTCCCATTATCTCCCCCACAATTTCCCAAATTTCCCCAATTTCCCCTCAGTTTCCCCCATTTCCCCCATTATTTCCCACTATCCCCCCCCAATTTCCCCCGTATTTCCCCCAATTTCCTCATTAGTTCCCATTATCCCCCTTCAATATCCCCAAATCCCCCCAAATTTCCCCATTATTTCCTCCACAATTTCCCAAATTTCCCCAGTTTCCCCTCAGCTTTCCTCAATTTCCCCATCATTTCCCATTATCCCCCCACTTCCCCCCATTTCCCCCATATTTCCCCCAATTCCCCCATCATTTCCCATTATCCCCCCCAATTTTCCCCATATTTCCCCATTATTTCCCATTATCCCCCCACTTCCCCCCATTTCCCCCATATTTCCCCCAATTCCCCCATCATTTCCCATTATCCCCCCCATATTTCCCCCATTATTTTCCATTATCCCCCCATTTCCCCCCATTTCCCCCATATTTCCCCCACATTTCCCCATTATTTCCCATTATCCTCCCCCAAATTCCCCCAATTTTCCCATTATTTCCCACATTTCCCCCACCCCCCCCAATTTTCCCCATATTTTCCCCAATTTCCCCCAATATCCCCCATTTCCCCCAATTTTCCCCTCAATTTCCCTCATTTCCCCCCCAGTTTCCCCATTACTTCCCCATTATTTCCCATATTTCCCCCACCCCCCTCAACTTCCCCAATTTCCCCCATATTTTCCCCTATTTCCCCATATTTCCCCCCCAATATCCCCAATTTCCCCCATATTTCCCCCAAATTTCCTCCCCGTATCCCTGATATTTCCACCCCCACCCCCCAAACCCCCCCAATTCCCCCATTATTTCCCATTATCCCCCCAATTCTCCCCCATATTTCCCCAATTCCCCCCCCATCCCCCTCCCAATTCCCCCATTATTTCCCCTTCCCCCCCAATTTCCGCAATTTCCCCCCAATACCCCCCCAGTCCCCCCAGTTCCCCCATTATTTCCCATTATCCCCCCCCATTCCCCCCAAGCCCCCTCCAATTTCCCCATTATTCCCCCCCAAACTCCCCAATTCCCCTTCCCAATTCCCCCATTATTTCCCAATTTCCCCCAACCCCCCCCAATTTCCCCATTATTTCCCCTTCCCCCCCCCCAAACCCCCCAATTTCCCTAATTTCACTCCAATTCCCCCCCAGTCCCCCCCAATTCCCCCATTATTTCCCATTCCCCCCCCAACTGCCCCAATTTCCCCCCAATTTCCCCATTATTTCCCCCAACCCCCCAATTTCCCCATTATTTCCCAATTCCCCCCCAATTTCCCCCATTTCCCCGCAATCCCCCCCAATTTCCCCCCCATTTCCCCCATTATTTCCCCCCAATTTCCCCCGCAGTTCCCCCCAGTTCCCCCATTATTTCCCATTACCCCCCCAAAACCCTCAATTCCTCCCATTATTTTCCCGTTCCCCCATTATTTCCCATTATCCCCCCCCATTCCCCCCCAAGCCCCCCCCAATTCCCCCATTATTTCCCATCCCCCCCCCAATTCCCCCAATTTCCCCCCAATTTCCCCATTATTTCCCCCCAAAACCCCCAATTTCCCCCATTATTTCCCAATTCCCCCATTATTTCCCATTCCCCCCCCAACTGCCCCAATTTCCCCCCAATTTCCCCATTATTTCCCCCAACCCCCCAATTTCCCCATTATTTCCCAATTCCCCCCCAATTTCCCCCATTTCCCCGCAATCCCCCCCAATTTCCCCCCCATTTCCCCCATTATTTCCCCCAAATTCCCCCCCCAGTTCCCCCCAGTTCCCCCATTATTTCCCATTCCCCCCCCAATTTCCCCACTATTTCCCCCCAACCCCCCCAACTTCCCCCCTTATTTTCCAGTTCCCCCATTATTTCCCATTGCCCCCCCATTCCCACCCCCAATTTCCCCCATTATTTCCCCCTCAATTCCCCCATTATTTCCCATTCCCCCCCCAATTTCCCCCATTATTTCCCCCCCAATTCCCCCCAATTATTTCCCATCCCCCCCCCAGTTTCCCCCATTATTTCCCCCCCAATTCCCCCATTATTTCCCATTCCCCCCCCAACCCCCCAATTTCCTCACTATTTCCCCCCACCCCCCCCAATTTCCCCCATTATTTTCCCCCCAATTCCCCCATTATTTCCCATTCCCCCCCCAACCCCCCAATTTCCTCACTATTTCCCCCCACCCCCCCCAATTTCCCCCATTATTTTCCCCCCAATTCCCCCATTATTTCCCCCCCAATTCCCCCATTATTTCCCATAACCCCCCCAATTCCCCCCCCCAATTTCCCCCCTATTCACCCCAATTTCCCCCCCCCAGGCGGACCCTCAATACTCCACCATCGTTTTCCCCCCCGGGGGGGGCTCAGCCCCCCGCCCCGCCCCTCCCCCCCCCTCCTCCGTATACGCCGAAGTGAAAACCCAGCGACCCAATGGGGGGGTCCACACCGACCCCCCCCTCCCCTCCCCCACCCCATAGATTTTTTTTTTGGTGGGGGGGGTGGGGGGTTATGAGGGTGCAGCTCCAACCCCCCCCCCCCCCCATTTCTGGGCTGGCCCTGGATTTGGGTAGGGGGGATGTAGGGGGGGGGGGGCACAATAAAATGAAAACATTTCTATGGGAGTGTGAATGGGTGTTGATCCCCCCCCCCCCAACAGGGACCCCAAAATTGGACCGCCCCACTTTGGGACCCCCTCATATTGGGGACCCCCCCCCCTCCCCAATGGGACCCCCTTTGGGACCCCAAAATGTGACACCCTCCACCTTGAGACCCCCCCCATATTGGGGACACCCCCTCCACAAATCGGACCCCCCTTTGTGTCCCTAAAATGGGACCCCCCCCACTTGGGACCCCATAATGGGACCCCCCCCCCCCCCAATAGGACCCCCTTTGTGCCCCCAAAGTGGGACCCCCCCCCTCTTGAGACCACTTTGGGACCCCAAAATGGGACCCCCCCAATTTGGACCCCCCCACTTGGGACCCACTTTAGGACCCCAAAATAGGACCCCCCCTTTCGGACCCCTCATATTGAGGACCCCCCCAGTGGGACCCCTTTTCTGTCCCCAAAATGGGACCCCCCCACATGGGACCCTAGAATGTGATCCCAAAATTGGACCCCCCCCCCCAATGGAACCCCCTTCGTGTCCCCAAAATAGGACCCCCCCCCTTGAGACCCCCTTTGTGTCCCCAAAATGGGACTCCCCCCACTTTGGGACCCCCCTCCATATTGGGGATCCCCTCCCCAACGGAACCCCCTTTGTGTCCCCAGAATGGGACCCCCCCCCACTTGGGACCCCATAATGGGATCCCCCCCCCAATAGGACCCCCTTTGTGCCCCCAAAGTGGGACCCCCCCTCTTGAGACCACCTTTGGGAGCCCAAAATGAGAACCCCCCCCCACTTGGGACCCCCTTTGGGACCCCAAAATGGGACCCCCCCTTTCGGACCCCTCATATTGAGGGCCCCCCCCCCCCCATGGGACCCCCTTTTCATTCCCATTTTGGGATCCCCCCTCATCGAAGCCCCCCCCCCCCCTTGGGACCCTCTTTGTATCCCCAAAATGGGACCCCCCCCCCCCTTGAGACCGCCTTTGGGACCCCAAACTGGGACCCCTCCCCTCCCTTTGGGACCCCCTTTGTGTCCCCAAAATGGGACCCCCCCACTTGGGACCCCAAAATGGGACCCTCCCTTTCTGTCCCCAGAATGGGACCCCCCCCCACTCGGGACCCCCTTTGGGACCCAAAAATGGGACCCCCCCCTTTCGGATCCCTCATATTGGGAACCCCCCCCCCCCCCCAGTGGGACCCCCTTTAGGACCCCGAAATGGGACCCCCCCCCCTTGAGACCACCTTTGGGACCCCAAAATAGGACCCCAAAATGGGACCCCCCCCTTTCGGACCCCCATATTGGGAACCCCCCCCCAATGGGACCCCCTTTGTGTCCCCAGAATGGGACCCCCCCCCTTGAGACCACCTTTGGGACCCCAAAATAGGACCCCAAACTGAGGCCCCCCCACTTGGGACCCCCTTTAGGACCCCAAAATGGGACCCCCCCCATTTTGGACCCCTCATATTGAGGATCCCCCCCCCAGTTGGACCACCTTGGTGTCCCCAGAATGGGACCCCCCCCATTTGGGACCCCCTTTGTGTCCCCAAAATCGGACCCCCCCACTTGAGACCCCTCATATTGGGGACCTCCTCCCCCCCCCCCCCATGGGACCCCCTTTTCATTCCCATTTTGGGATCCCCCCTCATCGAAGTCCCCCCCCTTGGGACCCTCTTTGTGTCCCCAAAATGGGACCCCCCCCCCCCTTGAGACCGCCTTTGGGACCCCAAAATGGGACCCCTCCCCCCCCTTTGGGACCACCTTTGAGTCCCCAAAATGGGACCCTCCTGCTCTGGGACCCCCTTTGGGACCCCAAAATGGGACCCCCCCAGTTGGGACCCTAAAATGGGATCCCAAAATTGGACCCCCCACTCGGGACCCCCTTTGCGTTCCCATATTGAGACCCTCCCCACCATTGGGACCCCCATATTGGGGACTCCCATCGGGACCCCAAAATTTGACCCCCCCCCAATTTGGACCCTCTCTGTGTACCCCACCTTTGGGACCCTAAAATGGGGACCCCCCCCTCCTTTGGGACCCCCTTTGTGTCCCCATATTGAGGACCCCCCCCTTCACAAGACCCCCTTTGCTACCCCAAAATGGGACCCCCCCCGATTTGGGATCCCTTTCTGTCCCCATATTGAGACCCCCCACCATCGGGACCCCCATATTGGGGACCCCCATCGGGACTCCAAAATTTGACCCCCCCCCAATTTGGGACCCTCTCTGTGTACCACACCTTCGGGACCCTAAAATGGGGACCCCCCCCTCCTTAGGGACCCCCTTTGTGTCCCCATAGTGAGGACCCCCCCCTCTTCACAAGACCCCCTTTGATACCCTACAATAGGAGCCCCCCCCCCATTTGTCTCCCCATATTGAGACTCCCCCCCACCATTGGGACCCCGATATTTGGGAACCCCCATCGGGACCCCAAAATGGGACCCCCCCCCAATTTGGGACCCCCTTTATGCCCCCATAGTGAGGACCCCCCCCTTCACAAGACCCCCTTTGCTACCCCAAAATGGAACCCCCCCCGATTTGGGATCCCTTTCTGTCCCCATATTGAGACCCCCCCACCATTGGGACCCCCCCATTTGGGGGGAAAATCCCCTGATTTTGGTGAAATTTCCCCAATTTTGGGAGGAAATCACCGATTTTCATGAATTTTCCCCCAATTTCTGGTCAAAAATCCCCAATTTTCAATCAAAATTGCTTCAAGTTGGGGAAAAAATCCCAAATTTCGAGGAAAATTCCCAGTTTAGAGGGGAAAAAAAACTAAATTTCGTTGTATTTCCCCCAATTTTGAGAGGAAATCCCCAAATTTTGTTGAAAATCTCCAAATCAGAGGAAATTGCTCCAAATTTCTGAGGACAAAACCCCCAAATTGGGTTGAAATTGCAGCAATTTGGGGTGAAAAACCCAATTTTAGAGGAAAAGCCCCAATTTTGGGGGGAAAAAAATACCAATTTTTGGTGAAATTTTCCCAATTTTGGGAGGAAATCACCAATTTTCTTGAATTTTCTCCCAATTTCTGGTCAAAAATTCCCAATTTTCAATCAAAATTTCTTCCATTTGGGGACAAAATGCCCCAATTTCATCAAAAATGCCCCAATTTGGGGGGGAAAATCCCAAATTTCGAGGAAAAAGCCCCGATTTAGGGGACAAAACCCCTCGTTTTGGTGAAATTCCTCCAAATTCGGGGGAGAAAATCCCCAAATTTTGTTGAAAATCCCAAAATCAGAGGAATTTGATCCAAATTTCTGAGGACAAAACTCCCAAATTGGGTTGAAATTGCAGCAATTTAGGGTGAAAAACCCAAATTTAGAGGAAAAAATCCCCAATTTTGGGGGAAAAACCCAATTTTGGTGAAATTCCCACAATTTTGGGGCAAAAATCCCCAATTTTCACTCAAAGTTCTCCATATTTTAGGGAGAAAAACCCCAAATTTCATTGAATTTCCCTTAAATTTTCAGGAAAAAATCCCCAATATTCAATAAAATCTCCCCAGTTTTGGGAAAAAGCCCCAAAATTTGTTGAAAATCCCCAAATTTTGAGGGAAATCCCCCAATTTTAGGAGGACAAAGCTCCAAATTTGGGTGAAATTCCCCCAATTTGGGGGAGAAAATCCCCAATTTCATTGCAAATTCCACAATTAAACGGAATTGCCCCAATTTTGTGTCGGGAAAAAAACTAAACTCCCCAAAATCCCCCAATTTTGGGGAGAAATCCCCAAATTTCATCAAAAAACCCCAAATCAGAGGAAATTGACCCAAATTTCTGAGCTCAAAACCCCCAAATTTCTTTCAAATTCCAGCAATTTTTGGGGGAAAATCCCCCAAGTTCGAGGAAAATTCCTCAATTTTTATGAAGAAAACCAACAAATTTCGTTGAAAACCCCCCAATTTTGGTGAAATTCCCTCAATTTTGGGGCAAAATCCACAAATTTCTTTGAAAACCCCCAAATTAGAGGAAATTGTCCCAAATTTTTCAGGACAAAACCCCCAAGTTGGGTTGAAATTGCAGCAGCTTGGTGTGTAAAACCCAAATTCAGAGGAAAAACCTCAATTTTCAGGGGAAAATCCCCCCAGTTTTGGTGAAATTCCTCCAATTTTGGGGCAAAATCCCCAAATTTTGTCAAAAGCCCCCAAAGCAGAGAAAATTGCCCCAAATTTCTGAGCTCAAAAACCCCCAAATTTCTTCCATCTCCTCCCAGTTTTGGGGGGAAAGTCCCCAAATTTCAAGGAAATTCTCTGGGGAAAGAAAAAAAACAAACCGAATTTCATTGAAATTCCTCCAATTTTGGGGCAAAATTCCCCAAATTCTGTCAAAACCCCCAAATTTAAAGGGAAATTCCCACCCATAGGGGAAAATGCCTCGAAATTTCGTGAAAAATCCCCAAATTTCGATGAAAACGGGATGAATTCGAGCCCCTCCCCCCCGATTCCCGTCGGGGATCCCCGACCCCGTTGGACCTCCGCCCATTTTTGGGTGGAAATCCCCCAAATTCGGGGAAATCCCCCCAATTTCCGCTGGGGATTCCCCTGCCGAGCCACGAGGCCACGCCCCCTCCCGCAAGCCACGCCCCTTTCCTCTCCAAACCACGCCCACCACCCGGAAGCCACGCCTCTTAGCCGAAGCCACGCCCGCTTTACCGTCTCCACCAATCGGAAGCGGCGCCGTGCGCTCAAACCACGCCCCCCATCGCTTCGGCTCCGCCTCCAAAATGGGCGTGGCTCCGTCCCCGCCCCGCCCCCTCCCGGATTCCCCGTTTCGGTATTGGGGCGGAAAGAAATTCGGCCCCCCCCTCCCCCCCCCCCGGGAGAAAAAAAAAAAAAAAAAAACCCCATAAACCCCCTCAAAGGGGTCCGGGAGAACTGGGGGGGGGGTCTGAAAGGGGGGGGGGGCACTGCGGGGTCGCACCCATCGCGGCGCGGTGGGGCGAAGGGTGGGGGGGGGGTCCCTATGGCGGAGGAGGGCCCCATGGATCTGCGCTGCGCCCCCCCCCGGGGACCCCCCCACCCCGAAAGGTCTCTGCCGCTCCGGAAGCGACGTTCGGCATTGAGGGGACCCCCCCCCGAAACCCCCGGTTCGCATCTTCCGACCCCCCCCATCTCCCCTGGCAAGAAACATAAAGGGGGTGGAGGTGGGGGGGGGACGGGGAATCAAACCCCCCCCCCCGAGGGGACCCCCACCGCTTCCGGGAGTCCTCCGACGGGGGGGGGCGGAGGAAGGACCCCCCCCACATTCTGCACAGGTGAGGAACCGTCGGGACCTCCCATGACCCCCCCATAACCACCCCTCTATGGAACCCCCCTATAACCCCCCCCCCCGTCTACTTGCGACCCCCTCCCTTGGGACCCCTCCCTACAGGACCCCCCCCTCCAAAACCACCCCCTATAGGGATCCCCCCCCCTTGGGATCCCCCCGGAAACCCCCTTATGGGACCCCCCCTTGGGACACCCCCCTTTGGACCCCTTTATTGGACCCCCCCTATAGGAATGCCCCCCCCTATGGGAACCCCCTTCCCCCCCCTTTAGACCCCCCCCGGGAACCCCCCCTTGGGATCCCCCCCTTGGGACCCCCCCCTATGGGACCCCCCCTTCAACTCCCCTATAGGAATCCCCCCCCTTGGCCCCTCTCCCTTGGGATCCCCCCCCGGACCCCCCCCTAAGGGACCCCCCCTTGGAACACCTCGCATTGGACCCCCCAACAAGGCCCCCCCCCCCCTTCAACCTTCCTATAAGAATCCCCCCCCCATGGGACCCCCCCTTGGGCCCCCCCCTTGGGATCCCCCCTATGGGACCCCCCCTTCAACCCCCCTATAGGAATCCTCCCTCTTTAAACCCCCCCCCGGAACCCACCCTTGGCCCCCCCCGCGTGGGACGCCCCCCATGGGACCCCCCCTTGGAACACCTCGCATTGGACCCCCCTACAAGACCCCCCCCCTTTAACCTTCCTATAACAATCTCCCCCCCCCCCTTGGGATCCCCCTTGGGACCCCCCCTATGGGACCCCCCTTCAACCCCCCTATAGGAATCCCCCCCCTTTTGACCCCCCCCTTTGGGATCCCCCCCCGGAACCCTCCCCTATGGGACCCCCCCTTGGAACACCCGCTATTGGACCCCCCTATGGGACCCCCCCGGAACCCCCCCCCTTGGAAACCCCCCCCTTGGGACCCCCCCTTTGAACCCCCCCCTATTGGACCCCCCTATGGGGCCCCCCCTTCAGCCCTCCCTATAGGAATACCCCCCCCTTGTGACCCCCCCCGGAACCCCCCCCTTGGGACCCCCCTTCGAACCCCCCCTGTTGGACCCCCCCTATGGGACCCCTCCTGGGATCCCCCCTATAGGATTGCCCCCCCCTTGTGACCCCCCCGGAACCCCCCCCCCACCTTGGGAACCCCCCCTTGGGACCCCCCCTTCAACCCCCCTATAGGAATCCTCCCCCTTGGGACCCCCCCCAATGGAACCCCCCCCAAGGGACCCCCAACCCCCTATAACCCCCCAATGACCCCCATAACTCCCCCTCGACCCCCCCATGACCCCCCCACGACCCCCCCCATATCCCTCAGCCCCCCCCCACGACACCCCATATCCCCCACCCCCCCTGTAGCCCCCCATATTCCCCCCTCATCCCCCCATGTCCTCCCCATGACCCCCCCCCAAATTCCCCTTCCCCCCCCCCAGACCCTCATCTTCCCCCATAACCCCCCACGACCCCCCCACACCCCCCATATCCCCCATAGACCCCCATGACCCCCCCACGACCCCCCCATATCCCTCATACCCCCCCATATCCCCCACAGACCCCCATGACCCCCCCAAGACCCCCCCCATATCCCTCATACCCCCCCCATAACCCCCATAGACCCCCATGACCCCCCCCAAGGCCCCCCCGTAACTCCCTTATCCCCCCCATAGACCAATATGACCCCCCCACGACCCCCCCATATCCCTCATACCCCCCCATAACCCCTGTAGACCCCCATGACCCCCCCCATGACCCCCCCCAAGCCCCTATAGACCCCCATGACCCCCCCCACGATCCCCCATATCCTCCCCATAGAACCCCCCCATAACCCCCCCATGACCCCCCCAAGACCCCCCCATATCCCTCATACCCCCCCATAACCCCTGTAGACCCCCACGACCCCCCCACGACCCCCCCACACCCCCCTTATCCCCCCCATAGACCAATATGACCCCCCCAAGACCCCCCCCATATCCCTCATACCCCCCCCATAACCTCCATAGACCCCCATGACCCCCCCACGACCCCCCCACACCCCCCTTATCCCCCCCATAGACCAATATGACCCCCCCACGACCCCCCCCATATCCCTCATACCCCCCCATAACCCCCATAGACCCCCACGACCCCCCCACGACCCCCCCACACCCCCCTTATCCCCCCCATAGACCAATATGACCCCCCCAAGACCCCCCCCATATCCCTCATACCCCCCCATAACCTCCATAGACCCCCATGACCCCCCCCACAACCCCCCCACACCCCCCTTATACCCCCCATAGACCAATATGACCCCCCCAAGACCCCCCCATATCCCTCATACCCCCCCCATAACCTCCATAGACCCCCATGACCCCCCCCCACGACCTCCCCCAAGACCCTATAGACCCCCATGACCCCCCCACGACCCCCCCACACCCCTCTTATCCCCCCCATAGACCAATATGACCCCCCCAAGACCCCCCCATATCCCTCATACCCCCCCATAACCCCTGTAGACCCCCACGACCCCCCCACGACCCCCCCACACCCCCCTTATCCCCCCCATAGACCATTATGCCCCCCCCACGACCCCCCCGTATCCCTCCTACCCCCCCCATAACCTCCATAGACCCCCATGACCCCCCCCATGACCCCCCCCAAGCCCCTATAGACCCCCATGACCCCCCCACGACGCCCCCCACACCCCCCTTATCCCCCCATAGACTCCTATGACCCCCCCACGACCCCCCCATATCCCTCATAACCCCCCATAGACCCCCCCCCAAATAATGGACCCCCCCTTCATGAGACCCCCCCCCTCTCCCCCTCCCAAAATTTAACCACCCCCCCCTCCCCAATTCCAGGCCTCCTGGAGGACTTCCCTCTGCCTCTGTTGCAGGGGGGCCGTTGGCTTTCGCCCCCCCCCACCTTTTATCCTTGGGGGGGGGTCTCGATCTTCCCCCCCCCCCCATCATGGCGGCGTTGCCCCCCCCCCTCCCCGGTACCCAACTGGCCGCTGCCATCGCCGCCGCCACCAGGCAGGACGAGGATGGGGACACGTGAGTGGGACCCCCCCCCAAATAATTGACCCCCCCCCTTAATGAGACCCCCCCCAATAATGGCACATCCCTATGGACCCCCCCATAACCCCCCCCCAAATAATGGACCCCCCCTTAATGAGCCCCCCCCACCCCAATGGGAAATCCCTATGGACCCCCCCCCAAATAATGGACCCCCCCCCTTAATGAGCCCCCCCCAGTAATGGCACATCCCTATGGATCACCCCATAAACCCCCCCCCAAATAATGGACCCCCCCTTAATGAAACCCCCCACCCCAATGGGAAATCCCTATGGACCCCCCCCATAACACCCCCCCCCAAATAATGGACCCCCCCCTTAATGCGATCCCCTACCCCAATGGGAAATCACTAAGGACCCCCCCATAACCCCCCCCAAACAATGGACCCCCCCTTAATGAGCCCCCCCCAATAACAGCACATCCCTATGGACCCCCCCCGTAGCCCCCCCAAATAATGGACCCCCCCCTTAATGAGCCCCCCCCACCCCAATGGGAAATCACTATGGACCCCCCCATAACCCCCCCCCCAAATAATGGACCCCCCCCTTAATAAGCCCCCCCCAATAATGGCACATCCCTATGGGCCCCCCCCGTAGCCCCCCCCCAAATAATGGACCCCCCCTTAATGAGACCCCCCCACCCCAATGGGAAATCCCTATGGACCCCCCCATAACCTCCCCCCCCAAATAATGGACCCCCCCTTAATGAGACCCCCCCCCCCATTAATGACCCCATTAATGACCCCATTATGGGACCCCACCCATACAGACCCCATTAATGTCCCCCACTGAACCCATTAACGACCCCATTAATTTCCCCCATTAATGACCCCATTAATGTCCCCCATACAATCCCCACTAATGTCCCCATTAATGACCCCATACAGTCCCCATTAATGACCCCACTGACCCCATTAATGACCCCATTAATATCCCCCATACAGTCCCCACTAATGACCCCATTAATGACCCCATACAGTCCCTATTAATGACCCCATTAATGACCCCGTTGGCCCCATTAATGACCCCCCAGTGACCCCATTAACGACCCCATTATGGGGCCCCCCTACAGACCCCATTAATTTCCCCCATTAACGACCCCATACAGTCCCCATTAATGACCCCATTAATGACCCCACTGACGTCATTAATGTCCCCATTAATGATCCCATACAGTCCCTATTAATGCCCCATTAATGACCCCATTATGGGACCCCCCATACAGTCCCCATTAATGACCCCATTAATGTCCCCCACTGACCCCACTAATGACCCCACTAATGACTCCATTAATGACCCCATACAGTCCCCACTAATGACCCCATTAACGACCCCATACAGTCCCCATTAATGACCCCATTAATGACCCCACTGACCCCATTAATGACCCCATTAACGTCCCCCATACAGTCCCCATTAATGACCCCATTAATGACCCCATTAACGACCCCATTAATGTCCCCCACTGACCCCATTAATGACCCCATTAATGTCCCCCATTAATTTCCCCCATTAATGACCCCATTAATGACCCCATATAGTTCCCATTAATGACCCCATTAATGACCCCATTAATGACCCCATACAGACCCCATTAACGATCCCATTAACTTTCCCCACTAATTTCCCCCATTAATTTCCCATTAACGTCCCCCATTAATTTCCCATTAATTTCCCATTATTTTTCCATTAATTTCCCCCATTAATTTCCCCCATTAATTTCCCATTAACATCCCCCATTAATTTCCCATTAATTTCCCCCATTAGTTTCCTCCACTAATTTCCCCCATTCATTTCCCACTAATTTCCCCATTAATTTCCCATTCATTTCCCATTCATTTCCCCCATTAATTTCCCATTAATTCCCCCCATTAATTTCCCATTAATTTCCCCCACTAATTTCCCCCATTAATTTCCCATTAACATCCCCCATTAATTTCCCATTAATTCCCCCATTAATTTCCCCCATTATTTTCCCATTACTTTCCCCATTAATTCCCCCCATTAATTCCCCCCATTAATTTCCCATTAATTTCCCCCATTAATTTCCCCCATTAATTTCCCCCACTAATTTCCCATTAACGTCCCCCATTAAAGTCCCCCATTAGTTTCCCATTAATCCCCCATTAATTTCCCATTAATTTCCCATTAATCCCCCATTAATCCCCCATTAATTCCCCATTAATTTCCCCCATTAATTTCCCCCATTAATTCCCCCATTAATTCCCCATTATTTTCCCCCATTAATTCCCCCCATTAATTCCCCCCATTAATTCCCCATTAATCCCCCATTAATTTCCCATTAATCCCCCATTAATTCCCCATTATTTTCCCCCATTAATTCCCCATTAATTTCCCCCATTAATTTCCCCCATTAATTCCCCCCATTAATTTCCCATTAACGTCCCCCATTAAAGTCCCCCATTAGTTTCCCATTAATCCCCTATTAATTTCCCATTAATTTCCCCCATTAATTTCCCATTAATTTCCCATTAATCCCCCATTAATCCCCCATTAATCCCCCATTAATCCCCCATTATTTTCCCCCATTATTTTCCCCCATTAATTTCCCCCATTAATTCCCCCCATTAATTTCCCATTAATTCCCCATTAATCCCCCATTAATTTCCCCCATTAATTTTCCCCATTAATTCCCCATTAATTTCCCATTAATTCCCCCCATTATTTTCCCCCATTAATTTCCCATTAACGTCCCCCATTAAAGTCCCCCATTAGTTTCCCATTAATCCCCCATTAATCCCCCATTAGTCCCCCACTAATCCCCCATTAGCCCCCCATTAATCCCCTCATTAATTAATCCCCCATTAATCCCCCCTCCGTCGCTTCTCCGCCGTCCGCCCGTCCCGCACCCCCCTGCTGCCCCCCCTCCCCCCCTTCCCGCGGGGAATCCCCGTTCCTTGGCGGGAACTCCCCACCCGCGGCCCCGCCCCCATTGGCGGCCGCTTCGTGACGTCACCGCGGAAGCCACGCCCCTTACGGGAACTGCTCCGGAGTGGGCGGGGCTTCGGCGTGACCGGGAGTGACCCCGGGAGGACTCGGCGTCCCTATTGATCCCATTGTCCCCCTTGACCCCATTGTCCCCCATGTCCCCATTGTTCCCATTGCCCCCCATGTCCCCACCGCCCACCACATCCCCCCCACATCCACCCCCCATGTCCCCAATATCCCCCAATGTCCCTCAGGGTCCCCATGTGCCCCCAATCCCCCCCCAGTATCCCCCCATATCCTCCCCAATATCCCCCCATATCTCCCCAATATCCCCCATACCGCCCCCATACTCCCCAATATCCCCCATATCCCCCCAGTATCCCCCGATATCCCCCAATATCCCCTCACATCACCCCATATCCTCTCAAATATCCCCCAATATCCCCCCCATATCCCCCCACATCCTCCCCACATCCCCCCCATATCCCCCCATATCCCCTCAATATCCCCCCAATATTCCCCCATATCTCCCCAATATCCCCTCAGTATCCCCCCAATATCCCCCAGTATCCCCCATATCTCCCCCCATATCCCCCATACCCCCACATATCCCCCCATATCTCCCAATATCCCCCCCATATCACTCAATAACCCCCCATATCCCCCAGTATTCCCCCATATCTCCCCCAATATCTCCCAAGATCCCAATATCCCTTGATATCCCCCAATATCTCCACATATCCCCCCCATATCCTCCCAAATCCCCCCATATCCCCCCAAAATCCCCCAAAATCCCCCAGTATCCCCCAACATCCCCAATATCCCCTCAATAACCCCCCATATCCCCCCAATATTCCCCTATATCTCCCCCCATATCCCCCAGTATCCCCCAGTATCCCCCAATATCCCCCCAATATCCCCTCAGTATCCCCCATATCCCCACATATCTCCCCCAAATCCCCCAATATCCCCCAATATTCCCCAGCATCCCCCCCATATCACTCAATAACCCCCCGTATCCCCCCAATATTCCCCCATATCTCCCTCATATCCCCCCAATATCCCCCAATATCCCTCAATATCCCCCCACATCCCCCCATATCCCCCCATATCCCCCCATATCTCCCCATGTCCCCCCAATATCCCCCCAATATCTCCCCAATATCCCCCACATCTCCCCCCATTTTCACCCATATCCCCCCAAAATCCCCCCAGTATCCCCCAATATCTCCCCATATCCCCCCATGTAACCCCATATCCCCCCATTTTCCCCCATATTCCCCAATATCCCTCAATATCCCCCCATGTACCCCCATATCCCCCCATCCCCCATATCCCCATATCCCCCCAATATCCCCCCAATACCCCTCAATATCCCCCCATGTACCCCCATATCCCCCCAATATCCCCCCAATACCCCTCAATATCCCCCCATGTACCCCCATATCACCCCATATCCCCCAATATCCCTCAATATCCCCCCATATCCCCCATATCCCCCCAATATCCCCCCAATACCCCTCAATATCCCCCCTTGTACCCCCATATCTTCCCATATCCCCCCCATATCCCCCATATTCCCTCAATATCCCTCAATATCCCCCCATTTCCCCCCAATCCCCCCAGTCCCCCCATATCCCCATAACTTTGTGTCCCCAACTGACCCCATGACCCCGTGACCCTGTGTTCCCTGACCCCATGTGACCCCCTGACCCCACGTCTGCGTTCCCCTCAATCCCCTTCTATCCCCATAACTCCATGTCCCCCACACGACCCCCGATCCCCGACCCCTGTGTCCCCTGACCCCACGTGACGTGACCCCACGTGACCCCATGACCCCACGTGACCCCTGACCCCACATGACCCCCTGACCCAAGCTCCCATTCCACCCAATCTCCCCATATCCCCATAACTTCGTGTCCCCACCTGACCCCCAACCCCGTGACCCCTGCGTCCCATGACCCCACGTGACCCCATGACCCCACATGACCCCCTGACCCCACGTGAACTACTGACCCCACGTCCCCATTCCCCCCATCCCCATAACTTTGTGTCCCCACCTGACCCCATGACCCCTGTGTCCCCTATGTCCCCTGACCCCACGAGACCCCATATGACCCCACGTGACCCCATGACCCCATGTGACCCATGGCCCCACGTGATCCCATGTCCCCAATCCCCCTCTATCCCCATAACATCATGTCCCCACGTGACCCCACGTGACCCTTCTGTCCCCTGACCCCACGTGACCCCATGTGACCCCATGACCCCATGTGACCCCTTAACCCCACTTCCCCATTCCCCCCAATCCCCCTCTATCCCATAACTCCGTGTCCCCCACACGACCCCCGACCCCGTGACCCCCGTGACCCCCGTGACCCCATGACCCCCTGACCCCACGTGACCCCATGACCCCACGTGACCCCCTGACCCCATGTCCCTATTCCCCCAATCCCCTTCTATCCCCATAACTTCGTGTCCCCCACATGACCCCCGACACCGTGACCCCTGTGGCCCTGACCCCACGTGACCCCACGTGACCCCATGACCCCACATGACCCCATGACTCCACATGACCCCTTAACCCCACGTCCCCGTTCCCCCCAATCCCCCCGTATCCCCATAACTTCGTGTCCCAATGTGACCCCGACCCTGTGACCCCCGTGACCCCGACCCCACGTGACCCCGTGACCCCACGTGACCCCACGACCCCACGTAACCCCCTGACCCCATGCCCCCAATCCCCCCAATCCCCCCGTATCCCCATAACTTCGTGTCCCCGCGTGACCCCGACCCCACGACCCCGTGACCTCTGACCCCGTGACCCCGTGACCTCTGACCCCGTGCCCCGCAGGGCGCTGCACATCGCGGTCGCTCACGGCTCGGTGCCGGCCGCCCGGCTGCTCATCGCTCTGTTCCTGCGCGGCCGCTGCGCCATCGACGTCTACAACCGCCTGCGCCAGGTGGGCACGGCCCTATGGGGGATGCAGCCGGACCTATAGGGGCCTATAGGGACGCACTGGGACCTATAGGGGCGTATAGGGACACATAGGGACACAGAGGGACATCTAGAGACCCATAGGGACACATAGGGACACATAGGGACGTATAGGGACATCTAGAGACCCATAGGGACGCACTGGGACCTATAGGGGCGTATAGGGACACACTGGGACCTATAGGGGCGTATAGGGACACATAGGGACACAGAGGGACATCTAGAGACCCATAGGGACACATAGGGACGTATAGGGACATCTAGAGACCCATAGGGACGCACTGGGACCTATAGGGGCGTATAGGGACACAGAGGGACCTATAGGGGCCTATAGGGACGCAGAGGGACACAGAGGGACACACTGGGACCTATAGGGACACATAGGGACACGCTGGGACCTAAAGGGCGTATAGGGACACAGAGGGACATCTAGAGACCCATAGGGACACACAGGGACATATAGGGACACATAGGGACACACTGGGACCTATAGGGGCCTATAGGGACACATAGGGACACGCTGGGACCTATAGGGGCGTATAGGGACACAGAGGGACACATAGGGACATATAGGGACACAGAGGGACCTATAGGGACACATAGGGACACAGAGGGACACATAGGGACATCTAGAGACCCATAGGGACGCACTGGGACCTATAGGGGCGTATAGGGACACAGAGGGACGTATAGGGACATCTAGAGACCCATAGGGACACACTGGGACCTATGGGGACACAGAGGGACACACTGGGACCTATAGGGGCGTATAGGGACACAGATGGACACATAGGGACATATAGGGACACAGAGGGACATCTAGAGACCCATAGGGACACACCAGGACCTATAGGAGCATATAGGGACACATAGGGACACATAGGGACCTATAGGGGTGTATAGGGACACAGAGGGACCTATAGGAACACGTAGGGACACATAGGGACGTATAGGGACATCTAGAGACCCATAGGGACACACTGGGACCTATAGGGACACATAGGGACCCATAGGGACACACTGGGACCTATAGGGGTGTCTAGGGACATATAGGGACACAGAGGGACACATAGGGACACACTGGGACCTATAGGGGTGTATAGGAACACATAGGGACATCTAGAAACCCATAGGGACACACTGGGACCTATAGGGACACATAGGGACACACTGGGACCTATAGGGGCGTATAGGGATGCAGAGGGACTGATAGGGGCGTATAGGGACACAGAGGGACATCTAGAGACCCATAGGGACACACTGGGACCTATAGGGGCGTATAGGGACACATAGGGACACACTGGGACCTATAGGGGCATATAGGGACACAGAGGGACATCTAGAGACCCATAGGGACACACTGGGACATATAGGGACACATAGGGACACATAGGGACACACTGGGACCTATAGGGGCGTATAGGGACACAGAGGGACCTATAGGGGCGTACAGGGACACATAGGGACACACTGGGACCTATAGGGGCCTATAGGGACACAGAGGGACCTATAGGGCGTACAGGGACACATAGGGGCATCTAGAGACCATAGGGACATATAGGGGCGTATAGGGACACAGAGGGACGCAGAGGGACACAGAGGGACACACTGGGACCTATAGGGACGCATAGGGACACACTGGGACCTATAGGGGTGTATAGAGACACAGAGGGACACATAGGGACGTATAGGGACATATAGGGACACAGAGGGACCTATAGGGGCCTATAGGGACACAGAGGGACACGTAGGGACACACTGGGACCTATAGGAGCGTATAGGAACACATAGGGACACATAGGGGCCTATAGGGACGCATAGGGACACACTGGGACCTAGAGGGGTGTATAGAGACACAGAGGGACACATAGGGACGTATAGGGACATATAGGGACACAGAGGGACCTATAGGGGCCTATAGGGACACAGAGGGACACGTAGGGACACACTGGGACCTATAGGAGCGTATAGGAACACATAGGGACACATAGGGGCCTATAGGGACGCATAGGGACACACTGGGACCTAGAGGGGTGTATAGGAACACAGAGGGACGTATAGGGACACAGAGGGACATATAGGGACACAGAGGGACATATAGGAACACATAGGGACATTTAGAGACCCATAGGGACACACTGGGACCTATAGGGGTGTCTAGGGACACATAGGGATGTATAGGGACATATAGGGACCCATGGGGACATACTGGGATGCACTGGGACCTATAGGAATGTATAGGGACACATAGGGACACATAGGCACGTATAGGGACATTTAGAGACCCATAGGAACACACTGGGACACTCTGGGACCTATGGGGACGTATAGGGACACGTAGGGACATATAGGGACACATAGGGACATACTGGGACATATAGGGACACATAGGGACTCATAGATACCCATAGGGATCCATAGGGACCTATAGGAACATATAGGGACCCATAGGGACATACTGGGACGTGCTGGGACCTATAGGGATGTACTGGGACGCATAGGGACCATAGGGACATATAGGGATATACTGGGACATATAGGGACATACTGGGACATAGCGCGACATAAAAGGGCATTTGGGGACCCATAGGGACATACTGGGACGTATAGGGACACATAGGGCCATATAGGGACACATAGTGACCTATAGGGACATTTAGAAACCCATGGAGAGACAAAGGGACCCATAGGGACCCATAGGGACACCTAGGGACCCATAGAGACCCATAGGGACACATAGGGACCCATGGGGACCCATAGGGACACCTAGGGACCTATAGAGACCCATAGGGACACATAGGGACACATAGGGACCCATGGGGACCCATAGAGGCCCATAGGGACATATAGGGACACATAGGGGCCCATAGAGACATATAGGGACCCATAGGGACCCATAGGGACCCATAGAGGCCCATAGAGACCCACAGAGGCCCATAGGGACCCAATGAGACCCATAGGGACCCATGGGGACACACAGTGCCCTATAGGGACCCATAGAGACTCATAGAGACATACAGGGACACACAGCAACCCCCATATCTCCCCATATCCCCCCATAGACCCCGATATCCCCCTGAAGACCCCCATATCCCCCCCATATCCCGCTGTAACCCCCCCCATACACCCCTATATCAACCCCCATATCCCCCCACATCCCTCCCTTATTCCCCCATATCCCCCATAGCCCCCCTTATCCCCCCATAGACCCCTGATATCCCCCCATATCTCCCCCATAGCCCCCCTTATCCCCCCATAGACCCCTGATATCCCCCCATATCCACCCCATAACCCCCCCATATCCCTCCATATCCCCATCTATCACCCCCCTGACTCCCCCAAACCCCCAGTATCCCCCCATAGACCCCCCCATATCCCCATCTATTACCCCCCGTACCCCCCCATCCCCCCATATTCCCCCATACTCCCCCATATCCCCCCATAGACCCCCCATAACCCCCCATATTCCCCATAACCCCCCATACCCCTTGACCCCCTTCATAACCCCCCATATCCCCCCATACTCCCCATATCCCCCTCTATCACCCCCCATAACCCCCCATAACCCCCCATATCCCCCATATACCCCTCTATCACCCCCATATCCCCCTCTATTACCCCCCATACCCCCCCATACCCCCCCATATCCCCCTCTATTACCCCATATCCCCCCATAGACCCCCCCATATCCCCCCATATCTCCCTCTATCACCCCCCATATCCCCCCTATCACCCCCATAACCCCCCATACCCCCATATCCCCCTCTGTTACCCCCCATATCCCCCCATAGACCCCCCTACACCCCATCCATCACCCCCCTAACCCCCCATATCCCCTCATATCCCCCATATCCCCCATAGACCCCCCCATATCCCCCCATTAGACCCCCCATATCCCCCCATACTCCCCCATAACCCCCCATATTCCCCCCAACCCCCCCATATCTCCCCATACCTCCATATCCCCCTCTGTTACCCCCCCATATCCCCCCATAGACCCCCCCATACCCCCCCATCACCCCCCTAACCCCCCATATCCTCTCATATCCCCCCATAGACCCCCCCATATCCCCCCATATCCCCCTCTATCACCCCCCATATCCCCCCTATCACCCCCCATACCCCCCATACCCCCCTAACCCCCCCATGTCCCCCCCCCCGCAGACCCCCCTGCACCTGGCGGTGATCACATGCCACCCGCTGCTGGTTCGGCTGCTGCTGACCCACAGCTCTGCCCCACGGAGCCCACAGACCCCTCATATCCCCCCATAGCCCCCCTTATCTCCCCATAGACCCCCATATCCCCCATATCCCCCCATGTCCCCCTCTATCACCCCCTCAAACCCCCCCAAACTCCCCATATCCCCCCATACCCTCCCATATCCCCCTCTATCATCCCCCCATATCCCCCCATATCCCCCCAGATACCCCTCTATCAACCCCATATCCCCCCATATCCTCCCATAGACCCCCCCATAACCCCCATATCCCCCTCTGTTATCCCCCCTAACCCCCCATATCCCCCTATATACCCCTCTATCACCCCATATCCCCCTCTATTACCCCCCATACCCCCCCATATCCCCCTCTATTGCCCCCCATAGACCCCCCATATCCCCCCATATCCTCCTCTATTACCCCCCATAACCCCCCATAACCCCCCATATCCCCCCATATCACCCATATCCCCCATAACCCCCCATAACCCCCATATTCCCCCATATCCCCCCATAGACCCCCCCATAACCCCCCATATTCCCCCATAACCCCCTCTACCCCCCCATATCCCCCCATATCCCCCCATATACCCCCATAGCCCCCCCCATACCCCCCATATACCCCCATATTCCCCCATATTCCCCCATAGACCCCCCCTATACCCCCTCTATTACCCCCCATATGGCCCCATAACCCCCCATATGGCCCCATAACCCCCATATCCCCCTCTATTACCCCCCATATCCCCCCCATACCCCCCATATCCCCCCATAGACTCCCCCCTAACCCCCCCATAGCCCCCCATAGACTCCCCCATAGACCCCCCCATAGCCCCCCATCACCCCCCTAACCCCCCCATGTCCCCCCCCCCCCGCAGACCCCCCTGCACCTGGCGGTGATCACGTGCCACCCGCTGCTGGTTCGGCTGCTGCTGACCCACAGTTCTGCCCCATAGAACCCACAGACCCACAGACCCCATAGGCTGCCATAGACCCCCAAATCCCCCCATAGACCCCCATATCCTCCCCATATCCCCCCATAGACCCCTAATATCCCCCTCTATTACCCCCCAACCCCCCCATAGACCCCCCCATACCCCCCCCATATCCCCATCTATTACCCCCCATAACTCCCCCCATACACCCCCATATACCCCCATATCCCCATCTATTACCTCCCATAACCCCCCATAGACCCCCCCATAACCCCCCATATCCCCCCATATCCCCCCATATCCCCCCAAGCCCTCCATATCTCCCCATAGACCCCCCCATACCCCCATATCCCCCTCGATTGCCCCCCATACCCCCCCATACACCCCCATAACTCCCCATATCCCCCCATATCCTCCTCTATCACCCCCTCTACCCCCCCATATCCCCCCATATCCCCCCATATACCCCCATAGCCCCCCCCATAACCCCCCATAACCCCCCACAACCCCCCATAGACCCCCCATATCCCCCCATATCCCCCTCTATCACCCCCCCTAACCCCCCATATCCCCCCATAGACCCCTTCATACCCCCCATATCCCCCTCTGTTACCCCCCATACCCCCCCATAACCCCCCATATCCCCCTCTATCACCCCCCATATCCCCCTCTATTACCCCCCATAGACCCCCCATATCCCCCTCTATTGCCCCCCATAGACCCCCCATATCCCCCCATATCCTCCTCTATTACCCCCCATATCCCCCCATATTCCCCCATAACCCCCCATATCCCCCTCTATTACCCCCCATAACCCCCCATATTCCTC
>CM059483.1:1079079-1170792 GCA_030408155.1 Lophura swinhoii | reverse complement strand
GACACAGGTGTCCCTAATGATGTCACACGTGTCCCCGATGACGTCACACGCGTCCCCAAGGTCCCGCGCGTCCCTGGTGACGTCACGCGTGTCCCCGGAGATGTCACACGTGTCCCCAGCGTCACACGAGGACGTGAGCCACCGGCACTTTGGTGGAGCGGCCGCCCCGTGGCACCAGGAGGTCCCCGTCCGTGTCCTCAGCGCCGGCCGCTGGCTCTGGGGACAAAAGGGACAGAGGTGACAAAGCGGGGGACAAGGGGGGGGGGGGCTGACACGTGGGGATGACACGTGGGGTGACATGGGGGTGACAGATGGGTGACACGTGGGGTGACAGATGGGGGACACATGGGGACACGTGGGGGTGACATGGGGCTGACACGTGGGGGGGACGTGGGGGTGACACGTGGGGGGGACGTGGGGGTGACACATGGGGGTGACAGATGGGTGACACGGGGGTGACAGATGGGTGACACATGGGGTGACATGGGGGTGACACGTGGGGGTGACAGATGGGGACATATGGGGTGACATGGGGGTGACACATAGGGGTGACACGTGGGGTGACAGATGGGTGACACGTGGGGTGACATGTGGGGTGACACGTGGGGTGACAGATGGGTGACACAGGGTGACATGGGGGTGACAGATGGAGTGACATGGGGGTGACATGGGGGTGACACAGGGTGACATGGAGGTGACACATGGGGTGACATGGGGGACACATGGGGTGATGTGGGGGTGACAGATGGGGTGACAGATGGACACAGGGTGACATGGGGGTGACAGATGGGGGACACATGGGGTGACATGGGGGTGACACAAAGGGGGGACAAGGGGGTGACACATGGGGGTGACAGATGGGGGACATGGGGGTGACATGGGGGTGACACACGGGGTGACAGATGGGGGACACATGGGGTGATGTGGGGGTGACACGTAGGGTGACATGGGGGTGACACGTGGGGTGACATGGGGGTGACACGTGGGGTGACAGATGGGGGACACATGGGGTGACATAGGGGTGACATGTAGGAGTGACATGGGGGTGACACGTGGGGTGACAGATGGGTGACATGGGGATGACAGATGGGGGACACGTGAGGTGACATGGGGGTGACACAAAGGGGGGACAAGGGGGTGACACATGGGGGTGACAGATGGGGGACATGGGGGTGACATGGGGGTGACACACGGGGTGACAGATGGGGGACACATGGGGTGATGTGGGGGTGACACGTAGGGTGACATGGGGGTGACAGATGGGGTTCCCCACCTGGGTGCCCCACAGCCCTGCCCCATAGAGATACCCCATAGCCCTACCCCATAGGGGTGCCCCATAGGGATTCCCCACCTGGTCGCCCCACATCCCTGCCCCATAGCCCTGCCCCACATGGGTTCCCAATAGGGGTGCCCCATACCAGTGCCCCATAGGGATACCCCATAGCCCTACCCCATAGCAGTGCCCCATAGGGGTTCCCCACCTGGGTGCCCCACATCCCTGCCCCATAGGGGTGCCCCACAGCCCTGCCCCATAGAGATACCCCACAGCCCTACCCCATAGGGGTGCCCCATAGGGGTTTCCCACCTGGTCGCCCCACATCCCTGCCCCATAGGGGTTCCCCACCTGGTCGCCCCACATCCCTGCCCCATAGCCCTGCTCCATAGAGATACCCTATAGCCCTGCCCCATAGGGGTGCCCCATAGCAGTGCCCCATAGGGATACCCCATAGCCCTGCCCCATAGCCCCACCCCATAGCCCTGCCCCGTAGGGATACCCCACAGCCCTGCCCCATAGGGGTGCCCCATAGGGCTTCCCCACCTGGGTGCCCCACATCCCTGCCCCACATCCCTGCCCCATAGGGGTTCCCCACCTGGGTGCCCCATAGCCCTGCCCCATAGCCCTACCCCATAGGGCTGCCCCATAGCCCTGCCCGGTCACCCCACATCCCTGTCCCATAGGGGTTCCCCACCTGGTCGCCCCACATCCCTGCCCCATAGGGATACCCCAAAGGGGTGCCCTACCTGGGTGCCCCATAGGGGTTCCCCACCTGGATGCCCCCCATCCCTGCCCCATAGGGATACCCCATAGCCCTGCCCCATAGGGCTGCCCCATAGCCCTGCCTGGTCGCCCCACATCCCTGCCCCACATCCCTGCCCCACACGTGTGCCCCATAGGGGTTCCCCACCTGGTCGCCCCACATCCCTGCCCCATAGCGGTGCCCCACATCCCTGCCCCATAGCCCTGCTCCATAGAGATATCCTATAGCCCTATCCCATAGGGGTGCCCCACCTGGGTGCCCCATAGGGGTTCCCCACCTGGATGCCCCCCCATCCCTGCCCCATAGGGCTGCCCCATAGCCCTGCCTGGTCGCCCCACATCCCTGCCCCACACGTGTGCCCCACTCACCGTCCCTCAGGCGATCCCTGCTGAGGGTGAGCGCCGTGCCCAGGAAGCAGCCGCCCCCCAGGGCTGCCACGAAGGGGGTGAGGAGCAGCGCCTGCTGCAGGGACCGAACCTCCGCCCCATAGGAAAAGGGGGCACGGGAGCGCAGGGCGTCGCTCAGCTGGGGGGGGGGGGGGGCACGGGGTCACATGGGGTCACCCGATGTCACTCGGTGTCACCTGGGGTCACCCAGTGTCACCCACTGCCAGCCCACTGTAGGGACCGAACCTCTGCCCCATAGGAAAAGGGACCCCATGACTGCAGGGATGGGGATGGGGGGGGGGACACGGGGTCACTTGGGGTCACCTGATGTCACCCAGTGTCACCCATTGTCACCCAGTGTCACCTGGGGGCACCCATTGTCACCCGGTGTCACCTGGGGGCACCCAGGGTCACCCACTGCGCTTCCACCCCATAGGAAAAGGGACCCCACGGCTGCAGGGATGGGGATGGGGGGGGGGACACGGGGTCACTTGGGGTCACCTGATGTCACCCGGTGTCACCTAATGCCACCTGGAGTCACCCAGAGTCACCCATTGTCACCCTACTGTCACCCACTGTCACCCCACTGCAGGGACCGAACCTCCGCCCCATAGGAAAAGGGGGCACGGGAGCGCAGGGCGTCGCTCAGCTGGGGGTGGGGGGGGGGCACGGGGTCACGTGGGGTCACCTATTGTCACCCAGGGTCACATGGGGTCACCCAGTGTCACCCTACTGTCACCTGGGGTCACCCCACTGCAGGGACTGTGTTTCCACCCCATAGGAAAAGGGACCCCATGGCTGCAGGGATGGGGATGGGGGGGGGACATGGGGTCACTTGGGGTCACCTGATGTCACCCGGTGTCACATGGGGGCACCCAGGGTCACCTAGTGTCACCCTACTGTCACCTGGGGTCACCTACTCTGCTTCCACCCCATAGGAAAAGGGACCCCATGGCTGCAGGGATGGGGATGGGGGGGGGCGCGGGGTCACTTGGGGTCACCTGATGTCACCCGGTGTCACCTGGGGGCACCCAGGGTCACCCAGGGTCACCCTGCTGTCACCTGCTGTCACCCTGCTGTCACCCACTGTCACCTGTCACCCTGCTGTCACCCAGTACCACCTCCTGTCACCTGCTGTCACCCTGCTGTCACCCACTGTCACCTGTCACCCTGCTGTCACCCAGTACCACCTCCTGTCACCTGCTGTCACCCTGCTGTCACCCAGTGCCACCTGCTGTCACCCTCCTGTCACCCTGCTGTCACCCAGTGCCACCTACTGTCACCTGCTGTCACCCAGTGTCACCCTGCTGTCACCCAGTGCCACCTGCTGTCACTTGCTGTCACCCAGTGTCACCCTGCTGTCACCCAGTGCCACCTGCTGTCACCCAGTGCCACCCTGCTGCCACCTACTGTCACCAGTGTCACCCCGCTGTCACCCAGTGCCACCTGCTGTCACCCAGTGTCACCCTGCTGCCACTTACTGTCACCCTGCTGTCACCCAGTGCCACCTACTGTCACCTGCTGTCACCCAGTGCCACCTGCTGTCACCCAGTGCCACCAACTGTCACCTGCTGTCACCCAGTGCCACCTGCTGTCACCCAGTGCCACCAACTGTCACCTGCTGTCACCCAGTGCCACCTGCTGTCACCTGCTGTCACCTGCTGTCACCCAGTGCCACCTGCTGTCACCCAGTGCCACCAACTGTCACCTGCTGACACCCTGCTGTCATCCAGAGTCATCCTGCTGCCACCTACTGTCACCCAGTGCCACCAACTGTCACCCCGCTGTCACCCCACATCACAGCCCCCCACCCCCCAGGACAAGGGACCCCACAACCTCTCGGGGGGACGACGCGACGCCCAGGCTCCCCCCCTCCCCCCACCCCCACCTCCCGCCCCCAATTAAGTCCCGGTTAATTAACGACGGCCCCGTTAACGACGCCTCACCACCCCCACGAGGTAGGGGCTCCCCGCGTCCCCCAGGAGGTGGGACACCACGATCTGAACCGCCTCCGCCGTCGAGCGCCGCGTCGGGACCACCACGTACTGAGGGGACAGTTGGGGACAGGTGGGGACACGTGGGGACAGTTGGGGACACGGGGACAATCGGGGACATGGGGACAATTGGGGACAACTGGGGACAGGGGGACGTGGGGACATGGGGACAGTTGGGGGATGGGGGACATGGGGACAGTTTGGGGATAGGGGGACAGTTGGGGACACGGGGGGACATGGGGACAGTTGGGGACAATTGGGGACAGTTGGGGACATGGGGACAATTGGGGACAGGGGGACAATTGGGGGATAGGGGGACAATTGGGGACAGGTGGGGACATGGGGACAGTTGGGGACATGGGGGACAATTGGGGACAGTTGGGGACACAGGGACAGTTGGGGACAGTTGGGGACAGGGGGACATGGGGACAATTGGGGACAGTGTGGGGACAGGGGGACCGCGTCTCACAGATGTCCCCAGATGTCCCCACCACACCAGATGTCCCCAATGTCCCCAATGTCCCCACTGTCCCCAGATGTCCCCAAAGTCCCCCAATGTCCCCAGATGTCCCCAGCTGTCCCCAAAAGTCCCCAATGTCCCCAATGTCCCCTATGTCCCCAAATGTCCCCAATTATCCCCAGATGTCCCCAGATGTCCCCACACTGTCCCCAATGTCCCCAAAGTCCCCAAATGTCCCCAAAGTCCCCAAAGTTCCCAGATGTCCCCAATGTCGCCACACTGTCCCCACTGACCCCAAATGTCCCCACTGTCCCCAAAGTCCCCAATGTCCCCAGATGTCCCCAAAGTCCGCAGATGTTCCCAGTGTCCCCCAATGTCCCCACTGTCCCCAAAGTCCCCACTGTCTCCAAATGTCCCCAAAGTCCCAATGTGCCTAAATGTCCCCAAAGTCCCCAGATGTCCCCACTGTCCCCAAAGTCCCCACTGTCCCCAGATGTCCCCAATGTCCCCAAATGTCCCCAAATGTCCCCACCCACCAGCAGGATGTCGGCCACGATGGCCCAGTTGAGGGACAGCAGCGTCTCCCCGATGAAGATGAACACCTGGGGGGGGGGTGACAACAGCAACGCGTCCCCAAATGTCCCCAGATGTCCCCATAGTGACCCCACTGCCACCCCGTGTCCCCAGATGTCCCCAAATGTCCCCAGATGTCCCCTTATTGACCCCACTGCCATCCCATGTCCCCAGATGTCCCCAGACGTCCCCATAGTGACCCCACTGCCACCCCATGGCCCCAAACGTCCCCAAATGTCCCCAGATGTCCCCATAGTGACCCCACTGCCACCCCATGGCCCCAGATGTCCCCATAGTGATCCCACTGCCACCCCGTGTCCCCAAACGTCCCCAGATGTCCCCTTATTGACCCCACTGCCACCCCGTGTCCCCAAATGTCCCCAGATGTCCCCATAGTGACCCCACTGCCACCCCATGGCCCCAGATGTCCCCAATTGTCCCCAGATGTCCCCATAGTGACCCCACTGCCACCCCATGTCCCCAAGTGCCACCCCGTGTCCCCACAGACCCCAAAAGTGCCACCCATGTCCCCAAGTGCCACCCTGTGTTCCTACAGGTCCCCAAATGCCACCCCGTGTCCCCACAGATCCCAAAACTGCCCCCCACACCCCTAAATGCCCCCCCCACGTCCCCAAACTCCCCCCCCCACCTCCACACCCCCCCCACTCCCAGCCCCCCCCATCTCCCCCCCCCACGTCCCCTAAATGCCCCTAAACGACCCTAAATGCCCCCCCCACACCCCCGCCAATGCCCCCCCAAACTTCCCCCCCACCCCTAAATGCTCCCCCCACGTCTCCAAGTCCTCCACCCTCACCCCCAAACTCCCCCCCACACCCCAATCCCCCCCACCCCCAAACTCCCCCCCCCGCCCCCCCCCAAAACCCCCCCACCCCCTACCCCACCCAAATGCCCCCCCACAAATGCCCCCCCAAACTTCCCCCCCCACCCCTAAATGCCCCCCCCACACTCCTAAATGCCCCTAAATGCCCCCCCCGCGTCCCCAAGTCCTCCCCCCCCACCCCCAAACTCCCCCCCCAACACCCCCACCCCCCCACCCCCAAACTGCCCCCCCAAACTCCCCCCCACTCCCCCACCCCCCCACGTCCCTAAATGCCCCTAAATGCCCCCCCCACGTCCCCTAAATGCCCCTAAACGACCCCACCCCCCCCAGACCCCCCCTCGCCCCCTCCCCACCCCCATTCCCCATCCTCCCCCATCCCCCCCCTCACCCCCTCCCCACCCCCCCCATCCCCCAGCCCCCCCTTCCCCCCTCCCTACACCCATCCCCCAGCCCCCCCCAGTCCCCCCCAGCCCCACCCCTCCCCCTCCCCCCCCCAGCCCCCCGCCCCCCCCCCCACTCACGTATGCGGCGGCGACACCGTAGGGGGCGCAGAGGAGCGCGAGGAGGAGGCAGGGGGCGCCCACCTCCCCCCCCACCCCTAAATGCCCCCCCACACCTAAATGCCCCCCCACGTCCCCTAAATGCCCCTAAATGCCCCCCCCCACGTCCCCTAAATGCCCCTAAACGACCCTAAAGGCCCCCCCCGCGTCCCCTAAACGCCCCTAAATGCCCCCCCCCACGTCCCCTAAATGCCCCTAAATGCCCCCCCCCACGTCCCCTAAATGCCCCTAAACGACCCTAAAGGCCCCCCCCGCGTCCCCTAAACGCCCCTAAATGCCCCCCCCCACGTCCCCTAAATGCCCCTAAACGACCCTAAATGCCCCCCCACGTCCCCAACTCCCCCCCCATCCACCTCCCCCCAACACCCCTAAATGCCCCCCCACCCCTAAATGCCCCTAAACGACCCTAAATGCCCCCCCCATGTCCCCTAAATACCCCCCCCACGTCCCCTAAGCGCCCCTAAACGACCCTAAATGCCCCCCCCACGTCCCCTAAGCGCCCCTAAACGACCCTAAACGACCCTAAATGCCCCCCCACGTCCCCTAAGTGCCCCTAAACGACCCTAAACGACCCTAAATGCCCCCCCGTCCCCTAAATGCCCCTAAACGACCCTAAATGCCCCCCCACGTCCCCAACTCCCCCCACACACCCCTAAATGCCCCCCCCACGTCCCCTAAGTGCCCCTAAATGCCCCTAAATGACCCTTAATTCCCCCCCCCACGTCCCCTAAATGCCCCCCCCACGTCCCTTAAGTGCCCCTAAACGACCCTAAATGCCCCCCCCACGTCCCCAACTCTCCCCCCCCACCCCTAAATACCCCCCCCCAGGTCCCCTAAATGCCCCTAAACGACCCTAAATGCCCCCCCCAACCCCCCCCCACTCCCAAACTCCCCCCCACCCCCAAACTCCCCCCCCAACACCCCCACCCCCCCCCACGTCCCTAAACGCCCCCCCCACTCCCCCACCTCCCCCACCCCCCCATGTCCCCTAAATGCCCCTAAACGACCCTAAATGCCTCCCCCACCCCCAAACTCCCCCCCTCAGCCCCCCCCCAAACCCCCCCCTGCCACCCAACGACCCCCCCAGCCCCCTCCTCAACCCCCCCGTGCCACCCAACGACCCCCCCAAGCCCCCCTCTCGCCCCCTCCCCACCCCCCCCAGCCCCCAGCCCCCCCAGCCCCCCCCTCGCCCCCTCCCTACACCCATCCCCCAGCTCCCCCCAGCCCCCACCCCCCCCATCCCCCAGCCCCCCCCCCAGACCACCCCCCCTACACCCCCCCCCCCCCAGTCCCCCCCCCACTCACGTATGCGGCGGCGACGCCGTAGGGGGCGCAGAGGAGCGCGAGGAGGAGGCAGGGGGCGCCCACCTCCCCCCCCCACCCCTAAATGCCCCCCCATGTCCCCTAAATGCCCCCCCACACCTAAATGCCCCCCCACGTCCCCTAAATGCCCCTAAATGCCCCCCCCCACGTCCCCTAAATGCCCCTAAACGACCCTAAATGCCCCCCCCACGTCCCCTAAATGCCCCTAACCGCCCCCCCACGTTCCCTAAATGCCCCCCCCCCAGGTCCCTAAATGCCCCCCACCCCTAAATGCCCCCCCCCAAGTCCCCTAAATGCCCCTAAATGCCCCCCCAAACTTCCCCCCCGCCCCTAAATGCCCCCCCCCCCACGTCCCCAAGTCCTCCACCCCCACCCCCCCCAGACCCCTCCCCACCCCCCCCATCCCCCAGCTCCCCCCCCAGCCCCCCCCACTCACGTATGCGGCGGCGACGCCGTAGGGGGCGCAGAGGAGCGCGAGGAGGAGGCAGGGGGCGGCGCCCAGCAGCCCGGCGGCGCACAGCAGCGGGTCGGCGTGGGGCCACGACGGCCGCAGCCATTGGCTCAGGGAGACCCCCGAGCCCACGCCCAGGACCCCCGTGGCGCACGTCAGCGCCCCGAACACCAGGCTGCGGGGACACGGCCGCCCCGTAACCCCCTGGCCCCGTAACCCAGGGACCCCAGAACCCAGGGACCCCAGAACCCAGGGACCCCATTGGCCCCAGAACCCGGTGACCCCAGAACCCAGGGACCCCATTGGCCCCATTGGCCCCATAACCCACTGACCCCATAACCCAGGGACACCATAAGACAATGGCCCCATTGGCCCCATAACCCAGGGACCCCATTGGCCCCAGAACCCAGGGACCCCATTGGCCCCATAACCCCCTGACCCCATAACCCATGGACCCCACTGGCCCCATTGGCCCCATAACCCACTGACCCCATTGGCCCCAGAACCCGGTGACCCCATTGGCCCCATAACACGGTGACCCCATTGGCCCCACTGGCCCCATAACACGGTGACCCCATTGGCCCCAGAACCCACTGACCCCATTGGCCCCATTGGCCCCATAACCCGGTGACCCCATAACCCAGGGACCCCATTGGCCGCAGAACCCGGTGACCCCATAACCCACTGATCCCATTGGCCCCATAAGCCAGAGACCCCATTGGCCCCATAACCCGGTGACCCCAGAACCCAGGGACCCCAGAACCCAGGGACCCCACGCCCACGACCCCCGTGGCGCACGTCAGCGCCCCGAACACCAGGCTGCGGGGACACGGCCGCCCCGTAACCCCCTGACCCCATAACCCGGTGACCCCAGAACCCAGGGGCCCCATAACCCGGTGACCTCATAAGACACTGACCCCATTGGCCCCAGAACCCACTGACCCCATTGACCCCAGAACCCACTGACCCCATAACCCACAGACCCCATTGGCCCCATTGGCCCCAGAACCCGGTGACCCCAGAACCCACTGACCCCATTGGCCCCATTGGCCCCATAACCCATTGGCCCCATTGGCCCCATAACCCGGTGACCCCATTGGCCCCATTGGCCCCATAAGACACTGACCCCATTGGCCCCATAACACAGTGACCCCATTGGCCCCATTGGCCCCATAACCCAGTGACCTCATTGACCCCATTGGCCCCATAACCCATTGGCCCCATAACCCAGGGACCCCATTGGCCCCATTGGCCCCATAACCCAGGGACCCCATAACCCAGGGACCCCATTGGCCCCAGAACCCACTGACCCCATTGGCCCCAGAACCCGGTGACCCCATTGGCCCCATTGGCCCCAGAACCCCCTGACCCCATAACCCGGTGACCCCAGAACCCAGGGACCCCATTGGCCCCATTGGCCCCAGAACCCCCTGACCCCATAACCCGGTGACCCCATTGGCCCCATTGGCCCATAACATGGTGACCTCATTGGCCCCATTGGCCCCAGAACCCGGTGACCCCATTGGCCCCAGAACCCACTGACCCCATAACCCAGGGACACCATAACCCAGGGACCCCATTGGCCCCAGAACCCAGTGACCCCATAACCCAGTGACCCCATTGGCCCCAGAACCCGGTGACCCCAGAACCCAGGAACCCCATAAGACACTGACCCCATTGGCCCCATTGGCCCCAGAACCCGGTGACCCCAGAACCCCCTGACCCCATAACCCATTGGCCCCACTGGCCCCATAACCCACTGACCCCATTGGCCCCATAACACGGTGACCCCATTGGCCCCATTGGCCCCATAAGACACTGACCCCATTGGCCCCATTGGCCCCATAACCCAGTGACCCCATAACCCAGGAACCCCATAATCCACTGACCATAGAGCCCATTGGCCCCAGAACCCGGTGACCCCATTGGCCCCATTGGCCCCAGAACCCACTGACCCCATTGGCCCCATTACCCAGTGACCCCATAACCCAGGGACCCCAATGGCCCCATAACATGGCGACCCCATTGGCCCCACAACCCGGTGACCCCATTGGCCCCATTGGCCTCCGTGCCATCCTGTACCCCCCCCAAACCTCCCCATATCCCCCCCCAAAACCTCCCATACCCCCCCCCAAACCTCCCCATATCCCCCCCCATATCCCCCCAATCCACCCCATATCCCCCCCAAACCCCCATAACCCCTCCCAACCCCCCCCAAGCCCCCCAAATCTCCCCCCCATACCCCCCACATGCCCCCCAAATCCCCCCTCATACCCTCCAAATCCCCCCCAAACCCCCCATATCCCCCCCAACCCCCCCCCAAAACCCCCCATATCCCCCCCAAAACCCCCCATCTCCCCCCTCATACCCCCAATCCCCCCCCACTCCTCCCCTCCCCCCCCAACCCCCCCCAAATCCCCCCCAATCCCCCCCCCACTCCTCCCCTCCCACCCCAACCCCCCCACTTCTCCCCCCCCACCCCCCAATTCCCCCCCCACTCCTCCCCTCCCCCAACCCTCCCCTCCCCCAATCCCCCACCCGCCCCCCCCCCCCAACCCACCTCTCCCTGGCGCTGCTCTCCGCCCCCCCCGCGTCCCCCCCCCCCTCCGTGCCATCCTGTACCCCCCCAAAACCCCCCATATCCCCCCTCAAACCCCCCATATCGCCCCCAAAACCCCCCCACATCCCCCCATACCCCCCAAATCCCCCCCTAAACCCCTCCACATCCCCCCCCATATCCCCCCCACACCCCCCCCATCCCTCCCCTCCCCCCCCATTCCCCCCCATATCCCCCTCCCACAACCCCCCCAAAACCCCCCATACCTCCCCCAAATCACCCCCCAGCCCCCCCATAACCCCCCCAAATCCCCCCCCCAAACCGCCCCCCCCCCCCCTAAAACCCACCTCTCCCTGGCGCTGCTCTCCGCCCCCCCCGCGTCCCCCCCCCCCCTCCGCGCCATCCTGGCCCTATAGAGGAAGGCCGGTGCCCAGAGCGCCAGCGCCCCGCTCACGAACGCCACCGCCGTGAAGCCCAGCGTCGACAGCACGAAGCTGCGGCTGCGACACAACGACAGCGCCGACATCAGCGATCGTCGCGATAGGCGACGCCGCGGCGACGCGAGGAAACGCATCGAAGCATCGCCCCCCTCCCCCCCGGACCCATATAACCCCCCCCCCCCCCCACGACCCCATATAACCCCCATATGGCCCCATAGACCCCACCCCCCCCCCGACCCCATATGACCCCCCACGACCCCATATAACCCCATATAACCGCCCCCCCCCCCCACGGCCCCATATGACCCCCATATGGCCCCATATGACTCCCCCCACGACCCCATATAACCGCCCCCCCCCCCGGCCCCATATAACCCCCATATGGCCCCATATAACCGCCCCTCCCCCCCACGACCCCATATGACCCCCATATGGCCCCATATAACCCCCCCCGGCCCCATATGGCCCCATATACCCCCACATCCCCCCCCCGGCCCCATATAACCCCCCCATGGCCCCCCCATATAACCCCACATCCCCCCCCCGGCCCCATATAACCCCCCCATGGCCCCCCCATATACCCCCACATCCCCCCCCCCCCACGGCCCCATATGGCCCCCATATGGCCCCATATAACCGCCCCCCCCCCCCCACGACCCCATATAACCCCCATACAGCCCCATATAACCCACCCCCCCCCCACGACCCCAAATGACCCCCCCCATCCCACTGTCCCCCCCCCCACGACCCCATATAACCCCCATACGGCCCCATATAACCCACCCTCCCCCCCCCACGACCCCATATGGCCCCATATGGCCCCATATAACCCCACATCCCCCCCCATGGCCCCATATAACCCCCCCGGCCCCATATGGCCCCCCCCATCCCACTGTCCCCCCCCCATGGCCCCATAACCCACTGACCCTCCAAACCCCCCCCATCTCCCCCACCCTGCTGTCCCCCCCCATAACCCCCCTCCCCATAACCCCCATCTCCCCCCATCTGCTGCCCCCCCAAAAGCCCCCCCAAAAGCCCCCTCCCCATAAATGCCCCCCAAACCCCCCCATAACTCCCCCCAGACCCCCACCCCCATCTCCCCCCACCCTGCTGTCCCCCCCCATAAGCCCCCTCCCCATAACCCCCCCATTTCCCCCCCTCCCATCTCCCCCCACCCTGCTGTCCCCCCCATAACCCCCCTCCCCATAACCCCCCATCTCCCCCCCATACCCCCCCATAAGCCCCTCATAAGCCCCCCGAAAAGCCCCCTCCCCATAACCCCCCCCATTTCCCCCCCTCCCATCTCCCCCCATCCTGCTGTCCCCCCCCCATAAGCCCCCCCATAACTCCCCCCAATTCCCCCCCTCCCATCTCCCCCAACCCTGCTGGGCCCCTCCCATAAGTCCCCCCCAAAACCCCCCCATTTCCCCCCCTCCCCATAAGTCCCCCCCAAAACCCCCCTATAGCCCCCCCTCCCATCTCCCCCCATCCTGCTGACTCCCCCCATAAGCCCCCTCCCCATAAATCCCCCCCACCCTGCTGTCCCCCCCCATAAGCCCCCCCCTCCCATCTCCCCCCATCCTTCTGTCCCCCCCCATAAGCCCCCTCCCCATAACCCCCCCATCTCCCCCCCGTACCCCCCCATAAGCCCCCCCAAAAGCCCCCTCCCCGTAAGCCCCCTCCCCATAAATCCCCCCCATCCTGCTTTCCCCCCCATAAGCCCCCCCCATCTCCCCCCACCCTGCTGTCCCCCCCCATAAGCCCCCTCCCCATAAGTCCCCCCCATAACCCCCCCCATTTCCCCCCCTCCCATCTCCCCCCACCCTGCTGTCCCCCCCCCACAACCCCCCTCCCCACAAGCCCCCCCCATATCCCCGTGCCCCCCCAAAAGCCCCCCCCATAAGCCCCCTCCCCATAACCCCCCCCCAGACCCCCACCCCCATCTCCCCCCACCCTGCTGTCCCCCCCCAAAAGCCCCCTCCCCATAACCCCCCCCATTTCCCCCCCTCCCATCTCCCCCCACCCTGCTGTCCCCCCCCCACAACCCCCCTCCCCACAAGCCCCCCCCCAAGCCCCCCCCCACAAGCCCCCTCCCCATAAATCCCCCCCAAAACCCCCCCCATACCCCCCCCTCCCATCTCCCCCCACCCTGCTGCCCCCCCCCCACAAGCTCCCCCCCCCCGTATCCCCGTGCCCCCCCCCTCACTTGGCAGCCAGCGCCTTGAGGTCGGCCCCCCAGGAGCTGTGGGTCTGGGGTCCGCGCTGGGCTCCGTCCATGGCGCCGCGGGGGGGCTCCCAAACCAGCAGCGCCAGCAGGGCCAGGGCCAGCAGGCCGAGGGCGGGGGTCACCTGTGGGGCCGGGGGGGGCGTTTTGGGGTCACTATGGGGTCGGGGGGGGGGTCAGAATGGGGTCGGGGGGGCGTTTTGGGGTCAGTATGGGGTCGGGGGGGGGCGTTTTGGGGTCAGTATGGGGTCACTATGGGGTCGGGGGGGGCAGTATGGGGTCACTATGGGGTTGGGGGGGGCGTTTTGGGGTCAGTATGGGGGGGTTATGGGGTCAGTATGGGGTCAGGGGGGCGGGGGGGGCGTTCTGGGGTCACTATGGGGGGGTTATGGGGTCACTATGGGGTCGGGGGGGCATTTTGGGGTCAGTATGGGGTCAGTATGGGGTCGGGGGGATCAGAATGGGGTCAGTATGGGGTCAGGGGGGCGGGGGGGGCGTTTTAGGGTCACCAATGGGGTCGGGGGGGGGCGTTTTGGGGTCAGTATGGGGGGGTTATGGGGTCACCTATGGGGTCGGGGGGTCGGGGGGGCGTTTTGGGGTCACCTATGGGGTCGGGGGGGGCGTTTTGGGGTCACTATGGGGTCACTAAGGGGTCACTATGGGGTCGGGGGGGGGTCAGAATGGGGTCGGGGGGGGCGTTTTGGGGTCAGTATGGGGGGGGTTATGGGGTCGGGGGGGTCAGAATGGGGTCAATGGGGGATATTACGGGGTCGGGGGGGGCGTTTTGGGGTCAGTATGGGGGGGTTATGGGGTCAGTATGGGGTCAGGGGGGCGGGGGGGGCGTTTTGGGGTCACTATGGGGTCACTAAGGGGTCGGGGGGGGTCAGAATGGGGTCGGGGGGGCGTTTTGGGGTCAGTATGGGGTCACTATGGGGTCACTATGGGGTCGGGGGGGTCAGAAGGGGGTCGGGGGGGGCGTTTTGGGGTCAGTATGGGGGGGGTTATGGGGTTGGGGGGGTCAGAATGGGGTCAATGGGGGATATTACAGGGTCAGGGGGGGCGTTTTGGGGTCAGTATGGGGGGGTTATGGGGTCAGTATGGGGTCAGGGGAGCGGGGAGGGCGTTTTGGGGTCACTATGGGGGGGTTATGGGGTCACTATGGGGTTGGGGGGGCATTTTGGGGTCAGTATGGGGTCAGTATGGGGTCGGGGGGATCAGAATGGGGTCAGTATGGGGTCGGGGGGGGCGTTTTAGGGTCACCTATGGGGTCGGGGGGGGGCGTTTTGGGGTCAGTATGGGGGGGTTATGGGGTCACCTATGGGGTCGGGGGGTCGGGGGGGCGTTTTGGGGTCACCTATGGGGTCGGGGGGGGCATTTTGGGGTCAGTATGGGGTCAGTATGGGGTCGGGGGGGGTCAGAATGGGGTCAGGGGGGCGTTTTGGGGTCAGTATGGGGGGGTTATGGGGTCAGTATGCGGTCGGGGGGGCGTTTTGGGGTCAGTAGGGGGGGGGTTATGGGGTCGGGGGGGTCAGAATGGGGTCACTATGGGGTTGGGGGGGGCATTTTGGGGTCAGTATAGGGTCGGGGGGGGCGTTTTGGGGTCAGTAGGTGGTCAGTATGGGGTCGGGGGGTCAGAATGGGGTCAGTATGGGGTCGGGGGGGCGTTTTAGGGTCACCTATGGGGTCGGGGGGGGCGTTTTGGGGTCAGTAGGGGGTCAGTATGGGGTCGGGGGGGGTCAGAATGGGGTCAGTATGGGGGGGTTATGGGGTCAGTATGGGGTCGGGGGGGCTCAGGGAAATAGTAGGGGACCCCACATTATGGGGTCGGGGTTAGGGCCGTGTCACCCCATATAGGGCCGTGTCTCCCCATATAGGACCATGTCACCCCATATAAGGCCGTGCTGGCCTTATAGGGCCGTATCACCCCACATAGGGCTGCGTCACCCCATATAGGGCCATGCCATCCCTATAGGGCCGTATCGCTCCATATAGGGCCATTGCTGTCCCTATAGGGCCGTATCATCCCATATAGGGCCATGTCACCCCATATAGGGCCATGCCATCCCTATAGGGCCGCATCACCCCATATAGGGCCTTGTCAACCAATATAGGGCCGTGTCACCCCATGTAGGGCCATTTCACTCCATATAGGGCCGTGTCGCCCCATATAGGACCATGCTGTCCCTATAGGGCCGTGTCACCCCATGTAGGGCCATTTCACTCCATATAGGGCCGTGTCGCCCCATATAGGACCATGCTGTCCCTATAGGGCCGTGTCACCCCATATAGGGCCGTGTCGCCCCTTATAGGGCCGTGCCATCCCTATAGGGCCGTGTCACCCCATATAGGGCCATATCACCCCATATAAAGCCGTGCTGGCCTTATAGGGCCGTGCTGCCCCTTATAGGGCCGCCCCCCACTCACCCTTAGGGCCCAGTGCCAGTCGGACGCCGCTTCCTTCACCTTCGCCCCCGCGATGTACCCCAAACCGCTGCCCCACGGACGGACACACGGACAGACAGACGTCAGCACGGCCCCATAGACACCCGCTGACCCCACACAGCCCTTCTGACCCCATACAACCCCATAGAGACCCCATAGAAAGCCAGAGAGCCCTACTGACCCCATAGAGACCCCATAGAGCCCCAATGACCCCATAGAAACCTGTAGAGGCCCCAAAGAAACCCATAGAACCCTACTGACCTCATAGAGACCCCACAGAGCCCCATAGAGACCCCATAGAGACCCCATAGAGCCCCATAAAGACCCCATATAGACCCCATAGAGCCCCATAGAGCCCCCATTGAGCCCCACTGACCCCATAGAGCCCCATAGAGACCCATTGCCCCCCATAGAAACCCCATAGAGCTCTACTGACCCCATAGAACCCCATAGAGCCCCATAAAGCCCCATAGAAACCCCATAGAGCCCCACTGACCCCATAGAGCCCCCTAAAGACCCCATAGAGCCCCATAGAGCCCCCACAGAGACCCATAGAGCCCCAATGACCCCACAGAACCCCATAGAGACCCCATAGAGCCCCACTGACCCCATAGAACCCCATAGAGCCCCATAAAGCCCCACTCCACCCCATAGAGACCCCATAGAGACCCCACCGCACCCCATAGAACCCCATAGAGACCCATAGAGCCCCCTAAAGACCCCACAGAGCCCCCATAGAGACCCCATAGATCCCATAGAGCCCCAATGACCCCACAGAACCCCATAGAGCCCCATCCCCCCCATGACCCCCATTGACCCCATGACCTTGCAACCCCGTGACCTCTGACCCCGTGACCCCGTACCTGCCCAGAGGCACGGCCAGGTAGAAGCAGCCCCATAGAGCCCCACTGCCCCCCATAGAAACCCCTTAAAGCTCTACTGACCCCATTGAACCCCATAGAGCCCCACAGAAACCCCATAGAGCCCCATAGAGATCCCATAGAGCCCCATAGAGACCCCATAGAGCCCCACTGACCCCACAGAGACCCCATAGAGCCCCAATGACCCCACAGAACCCCATAGAGACCCACTGCACCCCACAGAGCCCCCACAGAGACCCCATAGATCCCCAGTGCACCCCATAAAGACCCCATAGAGCCCTATTGACCCCATAGAGGCCCCATAGAGCCCCACAGAGACCCCATAGAGCCCCACTGACCCCATAGAGCCCCGTAGAAACCCCATAGAAACCCCATAGAGACTCCATAGAACCCCATAGAGTCCCACTGATCCCATAGAAGCCTACTGACCCCATAGAGCCCCATAGAACCCCATAGAGACCCACAGAGCCCCATCCCCCCCACGACCCCCATTGACCGCGTGACCCCGTGACCTCTGACCCCGTGACCCCGTGACCCCGTACCTGCCCAGAGGCACGGCCAGGTAGAAGCAGCCCCACAGAGCCCCATAGAGCCCCACAGAGACCCCATAGAGCCCCACTGACCCCATAGAGCCCCATAGAGACCCATAGAGCCCCATAGAGACCCACTGACCCCATAGAGCCCCATAGAGCCCCACAGAGCCCCATCCCCCCCACAACCCCCATTGACCCCGTGAGCCCCGTGAGCCCCCTGAGCCCGCGACCCCGTGACCTCTGACCCCGTGACCCCGTACCTGCCCAGAGGCACGGCCAGGTAGAAGCAGCCGAGGGCTCGGCTGCGCTGGGAGCCCCCATAGAGGTCAGCAATGAGGGTCGGAGCCACGGTGGAATAGGAGGCCTCACCCACCCCCACCAGGGCACGGCCCAGCAGCAGCGCCCAGAAATGCTGTGGGACGAGCGGGGGTCACGGGGGGGTCACGGGGTCACGGGGGGTCACGGGGTCAAGGGGTCACCGGGGGCCATCGGAAGGGTGGGGTCACGGGAGGTCATGGGGTCACAGGGGATTATAGGATGACGGGGTCACATGAGGTCACAGGGAGAGGATGGGGTCATAGGGTCACGAGAGGTCACATGGGGTCACGGGGTCATGGGGTCACCGGGGGCCATTGGAAGGGTGGGGTCATGGGAGGTCATGGGGTCACAGGGGGTCACGGGAGGTCATGGGGTCACATGGGGTCACATGGGGTCACATGGGGTTATGGGGTCATTGGGAGTCACAGGGGTCACGGGGTCACCAGGGGCCATTGGAAGAATGGGGTCACGGGAGGTCATGGGATCACAGGGGGTCACAGGAAGTCATGGGGGGGGTCACATGAGGTCACATGGGGTCATGGGGTCACAGGGTCACCGGGGGCCATCGGAAGGGTGGGGTCACGGGAGGTCATGGGATCACAGGGGGTCACAGGGGATCAGATGAGGTCACAGGGGGTCATAGGGCCGCAGGGGGTCACATGAGGTCACGGGGGGTCACATGGGGTCAAGGGGTCACAGGGGGCCATTGGAAGGATGGGGTGATGGGAGGTCATGGGGTCACGGGGGTTATAGGGTCACAGGGGATCACGGGGTCATAGGGGGTCATAGGGCCACAGGGGGTCATGGGGTTACAGGGGGTCACATGAGGTCATGGGGTCATTGGGAGTCATGGGGTCACCGGGGTCCATTGGAAGGGTGGGGTCACGGGAGGTCATGGGGTCACAGGGGGCCAGATGAGGTCCCAGGGGGTCATGGGGGGTCACATGAGGTCACAGGGGGTCATGGGGTCACAGGGGGTCACGGGGGGCCATTGGAAGGATGGGGTGATGGGAGGTCATGGGGTCACAGGGGGTCAGATGAGGTCCCAGGGGGTCAAGGGGGGTCACAGGGGGTCATGGGGGATCATGGGGTCACAGGGGTCACGGGGGGCCATTGGAAGGGTGGGGTGACGGGAGGTCATGGGGTCGCAGGAGGTTATAGGGTGACAGGAGCCCCCCCATCTCCCTCCCCCCACCCTCCACCTCCAGCCCCCCACCTCCAGCCCACCTCCCACCCCCCACCGCCCCCCGCCCCCCACCTCCCTGCATCTCCCACCGCCCCCCACTTCCCCCCACCGCCCCCCGCCCCCCACCTCCCCCCCCGCCTCCCACCTCCCCCCCCCACCTCCCACCGCCCCCCGCCCCCCACCTCCCCCCCCACCTCCCACCGCCCCCCGCCCCCCACCTCCCCCCCCCACCTCCCACCGCCCCCCGCCCCCCACCTCCCCCCCCAGCTCCCCCCCCCAGCTCCCCCCCCAGCTCCCCCCCCCAGCTCCCCCCCCAGCTCCCCCCACCTCCCCCCCCCACCTCCCCCCATCTCCCCCCCCCACCTCCCCCCCCACCTCCCCCCATCTCCCCCCATCTCCCCCCCCCCCTCCCCCCCCTCTCCCATCTCCCCCCCATTTCCCCCCATCTCCCCCCCCCTCTCCCCCCATTTCCCCCCATCTCCCCCCCCCTCTCCCCCCATTTCCCCCCATCTCCCCCCCCCCTCTCCCCCCATTTCCCCCCATCTCCCCCCCCCCCTCTCCCCCCATTTCCCCCCATCTCCCCCCCCCCCTCCCCCCATCTCCCCCCCCCCCCTCCCCCCATCTCCCCCCCCCCCCTCCCCCCATTTCCCCCCCCCCATCTCCCCCCATTTCCCCCCCCCCACCTCCCCCCCCCGCCCCCCACCCCCCCGACCTGTGGGGTGACGAAGCTGCTCCCCAGGGTGACGGCGACCCAGAGGCTGAGGCCGACCCCCAGCAGCCGCTTCCTGTTGTAGCGGTCGCCCAGGAAGCCGAAGAGCGGAGCCAGCGCCATGTAGCTGCCGATGAACGCTGCGCAGAAATTGGAAAAGTGGGGGCTGGGACCCCCAGGTGTGGGGCTGGGACCCCCAAGTGTGGGGCTGGGATCTAGAAGTGGGGCTGGGATCTAGAAGTGGGGGGCTGGGATCCGCAAGTGGCACTGGGATCTAGAAGTGGGGGGCTGGGATCTAGAAGTGGGGTTGGGACCCCCAAGTGTGGGGCTGGGACCCCCAAGTGGGGCTGGGACCCGCAAGTGGGGGGCTGGGACGTAGAAGTGGGGCTGGGACCCCCAAGTGTGGGGCTGGGACCCGCAAGTGTGGGGCTGGGACGTAGAAGTGGGGCTGGGATCCGCAAGTGGGGCTGGGATCTAGAAGTGGGGCTGGGACCCATAAGTGCAGGGCTGGGACCCCCAAGTGTGGGGCTGGGACTTAGAAGTGGGGCTGGGATCCGCAAGTGGGGGGCTGGGATCTAGAAGTGGGGCTGGGATCTAGAAGTGGGGAGCTGGGACCCCCAAGTGTGGGGCTGGGACCTAGAAGTGGGGCTGGGACCCCCAAGTGTGGGGCTGGGACCTAGAAGTGGGGCTGGGACCCCCAAGTGTGGGGCTGGGACCTAGAAGTGGGGAGCTGGGACCCCCAAGTGTGGGGCTGGAACCTAGAAGCGGGGCTGGGACTTAGAAGTGGGGCTGAGACCCCCAAGTGTGGGGCTGGGACTTAGAAGTGGGGCTGGGACCCGCAAGTGGGGCTGGGACCCCCAAGTGTGGGGCTGGGACCCATAAGTCGGGCTGGGATCTAGAAGTGGGGGGCTGGGACCCATAAGTGGAGCTGGGACCCCCAAGTGTGGGGCTGGGACTTAGAAGTGGGGCTGGGATCTAGAAGTGGGGGGCTGGGACTTAGAAGTGGGGGGCTGGGACCCCCAAGTGTGGGGCTGGGATATTTAAGTATGGAGCTGGGACCCCCAAGTGTGGGGCTGGGACCCATAAGTAGGGCTGGAACCCATAAGTGTGGGGCTGGGCCCCATAAGTAGGGCTGGGCCCCCCAAGTGTGGGGCAGGTCGGTACCGGTCTGCAGGAGCCCGGAGCTGCCGTCCCCAATGGCGAAATATTCCTCGATGTCCGGGAGGACGCCTGGGGGCAGCGGGGGGAGCGCTGGGGGGCTGCCCCATAGCCGCCCCATAGCCGCCCCATAGCGTGACACAGACTGCCCCATAGCCGCCCCATAGCGTGACAGAGACTGCCCCATAGCTGCCCCATAACCACCCCATAGCTGCCCCATAGACACCCTATAGCTGACCCCATACCCGACCCTACAACCGCCCCATAGATCCCCGGTCCCATAGAGCCCAGACCCATAGATCTCCAGAGCCCAGCCCCATAGATTCTGCCCCATAAATCTCCAACCCCCTAGATCTCCTGCCCCCTAGATCTCCTGCCCCATAGATTCTGCCCCAGCCCCATAGATCTCCTGCCCCATAGATTCTGTCCCATAGAGCCCAGACCCATAGATCTCCTGCCCCATAGCTCTCCAGACCCATAGATTCTGCCCCATAGATCTCCAGTCCCATAGAGCCCGGACCCATAGATCTCCAGTCCCATAGATTCTGCCCCATAGATCTCCTGCCCCATAGATCTCCTGCCCCATAGAACCCGGACCCATAGATCTCCAGCCCCATAGATCTCCTGCCCCATAACGCCCAGCCACCCCATAGACCCCATAACCCCCAGCCCCACTTCCGCCCCCCATCCGCCCCACATCCGCCCCACATCCGCCCCCCACCTGCGACGGTGAAGCGGTCCATGTAGTTGAGCAGGTTGATGTAACACAGCACCGCCACCGTCAGCCGCGCGCGCCGTGGGGTGACGCTATGGGGCGGGCCGCTATGGGGCAGGTCGCTATGGGGCGGAGTTGTGGGGCGCCGGCCGTCCCCCGCCGTGTCATCGGGGCGCCGCAGCTCCGGCCCCAAAAGCGACGCCATGTGGGGCAGCCTGGGGGATAAACGCATTTCTGACCCATAGATCTCCAGCCCCATAGATCCCAGCCCCATAGATTCTGCCCCATAGATCCCCGGTCCCGTAGAGCCCAGCCCCATAGATCTCCAGAGCTCAGCCCCATAGATTCTGCCCCATAGAGCCCAGACCCATAGATCTCCAGCCCCATAGATTCTGCCCCATAGATCCCAGCCCCATAGATCTTCAGACTCACAGATCTCCAACCCCACAGATTCTGCCCCATAGAGCCTAGACCCATAGATCTCCAGCCCCATAGATTCTGTCCCATAGACCCCACATCCACCCCATAGACCCCATAACCCCCAGCCCCACAGTCCCCACATCCGCCCCATAGACCCCATATAGGCTCCATATAGGCCCCATAACCCCAGCCCCACAGACCCCATAACCCCCAGCCGCCCCATAGACCACATATAGACCCCATATGGACCCCATAAACCCCCAGCCGCCCCACAGATCCCACATCCACCCCATAGACCCCATAACCCCCAACCGCCCCATAGAACCCACATCCACCCCATAGCACCCACATCCGCCCCATAGACCCCATAACCCCCAGCCACCCCATAGACCCCACACAAACCCCATAACTCCCCAGCCGCCCCATAGACCCCATATGGACCCCATACAGACCCCATAACCCCCAGCCGCCCCATAGACCCCATATAGAACCCCATATGGACCCCATAACCCCCAGCCGCCCCATATGGACCCCATAAACCCGCAGCCTCCCCACAGACCCCATATAGACCCCATAGAGACCCCATACCGACCCCAGCCGCCCCATAGACCCCATACAGATCCCATACAGACCCCATAACCCCCCAGCCGCCCCATATGGACCCCATACGGACCCCATAAACCCCCAGCCTCCCCACAGACCCCATATGGACCCCATAGACCCTATATAGACCCCATATAGACCCCCTATGGACCCCATAGACCCCATATAGACCCCAGCCACCCCACAGACCCCACATCCGCCCCACAGACCCCATAACCTCCAGCCGCCCCATAGACCCCATACAGACCCCATACAGACCCCATACAGACCCCATAACCCCCCAGCCGCCCCATAGACCCCATATAGACCCCATATAGACCCCACATCCGCCCCATAGCCCCAGCCGCCCCATAGACCCCATATGGACCCCATAAACCCCCAGCCGCCCCATAGACCCCATACAGATCCCATACAGACCCCATAACCCCCCAGCCGCCCCATATGGACCCCATACGGACCCCATAAACCCCCAGCCGCCCCACAGACCCCATATGGACCCCATAGACCCCATATAGACCCCATAAGCCCCAGCCCCATAGCACCCCACATCCACCCCATAGACCCCATAACCCCCAGCCCCACAGTCCCCACATCTGCCCCACAGACCCCATAACCCCCAGCCGCCCCACAGACCCCATAACCCCCAGCCCCATAGACCCCATAACCCCCAGCCGCCCCATAGACCCCATAACCCCCGGCCCCATAACCCCCAGCCGCCCCATAGACCCCATAACCCCCAGCCCCACAGTCCCCACATCTGCCCCACAGACCCCATAACCCCCAGCCGCCCCATAGACCCCATATAGACCCCATACGGACCCCATACGGACCCCATACGGACCCCATACGGACCCCACATCCGCCCCATAGCCCCAGCCGCCCCATAGACCCCATACAGACCCCATAACCCCCCAGCTGCCCCATATGGACCCCATATGGACCCCCAGCCACCCCACAGACCCCACATCAACCCCATAGACCCCACATCCGCCCCACAGACCCCATAACCCCCGGCCCCATAGATCCCATAAAGCCCCAGCCGCCCCACAGACCCCATATAGACCCCATACAGACCCCATAACCCCCAGCCCCATAGCGCCCCATAGACCCCATAGCGCCCCACGTGACCCCCAATTACCCCCCACGATCGCCGCCGCCACCACCGCCCGCCACGTGACCTCTGCTCACGTGACTTTCCCTCTCACGTGATTCGGGTTCTCTCTCTCTGCCCCCACTTCCGGCGCAGCGGTGACGTCACGGGAAATGGGGGGGTGCGGCAGCGCGGGGGGTTCTGGGAAATGGAGTCCTGATGGAACAATGGGGACAGTGGGGCGCTATGGGGCAGCGCTATGGGGCAGGGGACTGAGATCTATGGGGCAGCGCTATGGGGCAGGGGTCTGAAAGCTATGGGGCAGCGCTATGGGGCAGCGCTGTGGGGCAGGGGACTGAGATCTATGGGGCAGCGCTATGGGGCAGCGCTATGGGGCAGAGGACTGAGATCTATGGGGCAGCGCTATGGGGCAGGGGACTGAGCTCTATGGGGCAGCGCTATGGGGCAGCGCTATGGGGCAGAGGTCTGAGCGGTATGGGGCAGTGCTATGGGGCAGGGGACTGAGATCTATGGGGCAGCGCTATGGGGCAGGGGACTGAGCTCTATGGGGCAGCGCTATGGGGCAGCGCTATGGGGCAGGGGACTGAAAGCTATGGGGCAGCGCTATGGGGCAGGGGTCTGAGATCTATGGGGCAGCGCTATGGGGCAGAGGACTGAGATCTATGGGGCAGCGCTGTGGGGCAGAGGACCGAAATCTATGGGGCAGCACTATGGGGCGCTATAGGTCGCAATGTTGGGCTCTATGGGGCGCTGTGGGTCTCTATGGGGATCTATGGGGTCAGTGGGGTTCTATGGGGTCTCTCTATGGGGTCTCTCTATAGGGTCTTTCTATGGGGTCCCTATGGGGTCTCTATGGGGTTTCTTTATAGGGTCTCTCTATAGGGTCTCTATGGGATTTTTCTCTGGGGTCTCTATGGGGTCTCTATGGGGTTTCTCTATAGGGTCTCTATGGGGTCTCTATGGGGTCTCTATGGGGTTTCTCTATGGGGTCTCTGTGGGGTCTCTATGGGGTCTTTATAGGGTCTCTATGGGATTTCTCTATAGGGTCTCTATGGGGTCTCTCTATGGGGTCTCTATGGGGTCTCTATTGGGTCTCTATGGGGTTTCTCTATGGGGTCTCTTTGGGGTCTTTATGGAGTCTCTATGGGGTCTTTATAGGGTCTCTATGGGTTTCTCTATGAGTTTCTCTATGGGGTCTCTTTATGGGGTCTCTCTATGGGGTGTCTCTATAGGGTCTCTATGGGATTTCTCTATGGGATTTCTCTATGGGATTTCTCTATGGGATTTCTCTATGGGGTTTCTCTATGGGTTTCTCTATGGGGTCTCTATGGGATCTCTATGGGGTCTCTCTGGGGTTTCTATGGGGTCTCTATGGGGTTTCTCTATGGGGTCTCTCTGGGGTCTTTATAGGGTCTCTATGGGGTTTCTCTATGGGGTCTTTATGGGGTCTTTATAGAATCTCTATGGGGTTCTATGGGGTCTCTATGGGGTCTCTCTATGGGGTCTCTCTATGGGGTCCCTATGGGGTCCCTATGGGGTTTCTCTATGGGGTTTCTCTATGGGGTCCCTATGGGGTCTCTCTATGGGGTCTCTCTGGGGTCTCTCTGGCTCACTCCATGGGGTCTCTATGGGGTCTCTATGGGGTTTCTATGGGGTCTCTATGGTTCCCTATGGGGTCTCCATGGTTCCCTATGGGGTCCCTATGGGGTCCCTATGGGGTCTCTATGGGGTCTCTAAGGGGTCCCTATGGGGTCTCTATGGGGTCTCTAAGGGGTCCCTATGGGGTCTCTATGGGGTCTCTATGGGGTCTCTATGGGGTCTTTATAGGGCCTCTGTGGGTTTCTCTATAGGGTCTCTATGGGGTCTCTTTATGGGGTCTCTCTATAGGATCTCTCTATAGGGTCTCTCTGGGGTCTTTATAGGGTCCCTATGGGGTTTTTCTCTGGGGCGTTTATGGATCTCCGCGTGCCCCTCCGTCTGACCCTACAGCCCAGCAATAGGGCAGCTGTGGGTCCCGCTATCTTTAGCCCCACTCCTTATAGGGCGCTGTGGGGCGCCCCCCACCCCCCCCCTCCCCCCCCCGGTTCTATTTTGGGTCCGTCCCCACCCCACCCCCCCCCCAACCCCCCCCCTCCTTTATGGGGGCAATAAAAGGGCCGCCCCGTAACGGCCCCATAACGGCCCCATAGCGACGCCACCGCGACCCCACTGAGAGCAGCACGATGGTGAGTGGGGGGGGGGAAACCCCTAAAGACCCCCCCCCCGATTTTCCCCGTATTCCCCCCCACGGACCCCCCCCCAACGACCCCCCCCCCCTATTTTCCCCATAGAACCCCATAGAAGCCCCATGGACCCCCCCCAAACGATCCCCAAATTTCCCCCAAAAGACCCCCATGGACCCCCCCTAAAGACCCCCCCCTATTTTCCCCATAGAACCCCATAGAAGCCCCCCCCAAAGACCCCCCCCCCCGATTTTCCCCATAGAAGCCCCCATGGACCCCCCCCCAACGACCCCCCCCCGATTTTCCCCATAGAACCCTATAGAAGCCCCTCGGACCCCCCCCCCCCAAAAGACCCCCGTGGACCACCCCCGAATTTCCCCCATAGAGACCCCCTAAAGCCCCCCCCCCACATAGAGACCCCCAAAGACCCCCCCCCAAATGACCCCAAAATTTCCCCCATAAAGATCCCCCCAAAGACCCCCCCACAGACCCCCACGGACCCCCCGGAAAGACCCCCAAATTTCCCCCAAAAGACCCCCATGGACCCCCCCAAAAGACCCCCCCGATTTTCCCCCATGGACCCCCCCATAGACCCCCAAAGACCCCCCCCCAAAAACCCCCATATTCCCCCCCACCCCCCCCCCAAAAGACCCCCAAATTTCCCCATAGACCCCCATGAGACCCCCCCCAAAACCCCCCACAGAGACCCCCCCCATACACCCCCCCTAAAAGACCCACTAAAAGACCCCCAGATTCCCCCCCCCATGGACCCCCCCCCATAGACCCCCACGGACCCCCCCCAAAGACCCCTAAATTTCCCCCCATAGACCCCCATGAAACCCCCCCCCAAAGACCTCCCCCCCAAAAGACCCCCAAATTTCCCCCCCATAGAGACCTCCATGGACGCCCCCCCCCATGGACCCCCCCCCCAAATTTCCCCCAAATTCTCTCAATAAATCCCACGGACCCCCCCCCTCGAATGGACCCCCCCAAAAGACCCCAAATTTCCCCCATAGACCCCCATGAACCCCCCCCCACAGAGACCCCCAAAGACCCCCCAAAAGACCCCCAAAGACCCCCCCATAGACCCCCATGAACTCCCCCCCCATGGACCCCCCCCAAAAAGACCCCCAAATTTCCCCCATAAAGACCCCGTAAAGCCCCCCCCCCCACATAGAGACCCCCAAAGACCCCCCCAAAAGACCCCAAATTCCCCCATGGACCCCCCCCATAGACCCCCAAAGACCCCCCCCCCAAAAACCCCCATATTCCCCCCCACGGACCCCCCCCAAAAGACCCCCAAATTTCCCCCATAGAGACCCCCAAAGACCCCCCCCCATATTGACCCCCCCCCCCATGGACCCCTTAAACGACCCCCAAATTCCCCCCATTCCCTCCCAGCTCCCCCCCCAGTTCTCCCCCCAGGACCCCCACGACCCCCCCAGCCCCCCCCCACGACCCCCTGCCCCACACTTTTGACCCCCCAGACCCCCCCAGGCCCCCCCACGACCCCCCTAGACCCCCCCCAGACCCCCCGAAGCCCCCCTGCCCCACACATTTGACCCCCCAGACCCCCCCCGACCCCCCCAGGCCCCCTCAGGACCCCCCCACGACCCCCTGCCCCACACATTTGACCCCTCTGACCCCCCCCCCAGGCCCCCCACGACCCCCCAACGACCCCCTGCCCCACACATCTGACCCCCCCACGACCCCCTGCCCCACACATTTGACCGCCCAGACCCCCCCAGACCCCCCCAGACCCCCCCCAGACCTCCCCAAGCCCCTCTGCCCCACACATTTGACCCCCCAGACCCCCCCACGACCCCCCCACGACCCCCTACCCCACACATCTGACCCCCCAGACCCCCCACGACCCCCCCACGACCCCCTGCCCCACACATCTGACCCCACTGACCCCCCCACGACCCCCCCACGACCCCCTGCCCTCCACATTTGACCCCCCACGACCCCCAGCCCCACACATTTGACCCCACTGCCCCACCCAGCCCCCCTAACGACCCCCAGCCCCACACATCTGACCCCCCCACGACCCCCCCACGACCCCCTGCCCCCCACACTGGCCCTCCAGACCCCCCCACGACCCCCCCACGACCCCCTGCCCCCCACACTGACCCTCCAGACCCCCCCATGATCCCCCCACGACCCCCTGCCCCACACATTTGACCCCATTGACCCCCCCAGGACTCCCCCAGACCCCCCCACGACCCCCTGCCCCACACATTTGACCCCCCAGACCCCCCCACGACCCCCCCACGACCCCCTACCCCACACATTTGACCCCACTGACCCCCCCAGGACCCCCCCAGGACCCCTCCAGGCCCCCCTGCCCCACACATTTGACCCCCCCACGACCCCCCACGACCCCCTCCCCCACACATCTGACCCCCCCACGACCCCCTGCCCCACACATTTGACCCCCCAGACCCCCCCAAGTCCCCCTGCCCCACACATTTGTCCCCATTGACCCCCCCAGGCCCCCCTGCCCCACACATCTGCCTCCCCCAGACCCCCCCACGACCCCCTGCCCCACACATTTTACCCCCCAGACCCCCCCACGACCCCTGCCCCACATATCTGGCCCCACTGACCCCCCACGACCCCCTGCCCCACACATTTGACCCCCCAGACCCCCCCACGACCCCCCCAAGCCCCCCTGCCCCCCACATTTGACCCCCCACGACCCCCCCAGACCCCCCCAGACCCCCTGCCCCACACATCTGACCCCCCCACGACCCCCTGCCCCCCACATTTGCCCCCACTGACCCCCCAGACCCCCCCACGACCCCCCCCACGACCCCCTGCCCCCCACATTTGACCCCTCTGACCCCCCCCCGACCCCCCCACGATCCCCCCACGACCCCCTGCCCCCCACATTTGCCCCCACTGACCCCCCCCGACCCCCCCAGGCCCCCAAGAAGGCGAAGCGCCGCGCGGCCGAGGGCTCCTCCAACGTTTTCTCCATGTTCGATCAGACCCAGATCCAGGAGTTCAAAGAGGTGCCTTCATTGGGGGGCAGTAATTAATTGGGGGGGGGGGGGGTCTCTGTGGGGTCTTTATGGGGCTCTATGGGGTTTCTATGGGGCTCTATGGGGCTCTATGGGGTTTCTATCAGGCCCTATGGGGCTCTATGGGGTTTCGATGGGGTTTCGATGCGGTTTCTATGGGGCTCTATAGGGTTTCTATGGGGTTTCTATGGGGTCTCTGTGGGGCTCTATAGGGTTTCGATGGGGCTCTATGGGGTCTCTGTGGGGCTCTATGGGGTCAATAGGGTTTCTATGGGTCTCTATGGGGCTCAGTAGGGTTTCTATGGGGCTCTATGGGGTTTCTATGGGGTTTCTATGGGGCTCTATAGGGTTTCTATGGGGTTTCTATGGGGTCTCTGTGGGGTCTCTATGGGGCTCTATGGGGATCTATGGGGTCTCTGTGGGGTCTCTGTGGGGTTTCTATGGGGCTCTATGGGGTTTCTATGGGGTCTCTATGGGGCTCTATGGGGTTTCTATGGGGCCTTGTGGGGCTTCTATGGGGTTTCTATGGGGCACAATGGGGATCTATGGGGTCTCTATGGGGTCTCTATGATGTCTTTATGGGGTATCTATGGGGTTTCTATGGGGCTCTATGGAGCTCTATGGGGTCTCTATGGGGCTCTATGGGGTTTCTATGGGGTTTCTATAGGGCTCTATGGGTCTCTATGGAGCTCTGTGGGGTCTTTATGGGGCTCTATGGGGTTTCTATGGGGCACAATAGGGATCTATGGGGTCTCTATGGGGCTCTATGGGGTTTCTATGGGGCTCAATGGGGATCTATGGGGTCTCTGTGGGGTTTCTATGGGGCTCTATGGGGTTTCTATGGGGTTTCTATGGGGCTCTATGGGGCTCTATGGGGCTCTATGGGGTTTCTATGGGGCACAATGGGGCTCTATGGGGTCTCTGTGGGGTTTCTATGGGGCTCTATGGGGATCTATGGGGTTTCTATGGGGTTTCTATGGGGATCTATGGGGTCTCTATGGGGTTTCTATGGGGTTTCTATGGGGTTTCTATGGGGTTTCTGTGGGGTTTCTGTGGGGCTCTGTGGGTTGGGGTGACGATTTGGGGTGAGGTGGCACTTTTGGGGTCTTGGTGACACTTCTGAGTTTAGGGTGATGCTTTTAGGGTCATGGTGACACTTTGGGGTCTTGGTGACACTTTATGGGGTCTTGGTGACACTTTTGGGTTTGGGGTGACGCTTTTAGGGTCTTGGTGACACTTTGGGGGTTCAAGTGACAATTTTGGGGTCTTGGGTTTTGGGGTGACACTTTTAGGGTCTTGGTGACACTTTTGGGGTCGTGGTGACACTTTTGGGTTTGGGGTGATGCTTTTAGGGTCGTGGTGACACTCTGGGGTTTCAAGTGAGACTTTTGGGTTTGGGGTGACGCTTTTAGGGTCCTGGTGACACTTTTAGGGCCTTGGTGACACTTTTAGGGCCTTGGTGATACTTTTGGGGTCTTGGTGACACTTCTGGGTTTGGGGTGATGCTTTTGGGGCCCTGGTGACACTTTATGGGGTCTTGGTGACACTTTTGGGTTTGGGGTGACGCTTTTAGGGTCTTGGTGACACTTTGGGGGTTCAAGTGACAATTTTGGGGTCTTGGGTTTTGGGGTGACGCTTTTAGGGTCCTGGTGACACTTTTAGGGCCTTGGTGACACTTTATGGGGTCTTGGTGACACTTTTGGGTTTGGGGTGACATTTATAGGGTCTTGGTGACACTTTTAGGGTCTTGGTGACCCTAAAAGCATCATCCTAACTTTTGGGTTTGCAGTGACACTTTTGGGGTCTTGGTGACACTTTTGGGGTGACATTTTTAGGGTCTTGGTGACACTTTGGGGTTTCTAGTGAGACCCTAAAAGACTCTAGTGAGGCTTTTAGGGTCTTGGTGACGCTTTATGGGGTCGGCTGACATTCGAGGCCAGCTGTCCCAAATCCTAAAGGCTCCGGTTGCCATTCCAAGGCGGGGGGGGGGGATGCTGCCACCGCCCCTTTTTGGGGTCTTGGTGACGCTTTTGGGGTCGGGTGACGCTTTTGGGGTGGGGTGACATTCCTGGGGGGGGTGTGGGGTCCCTATTTTGGTCCTCCAGCTGTCCCCGCTTTGGGGTCGGGTGACGCCTTCAGGGTGCAGCTGTCCCTTAAAGGGGGGGGTGGGAGGTGGGGGGTGGGGTGGGGGGGCACCTCCTCCTCTCTCCCCTCCCCCCAATGTCCCCAATGTCCCCAATGTCCCCATATCCCGGTGTCCCCATATCCACATATGGCCCCCATTGGCCCCAATATCCCCCCATTGTCCCCCATTGTCCCCCATTGTCCCCATTGTCCCCTATTGTCCCCCCATATGGACCCCATTGTCCCCAATGTCCCCCCATTGTCCCCCATTGTCCCCCATAGTCCCCCAGTGACCCCATTGTCCCCCCAATGGCCCCTATTGTCCCCCATTGTCCCCAATGTCCCCCATTGTCCCCCATTGTCCCCCCATATGGCCCCTATTGTCCCCCATTGTCCCCCATTGTCCCCAATGTCCCCCATTGTCCCCCATTGTCCCCCCATGAACCCATTGTCCCCCAGTGACCCCATTGTCCCCCCATATGGCCCCCATTGTCCCCCATTGTCCCCCATTGTCCCCCCATGATTCCATTGTCCCCCAGTGACCCCATTGTCCCCCAATGTCCCCAATGTCCCCAATGTCCCCATATCCTGGTGTTCCCATATCCCCATATGGCCCCATATGGCCCCCATTGGCCCCCATTGTCCCCCAATGTCCCCTATTGTCCCCCATTGTCCCCATTGTCCCCCCATTGTCCCCCCAATGGCCCCCATTGTCCCCATTGTCCTCTATTGTCCCCCATTGTCCCCCAGTGACCCCACTGTCCCCCCCATATGGCCCCCATTGTTCCCCATTGTCCCCCAATGCCCCCTATTGTCCCCTATTGTCCCCTACTGTCTCCCATTGTCCCCATTGATCCCATTGTCCCCAATGTCCCTATATCCCCATATGTCCCATTGTCCCCAAATGTCCCCAAATGTCCCCAAATGTCCCCGTGTCCCCATTGTCCCCCATTGTCCCCAAATGTCCCCAATGTCCCCAAATGTCCCCGTGTCCCCATTGTCCTTCATTGTCCCCAAATGTCCCCAAATGTCCCCGAGTCCCGAAATGTCCCCGTGTCCCTATTGTCCCCACACTGTCCCCAGATGTCCCCAAATGTCCCCAAACGTCCCTATTGTCCCTATCGCCCCCCCCCATATCGCGATATACATCCCCGCAGGCGTTCACGGTGATCGATCAGAACCGGGATGGCATCATCGATAAGGACGACCTGCGCGAGACCTTCGCAGCCATGGGTAGGGGACTGGCCCTTTAAGAAGGGGGCGGGGCCCTTTAAGAAGGGGGCGGGGCCTAAAAGGGGCTGGGCCAATAGGAGGAGGTGCCTAAAAGGGGGCGGGGCCTTTAAGAATCGGGACTGGCCCTTTAAGAAGGGGCGTGGCCCTTTAAGAAGGGGGCGGGGATTTTAAGGAAAGGGGCGGGGCCTTTAAGAAGGGGGCGGGCCCTTTAAGAAGGGGCTGTGGCCCTTTAAGAAGGGGACTGGCCCTTTAAGAAGGGTGCGGGGCCTTTAAGAAGGGGGCGGGGATTTTAAAGAAGGGGGTGGGGTCTTTAAGATGGGGCGTGGCCCTTTAAGAAGGGGGTGGGGCTTTTAAAGAAGGGGCGGGGTCTTTAAGAGGGGGTGTGGCCCTTTAAGAGGGGGGCGGGGCCTTTCAGAAGAGGGCGGGGCCCTTTAAGAAGGGGGCGGGGCCTTTAAGAAGGGGGCGGGGCTTTTAAAGAAGGGGCGGGGTCTTTAAGAAGGGGCTGTGGCCCTTTAAGAAGGGTGCGGGGCCCTTTAAGAAGGGGGCGTGGCCTTTCGGAAGGGGGCGGGGCCCTTTAAGAAGAGGGGGCGTGGCCCTTTAAGAACGGGGCGGGTCTTTTAAAGAAGGGGCGGGGTCTTTAAGAAGGGGGCGGGGCCTTTAAGAAGGGGCTGTGGCCCTTTAAGAAGGGGGCGGGGCCTTTAAGAAGGGGGCGGGGCTTTTAAAGAAGGGGTGGGTCTTTAAGAGGGGGCGTGGCCCTTTAAGAAGGGTGCGGGGCCTTTAAGAAGGGGGCGGGGCCCTTTAAGAAGGGGGAGGGGCTTTTAAGGAAAGGGGCGGGGTCTTTAAGAAGGGGGTGTGGCCTAAAAGGGGCTGGGCCAATAGGAGGAGGTGCCTAAAAGGAGGGGGGGCCTTTAAGAATCGGGACTGGCCCTTTAAGAAGGGGCGTGGCCCTTTAAGAAGGGGGCGGGGATTTTAAAGAAGGGGGCGGGGTCTTTAAGAGGGGGGCGTGGCCCTTTAAGAAGGGGCTGTGGCCCTTTAAGAAGGGTGTGGGGCCCTTTAAGAAGGGGGCGGGGCCTTTAAGAGGGGGGGGCTTTTAAATAAGGGGGCGGGGTCTTTTAAGAGGGGGCGTGGCCCTTTAAGAGGGGGGCCTGGCCTTTTAAGAAGGGGCGTGGCCCTTTAAGAAGGGGGCGGGGCTTTTAAAGAAGGGGACTGGCCCTTTAAGAAGGGGTCGTGGCCCTTTAAGAAGGGGGCGTGGCCTTCAAGAGGGAGGCGTGGCCGTTTAGGTAGGGGGCGGGGCCTAACAAGGGGCAGGACCAATCAGAGGTGGTGCATACGAGTGGGCAGGGCCTTTAAGAAGGGGACTGGCCCTTTAAGAAGGGGGCGGGGCCTTTAAGAAGGGGGCGGGCCCTTTAAGAGGGGGACAGCCACTTTAAGAAGGGGGCGGGGCTTAAAAAGGGGCAGGACCAATCAGAGGTGGTGCATACGAGGGGGCAGGGCCTTTAAGAAGGGGGCGGGGCTTTTAAAGAAGGGGGCGGGCCCTTTAAGAAGGGGGCGGGGCCTAAAAAGGGACAGGACCAATCAGAGGTGGTGCATACAAGGGGGTGGGGCCTTTATGAAGGGGACTGGCCCTTTAAGAAGGGGGCGTGGCCCTCTAGGAAGGGGTGGGGCCTATTGAGAAGGGGGCGGGGCTTAACAGGGGACAGGGCTAATAGGAGGCGGTGCTTACAAGAGGGTGGGGCCTTTAAGAAGGGGACTGGCCCTTTAAGAAGTGGGCGGGGCCATTAAGAAGTGGGCGGGGCCACTAAGAAGAGGGCGGGGCACCGTGTGAGAACAATGGGGGCGGGGCCTACAGGAGGCGGGACTTAGCGGGGCGGCTGGGCCAATCGGTGGTGGGGTATGCAAGGGGGCGGGGCCTACAGGGGGCGGTGCCTACAGGGGGGCCCCATAGGGGATGGGTGACCCTATAGGGGGGATGGGTGACCCTATAAGGGTAGAGGCGACCCCATAGGGAGATGGGTGACCCTATAGGGTGGAGGTGACTCCATAGGGGTAATGCTGACCCCATAAGTTTGATGCCGACCCCAAATCCCCCCCCCCCCGCCCCATAGGGCGGCTGAACGTGAAGAACGAGGAGCTGGACGCCATGATCAAGGAGGCCAGCGGCCCCATCAACTTCACCGTCTTCCTCACCATGTTTGGGGAGAAGCTCAAAGGTCAGCCCTGCCCCACAGATCCGCCCCATAGATCCGCCCTGCCCCATAGATCCCCCACTGCCCCATAGATCCACCCTGCCCCATAGATCTGCCACTGCCCAATAGATTCTCCCTGCCCCATAGATCCGCCCTGCCCCATAGATCCATCCATGCACCATAGATCCTCCCTGCCCCATAGGTCTTCCCTGCCCCATAGATCCATGGCTGCCCCATAGATTCCCCACTGCCCCATAGATCCACCACTGCTGCCCCATAGATCCTCCCTGCCCCATAGATCTGCCACTGCCCCATAGATCCGCCACTGCTGCCCCATAGATCATCTCTGCCCCATAGATCCGCCACTGCTGCCCCATAGACTCTCCCTGCCCCATAGATCCATCCTTGCCCCATAGATCCACCCTGCCCCATAGATCTGCCACTGCCCAATAGATTCTCCCTGCCCCATAGATCCTCCCTGCCCCGTAGATCTGCCACTGCCCCATAGATCCGCCACTGCTGCCCCATAGATCATCTCTGCCCCATAGATCCGCCACTGCTGCCCCATAGATCCCCCACTGCCCCATAGATCATCTCTGCCCCATAGATCCTCCCTGCCCCATAGATCTGCCCTGCCCCATAGATCATCTCTGCCCCATAGATGCTCCCTGCCCCATAGATCATCCCTGCCCCATAGATCCCCACCTCCCCCATAGATCTGCCACTGCTGCCCCATGGATCCATCCCTGCCCCATAGATCCATCCCTGCCCCATAGATCCATCCCTGCCCCATAGATCTGCCCTGCCCCATAGATCATCTCTGCCCCATAGATCCCCCACTGCCCCATAGATCCATGGCTGCCCCATAGATTCCCCACTGCCCCATAGATCCACCACTGCTGCCCCATAGATCCTCCCTGCCCCATAGATCTGCCACTGCCCCATAGATCCGCCACTGCTGCCCCATAGATCATCTCTGCCCCATAGATCCATCCCTGTCCCATAGATCCGCCACTGCCCCATAGATCCACCCTGCCCCATAGATCTGCCACTGCCCAATAGATTCTCCCTGCCCCATAGATCTTCCACTGCTGCCCCATAGATCCTCCCTGCCCCATAGATAATCTCTGCCCCATAGATCCCCCACTGCCCGATAGATTCTCCCTGCCCCATAGATCCATCCCTGCCCCATAGATCCCCCACTGCCCCATAGATCCGCCACTGCCCCATAGATCCTCCCTCCCCCATAGATCCCCCACTGCCCCATAGATCCGCCCTGCCCCATAGATCATCCTGCCCCATATTGCCCCCCCGACCCCATACTGACCCCCCCTGACCCCATAATGCCCCCCCCAATATTGCCCCCCTGACCCCATAATGACCCCCCGACCCCATATTGCCCCCCCCGACCCCATACTGACCCCCCCGACCCCATAATGCCCCCCCCGACCCCATACTGACCCCCCCGACCCCATAATGCCCCCCCCGACCCCATACTGACCCCCCCGACCCCATAATGCCCCCCCCGACCCCATAATGACCCCCCGACCCCATATTGCCCCCCTCGATCCCCCCCCGACCCCCCCGACCCCATAATGCCCCCCCCGACCCCATAATGACCCCCCGACCCCATACTGACCCCTCCGACCCCATACTGACCCCCCCGACCCCATAATGCCCCCCCCGACCCCATAATGACCCCCCGACCCCATACTGACCCCCCCGACCCCATAATGCCCCCCCCGACCCCATACTGACCCCCCTTGACCCCATAATGCCCCCCCCGACCCCATACTGACCCCCCTTGACCCCATAATGACCCCCTCCCATAATGACCCCCCCAATATTGCCCCCCCGACCCCATATTGCCCCCCGACCCCATACTGACCCCCCCGACCCCATAATGACCCCCCCTGACCCCATATTGACCCCCCCGACCCCATAATGACCCCTCCGACCCCATAATGCCCCCCCCGACCCCATACTGACCCCCCTTGACCCCATAATGCCCCCCCAACCCCATACTGACCCCCCTGACCCTATAATGACCCCCCTGAACCCCCCCCGACCCCATAATGACCCCCCCGACCCCATAGTGACCCCCCCCGACCCCACACAGGCGCTGACCCCGAGGACGTCATCATGGGGGCCTTCAAGGTGCTGGACCACGACGGGAAGGGCTCCATCAAAAAGAGCTTGTGAGTGGGGTCAGGGGTCAAAGGTCAGGGGCCAGGGGTCAAGGGTCAAGAGGTCAATGGGGTCGGGGGTCATGGGGTTTGGGGTTACGGGGTCAATGGGGTTTGGGATTATGGGGTTATGGGGTCTGGAGTCAATGGGGATGGGCTCCATCGAAAAGAGCTTGTGAGTGGGGGGCAGGGGTCAAAGGTCAGGGGTCAGTGGTCAAGGGGTCATGGGGTCTTGGGGTCCTTGGGTCAATAGTGTCAGGGGTCAAGGAATCAGGGGTTATGGGGTCTGAGTTTATGGGGTTATGGAATTTGTGGGGTCATGGGGTCTGTGGGGTCAGGGGTTATGGGGTCAGGGGTTATGGGGTCAAGGGGTCAAGGGGTTTGGGGTTATGGGGTCAGGGGGGGTTATGGGGTTATGGGGTCTGTGGGGTCTGTGGGGTCAGGGGTTATGGGGTTATGGGGTTAGGGGTTGTGGGGTTATGGGGTCGGGGGTTATGGAGTCAGGGGTTGTGGGGTTATGGGGTTATGGGGTCAGGGGTTATGGGGTCAGGGGTTGTGGGGTCTGTGGGGTTGTGGGGTCAGGGGTTGTGGGGTTATGGGGTGGGGTTATGGGGTCAGGGGTTGTGGGGTCTGTGGGGTTGTGGGGTCAGGGGTTATGGGTTATGGGGTCAGGGGTTATGGGGTCAGAAGGCTTATGGGCTTATGGGGGGGTTATGGGGTCAGGGGGGTTATGGGATCAAGGGTTTATGGGGTCAGAGGGGTTATGGGGCCAGGGGGGTTATGGGATCAGGGGGTTATGGGGTCAGTGGGGACATTGGGGTCAGTGGGGCTCTTTGGGGTCCTTGGGGTTGAGCCGGGGGTCCCAAAACTGACCCCCCCCCAATTCCCCCCCCAGCCTGGAGGAGCTGCTGACCACGCAGTGCGACCGCTTCACCCCCGAGGAGGTGAGCCCACAAAAACCCCACAAAAACCCCATAGGGACCCCATAGGAACCCCATAAATACCCCATAGAAACCCCATAGGAACCCCATAAGAACCCCATAGAAACACCACAGCCCCATAGAAACCTCATAGAAACCCCATAGGAACCCCATAGAAACCCCATAGAAACCCCATAGGAACCTCATAAATACCCCATGGAAACCCCATAAATACCCCATAGAAACCCCATGGAAACCCCATAGAAACCCCATAGAAATCCATGGAAACCCCATAAGAACCCCATAGAAACACCACAGCCCCATAGAAACCTCTTAGAAACCCCATAGAAACCCCATAGAAACCCCCAAAATACCCAATGGAAAACCCACAGAAAACTCATAGGAAACCCCATAGAAACCCCAGAGCCCCATAGGAACCCCATAGAAACCCCATAAACACCCCCATAGAAACCCCATGGAAAATCCATAGAAACCCCATAGAAACCCCATAGAAACCCCATAGGAACCCCATAAATACCCCATAAATACCCCATAGAAACCCCCAAAATACCCCATTGAAAACCCATAGGAAACCCCATAGAAACCCCATAGAAACCCCACAGCCCCATAGAAACCCCATAGGAACCCCATAGAAACCCCATACAGACCCCCAACCAACCCCAGACCCCCAAACGTCCCCCATAGGACCCCATAGAACCCCAAATCTCCCCCATAGGACGCCCCCAGACCCCCAAACCTCCCCCATACGACCCCATAGGACCCCATAGGACCCCATAGGACCCCCAAACTTCCCCCATAGGATCCCATAGACCCCCAAACCTCCCCCATACGACCCCATAGGACCCCATAGGACCCCCAAATCTCCCCCATAACAGCCCCCAAACCTCCCCCATAGGACCCATAGGACCCCCAAACCTCCTCCATAAGACCCCCAGACCCCCAAATCTCCCCCATACGACCCCATAGACCCCCAAATCTCCCCCATACGACCCCCCCAACCCCCCCCCCAGACCCCAAATCTCCCCCATAGGACCCCATAGACCCCCAAATCTTCCCCATATGACCCCATAGGACCCCATAGGACCCCATAGCCCCCCAAACCTCCTCCATAAGACCCCATAGGACCCCATAGGACCCCCAAATCGCCCCCCATAAGACCCCCCCAGGCCCCAAAACCCCCCCCTTCGGACCCCCAACCTCCCCAGACCCCCAAATCTCCCCCATAACACCCCCCAGACCCCCAAATCTCCCCCATAGGACCCCATAGGACCCCCAAATCTCCCCCATAAGACCCCCAGACCCCCCCAGACCCCCAAACCTCCCCATAGGACCCCATAGGACCCCAAATCTGCCCCATACGACCCCATAGGACCCCCAAACGTCCCTCAAATCTCCCCCATAGACCCCCAAACGTCCCCCATAGGACCCCCAAACCTCCCCCGTAAGACCCCCCCACACCCCGTAACCCCTCCCCCCTTTTGGACCCCCAACTCCTCCAACACCCCCAGACCCCCAAATCTCCCCAATAGGACCCTATACGACCCCATAGGACCCCCAAACCTCCCCCATAAGACCCCCAAATCTCCCCCAGACCCCCAAACCTCCCCCATAGGACCCCATAGGACCCCCAAATCTACCCCATATGACCCCCCAACCCCCCCCAGACCCCCAAATCTCCCCCATAACACCCCCCAGACTCCCCCAGACCCCCCAATCTCCCCCATAGGACCCCATAGACCCCCAAACCTCCCCCAAATCTCCCCCATAGGACCCCATAGGACCCCCAAACCTCCCCCATAGGACCCCCCCAGACCCCCAAATCTCCCCCATAGGACCCCAAATCTCCCTCATATGACCCCAAATGTCCCCCATAGGACCCCCAAATCTCCCCCATACGACCCCGTACGACCCCATAGGACCCCCAAACCTCCCCCATAAGACCCCCCCCCACCCCTTAACCCCCCCCTTTCGGACCCCCAACCCCCCCAGACCCCCAAACCTCCCCCATAACACCCCCCAGACCCCCAAACGTCCCCCATACGACCCCATACGACCCCATAGGACCCCATAGGACCCCCAAACTTCCCCCATAGGACCCCCCAACCCCCCCCCAGACCCCAAACCTCCCCCATACGACCCCATAGGACCCCATAGGACCCCCAAATCTCTCCCATAGGACCCCATAGGACCCCCAAATCTCCCCCATAGGACCTCCCCCAGACTCTCCCAGACCCCCAAATCTCCCCCATACGACCCCATAGGACCCCATAGGACCCCCAAACCTCCCCCATAGGACCCCCCCCAGACCCCCAAATCTCCCCCATAGGACCCCAAATCTCCCCCATAGGACCCCCAAACCTCCCCCATACGACCCCATAGGACCCCATAGGACCCCCAAACCTCCCCCATAAGACCCCCCAGACCCCCAAACCTCCCCCATACGACCCCATACGACCCCCAAAGGTCCCCCATATGACCCCATAGACCAGCAAACCTCCCCCATACGACCCCATAGGACCCCCAAACCTTCCCCATAGGACCCCCAACCCCCCCGCCAGACCCCCAAATCTCCCCCATTCGACCCCATAGGACCCCAAGTCTCCCCCATACGACCCCATAGACCCCCAAACCTCCCCCTAAGACCCCCCCCCTTCGGACCCCCAACCCCTCCAACGCCCCCAGACCCCCAAATCTCCCCCATAGCCCCCTCCCAGACTCCCCCAGACCCCTCCAGACCCCCAAATCTCCCCCATAGGACCCCATAGGACCCCCAAACCTCCCCCATACGACCCCATAGGACCCCATAGGACCCCCAAACCTCCCCCATAAGACCCCCCCACACCCCATAACCCCCCCAAATCCCCCCCCCCAAATCCCAGATCAAGAACATGTGGGCTGCCTTCCCCCCCGACGTGGCCGGAAACGTGGACTACAAGAACATCTGCTACGTCATCACCCACGGCGAGGACAAGGAGGGGGAGTGACCCCATAACGCCACCCCATAACGCCACCCCATAGCGGGACCCCCCCCCGGGAACCCATCGCCTGACCCCAAAGCGGGATCCCATATCGGGATCTATATGGGGGGAACCCCCCACCCCAAATCCTGGGGACCCAATAAAGCAGCGCTTTTTCCACGTGTCTGTTTGATGGGGGAGTTTTATGGGGTCTTACGGGACCTTATGGGGTCTTCTGGGGTTCTGGTGGGGTCTTATGGGGTCTTATGAGGTTCCATGAGGTCTTCTGGGGTTCTGGTGGGGTCTTATGGGGTCTTATGGGGTCTTATGGGGTACCATGAGGTCTTATGGGGTTCTGGTGGGGTCTTATGGGGTTCCATGGGGTCTTATGGGGTCTTATGGGGTTCTGGTGGGATCTTATGGGGTCTTAAGGGGTCTTATGGGGTTTTATGGGGTCTTATGGGATCTTATGGGGTCTTATGGGGTTCCATGGGGTTCTGGTGGGATCTTATGGGATCTTATGGGGTCTTAGGGGGTTCCATGGGGTCTTATGGGGTTCTGGTGGGGTCTTATGGGGTCTTATGGGGTTCGATGAGGTCTTATGGGGTTCTGGTAGGATCTTATGGGGTCTGATGGGGTTCCATGAGGTCTTATAGGGTTCTGATGGGACTTTATGGGGTTCTAGTGGGGTCGTATGGGATCTTATGGGGTCTTATGGGGTTCCATGGGGTCTAGTGGGGTCTTATGGGGTCTTATGGGGTCTTATGGGGTTCTGGTGGGATCTTATGGGGTCTTATGGGACGTGTCATCACCCACGGCGAGGACAAGGAGGGGGAGTGACCCCATAACGCCACCCCATAACGCCACCCCATAACGGGACCCCCCCCCCCGGAACCCATCGCCAGAGCCCAAAGCGGGATCCCATATCGGGATCTATATGGGGGGAACCCCCCACCCCAAATCCTGGGGACCCCCACGGCCGTCCCAATAAAGCAGCGCTTTTTCCACGGGTCTGTTTGATGTTTATGGGGTTTTATGGGGTCTGATGGGGTCTTATGGGGTCTTATGGGGTCTTATGGGGTCTGATGGGGTCTGATGGGGTCTTATGGGATCTTATGGGGTTCCATGGGATCTTATGGGGTCTTATGGGGTTCCACGGGGTCTTATGGGGTCTGATGGGGTCTGATGGGGTCTTATGGGATCTTATGGGGTTCCATGGGATCTTATGGGGTCTTATGGGGTTCCACGGGGTCTTATGGGGTCTTATGGGGTTCCATGGGGTCTTATGGGGTCTTATAGGGTTCTTATGAGATCTTACGGGGTCTGATGGGGTTCCATGGGGTCTTATGGGGTTCTGGTGGGCTCTTATGGGGTCTTATGGGGTCTTATAGGGTTCCAAGGGGTTCTGGTGGGGTCTTATAGGGTCTTATGGGGTTCCCTGAGGCCTTATGGGGTTCCATGGGGTCTTATGGGGTCTTATGGGGTTCCATGGGGTTCAGGTGGGGTCTTATGGGATCTTATGGGGTCTTATAGGGTCCTGGTGGGTTCTTATGGGGTTCAGGTGGGGTCTTATGGGATCTTATGGGCTTCTGGTGGGGTCTTATGGGGTTCCATGGGGTTCTGGTGGGGTCTTATGGGATCTTATGGGGTCTTATAGGGTCCTGGTGGGTTCTTATGGGGTCTTATGGGATCTTATGGGGTTCCATGGAGTTTTGGGGGTGTCTTATGGGGTCTTATGGGGTTCCATGGGGTCTTATGGGGTTCTGGTGGGGTTGTATGGGGTTTTATGGGGTTTTGGGTGGGGCTTATGGGGTCTTATGGGGTTCCATGGGGTCTTATGGGGTCTTATGGGGTCTTATGGGATCTTAGGGGGTTCCATGGGGTCTTATGGGATTTTATGGGGTCTTATGGGGTCCTATGGGGTCTTATGGGGTTCCATGAGGTCTTATGGGGTTCTGGTGGGGTCTTATGGGGTCTTATGTGGTTCCATGGGGTTCTGGTGAGGTCTTATGGGGTCTTATGGGGTCTTATAGGGTTCTGGTGGGGTCTTATGGGGTTCCATGGGGTTCTGGGTGGTCTTATAGGGTCTTATGGGGTCTTATAGGGTTCTGGTGGGATCTTATGGGGTTCTGGTGGGGGGGGAATGGGAGCTTTTGGGGGGGAAATGGGAGTTTTTTGGGGGAAAATGGGAGTTTTTTTGGGGGAAATGAGAGCATTTTGGGGGAAATCAGAGCATTTTTGGGGGACATGGGAGCTTTTGGGGGGAAATTGTGGGAAATTGGGCGAAGGAGTGAAATTCTGGGGGGAAAAAAGAGGAAATCGGGAGCCGTTGGTGGGATTTTTTTTTTTCTGGTGTATTTTCTACGAAAACGTACAAAAATGGGAATAAAGGAGAAAAATGGGAATCTGGGGGGCACCGGGGTCATTTGGGGTCACGTGGGGTCACGTGGGGTCACATTGGGGTCATTTGGGGTCACGTGGGGTCACTTGGGGTCGTCTGGGTCACGTGGGGTCACTTGGGGTCGTTTGGGGTTATATTGGGGTCACTGAGGTCAACTTGAGGTCACACTGGGGTCACTTTGGGGTCACACTTCGGGGTCACTTCAGGTCACTCATTGGGATCCCATTGGGGTCACACTGGGGTCACACTGGGGTCACTTCAGGTCACATCGGGGTCACCCATCGGGGTCACACATTGGGGTCACACATTGGGGTCACCCATTGAGGTCACACTGGGGTCACACATTGGGGTCACCTATTGGGGTCACACTGGGGTCACACAGGGGTCACTTCAGGTCACATTGGGGTCACCCATCGGGGTCACACTGGGGTCACCCATTGGGGTCACTTTGGGGTCACACTGGGGTCACACTGGGGTCACCCTTTGGGGTCACACTTCAGGGTCACACTGGGGTCATACATTGGGGTCACCCATTGGGGTCCCATTGGGGTCACTTTGGGGTCACACTGGGGTCACCCATTGGGGTCACTTCAGGTCACATTGGGGTCATACAGGGGTCACACTGGGGTCACCCATTGGGGTCACCCTTTGGGGTCACACTGGGGTCACACATTGGGGTCACACTGGGGTCACTTCAGGTCACATCGGGGTCACACAGGGGTCACCTATTGGGGTCACCCTTTGGGGTCACACAGGGGTCACTTCAGGTCACACATTGGGGTCACATTGGGGTCACACTGGGGTCACACTGGGGTCACTTCAGGTCACATCGGGGTCACACTGGGGTCACACATTGAGGTCACCCACTGGGGTCCCATTGGGGTCACTTTGGGTTCCCATTGGGGTCCCATTGGGGTCACCCACCTCTGCCTCCCCCTCCTCTCCCTCCCCGGTGGCTACAAAGGTGCTCATTTTAGTAGCCACCTCCTGGCCGGTGGCCACCGTGGCCACCAAAGGCCTCGTCACCGTTGCCAAAGCCTCAACATCCTCCTCCCCCACCGGCGCCGGTCCGATCCAAGGCCCCAAATTGGTCGAACCGGAACGGCGCCTCCGACGGAACCAGGTAGCCACCAAAATCACCGTGACTACCAAGATGGCCGCCGTGGCTAGCGTGGCTATAAGCCACGAGGGGGCCGGATGGGAAGCGGGGCCTGGGAACCCGGGGGTGGTGGGAAATGGGGGGAGGTGGTGGCCGATGGTTGGGGGGTGGTGGTGGCCAACGGTGGTCGGTTGGGGGTCGACGGTGGCCAGTTGGGGTGGTTGGTGGCCAACGGTGGTCGGTCGGGGGTCGACGGTGGTCGGTTGTTGTTGGTGGTGGTCAACGGTGGTCGGTTGGTGGCCAACGGTGGTCGGTTGGGGGTCGACGGTGGTCGGTTGTTGGTGGTGGTGGCCAACGGTGGTCGGTTGGTGGCCAACGGTGGTCGGTTGGGGGTCGACGGTGGTCGGTTGTTGTTGGTGGTGGTCAACGGTGGTCGGTTGGTGGCCAACGGTGGTCGGTTGTTGGTGGTGGTGGCCAACGGTGGTCGGTTGGTGGCCAACGGTGGTCGGTTGTTGTTGGTGGTGGCCAACGGTGGTCGATTGGTGGCCAACGGTGGTCGTTTGTTGTTGGTGGTGGTGGTCAATGGTGGTCGGTTGGTAGTCAAAAGTTGGTGATTGGTGGCCAACGGTGGTCGGTTGTTGGCGGAGGTGGACAATGGTGGTCGGTTGGTAGCCAAAAGTTGGTGATTGGTGGCCAACGGTGGTCAGTTGTTGGCGGTGGTGGCCAACGGTGGTCGGCTGGTGGTCAACGGTGGTCACTTGGGATGGCTGGTAGCCAACGCTGCTCAGCTGGTGGCCAACAGAGACTCTTTGGTGGCCAACGCTGGTCGCTCGGGTCGGTTGGTGGCCAACGATGGTTGGTTGGTAGCCAATGCTGATCAGTCGGTGGCCAACGGTGGCCACTTGGGACGTCTGGTGGTCAACGGCGGTCGATTGGCTGCCAATGGAGGCTCTTTGGTAGCCAAAGGCGGTTGGTTGGTGGCCAACGGTGGTTCCTCGGTGGCTTCTGGTGGTCACTGGGGTTGGTGGGTGGTCACTGGTGGCCAATATGGCGGCTTGGTGGCCGACGGCGACTCCGGCAGTTGTTTGGTGGCCAGGGTTGAGCTGTTGGTGGCCCACTTGGGGGTCGCCGTAGATGAGGAAGCTGGTGGCCACTTGGGGGTCTTCGGTAGTCACCGGGGACGTGGGGTGGCCCACGGTGGCCGGCAGGGATGGTTGGAGGGCGACGGCCAGGAGGACGAAGATGGCGGCTGTAGGGAGAGCCATGGGGCTGCCCCACAACTTATGGGGCAGCTGTGGGGCACAGAGAAGGCGGTACTGGAGGGTGCGGCCCCATAAATGCGACCGTGCCCCATAGAACCCCACAGCGCCCCACAGATCTGACTGTGCCCCATAGCTGCCCCATAGATCCATTGCTGCCCCATAGACCCCACAGCTGCCCCATAGATCTGACTGTGCCCCAGAGCTGCCCCATAGATCCATTGCTGCCCCATAGATCTACTGGTGCCCCATAGATCTGACTGTGCCCTATAGATCTGACTGCGCCCCATAGCTGCCCCATAGAAGCCCTCAGCGCCCCATTTCTGCCCCATAGACCCCATAGCTGCCCCATAGATCGGACTGTGCCCCATAGCTGCCCCATAGACCTCATAGCTGCCCCATAGATCCATTGGTGCCCCATAGACCCCATAGCTGCCCCATAGATCTGACTGTGCCCCATAGCTGCCCCATAGAAGCCCACAGTGCCCCATAGCTGCCCCATAGATCTACTGGTGCCCTATAGATCTGACTGTGCCCCATAGCTGCCCCATAGAACCCCACAGCGCCCCATAGCTGCCCCATAGATCCATTGGTGCCCCATAGACCCCATAGCTGCCCCATAGATCTGACTGTGCCCCAGAGCTGCCCCATAGCTGCCCCATAGAACCCCACAGCACCCCATAGCTGCCCCATAGATCGGACTGTGCCCCATAGCTGCCCCACAGACCCCATAGCTGCCCCATAGATCTGACTGTTCCCCATAGCTGCCCCATAGAAGCCCACAGTGCCCCATAGCTGCCCCACAGATCCATTGCTGCCCCATAGACCCCATAGCTGCCCCATAGATCTGACTGTGCCCCATAGCTGCCCCATAGAACCCCACAGCGCCCCATAGCTGCCCCATAGATCCATTGGTGCCCCATAGACCCCTTAGCTGCCCCATAGATCCATTGCTGCCCCATAGATCTACTGGTGCCCCATAGATCTGATTGCACCCCATAGCTGCCCCATAGAACCCCGCAGCGCCCCATAGCTGCCCCATAGACTCCACAGTGCCCCATAGACTCCATAGCTGCCCCATAGATCTGACTGTGCCCCATAGACCCCATAGAACCCCACAGCGCCCCATAGCTGCCCCATAGATCCATTGGTGAACCATAGACCCCATAGCTGCCCTATAGATCTGACTGTGCCCCATAGCTGCCCCATAGAACCCCACAGCGCCCCATAGACCCCATAGCTGCCCCATAGAACCCTACAGTGCCCCATAGCTGCCCCATAGATCCATTTCTGCCCCATAGACCCCATAGCTGCCCCATAGAGATCTATTGGTGCCCCATAGATCTGACTGTGCCCCATAGACCCCATAGAACCCCACAGCGCCCCATAGCTGCCCCATAGATCCATTGGTGAACCATAGACCCCATAGCTGCCCCATAGATCTGACTGTGCCCCATAGCTGCCCCATAGACCCCACAGTTTCCCATAGACCCCATAGCTGCCCCATAGAACCCTACAGTGCCCCATAGCTGCCCCATAGATCCATTTCTGCCCCATAGACCCCATAGATGCCCCATAGATCTGACTGTGCCCCATAGCTGCCCCATAGACCCCACAGTGCCCCATAGACCCCATAGCTGCCCCATAGATCCATTGCTGCCCCATAGATCTACTGGTGCCCCATAGATCTGACTGCACCCCATAACTGCCCCATAGAGATCTATTGGTGCCCCATAGATCTGACTGTGCCCCATAGCTGCCCCATAGACCCCATAGCTGCCCCATAGACCTGACTGTGCCCCATAGCTGCCCCATAGACCCCATAGCTGCCCCATCGATTCCGAAACCCCATAGACTCTGAAACCCTATAACCCCACTTCTGCCCCATAGACCCCATAATCCCCACATGGCTGCCCCACACCTCCCCATAGCGCGCCCTATAAACCCGATAACGCCCCATACGTACCAAAAAAATCCCCAAAACCCTTTCAAATCCCCCATATCCCATCCGGGTTTCCCCATAACCCCTTTTTCTGCCCCATAGACCCCATAATTTACACCCCGATCCCCTCCCACCCCATAACCGGCGCCCCGTTACCTTTAGGGCCGTTGGGGCGGAGGCGGTTATGGGGCAGGAAGTGGGGAACGGGACAGGAAACGCCACCCTACAACCAAAAGTGGAGGTGGAACGGGGAGACGGGGGGGGGGAGGAGGAAATGGGGGACGCCCCATAAGAGCCTGGGGGGTCTATGGGGTCTCTATGGGGTCTATGGGGTCAATGGGGCTCGATGGGGCTCTATGGGGTCTATGGGGTTCTATGGGGCTCTATGAGGTCAATGGATCTCTATAGGGTCTCTATGGGGCCTCTATAGGGTCTATGGGGTCTCTGTGGGGTCTCTGTGGGGTCCCTATGGGGTCTCTATGGGGTTTCTATGGGGGCTCTATGGGGGCTCTATGGGGTCTTTATGGGGGCTCTATGGGACTCTATGGGGTCAATGGGGCTCTATGGGGTCTCTATGGGGTCTATGGGGTTCTATGGGGCTCTATGAGGTCAATGGATCTCTATAGGGTCTCTATGGGGCCTCTATAGGGTCTATGGGGTCTCTGTGGGGTCTCTGTGGGGTCCCTATGGGGTCTCTATGGGGTTTCTATGGGGGCTCTATGGGGTCTATGGGGCTCTATGGGGTCTCTATAGGGTCTCTATGGGGCTCTATGGGGCTCTATGGGGTCTCTATGGGGTCAATAGGGCTCTATGGGGCTCTATAGGGTCTCTATGGGGTCTATGGGGCTCTATGGGGTCTCTATGGGGTCTTTATGGGGCTCTATGGGGTCAATGAGGCTCTATGGGGTGTCTATGGGGCTCTATGGGTCAATGGGACTCTATGGGGTCCCTATGGGGTCTCCATGGGGTCTATGGGGTCAATGGGGCTCTATGGGGTGTCTATGGGGTCTTTATGGGGCTTTATGGGGTCAATGGGGCTCTATGGGGTCTTTGTGGGGCTCTATGGGTCAATGGGACTCTATGGGGTCCCTATGGGGTCTCTATGGGGTCTTTATGGGGCTCTATGGAGTCAATGAGGCACTATGGGGTCCCTATGGGGACTCTATGGGGCTCTATGGGGCTCTATGGGACTCCCTGGGGTCTTTATGGGGTCTATGGGGTCCCTATGGGGTCTCTATGGGGTTCTATGGGTCAATGGATCTCTATGGGGTCTCTATGGGGCCTCTATAGGGTCTATGGGATCTCTATGGGGCTCTATGGGGTCTTTATGGGGCTTTATGGGGTCAATGAGGCTCTATGGGGACCCTATGGGGTCTCTATAGGGTCTATGGGGCCTATGGGGTCTCTATGGAGCAGAATGGGGCTCTATGGGGTCAATGGGGCTCTATGGGGTCAATGGGGCTCTATGGGGCTCGATGGGGTCTTTATGGGGTCTCTATGGGTTCTGTGGGGCCTATGGGGCAGAATTGGGCTCTATGGGGTCTCTATGGGGTCCCTATAGGGTCCCAATGGGGTCTATATGGGGTCCCTATGGGGTCTGTATGGGATCTTTATGGGGTCCTTATGGGGTCTCTATGGGGTCCCTATGGGGTCCCTATGGGGTCACTATGGGTCTCTACGGGGTCCCTATGGATCTCCCTGGGGTCAGTGGGTTTCTATGGGTCCCTATGGGACCTATGGGTCTCTACGGGATCCATGGGTCTCTATGGGATCTATGGGTCCCCGTGGGTCCCTATGGGTCGCTATGGGGCTCCAGCCCCACTTCCGCCCCCTCCCCTCCACTCCGTCCCCATTCATTCCCTTCAGTCCTCCAAAACACCACAGAGCCGCACCTCCACCGCGCTTAGAGCGCCGAGCGGGAGAGAAACCGGAAACCGCTCTGCCCACAACCGCGCCTGTCGCGCCGCGTGACGTCACGTCCGGCCCGCGGCAGTGAGGACGTCCAAGATGGCGCTTCCCGCGGCCCTCTTGCGCGCGGCGGGTACGGAACAAATGGGGGAGGGGTTCGGAGAGGGGCGCCGCTCGCTTTCTTTTGTCCTTTTTTATTTCTTTTTACCCCCATTTTCTCTCATTTTGTTCTCGCTTCTCCGTCGCAGCGCTGCGATGCCTCCGGTTGCCGTTGGCCAGCGTCGGGGTGAGCATAGAGACGAACGGGAGCGGGTGGGGGGAGGGATAGAAGGGGCACCGGGGTCACGTGACGTGGTCCTCCGGCAGAGGCGCCACCTGGCGGCGGAGGCCTTCGTGCGGGATCGGCCCCACGTCAACGTGGGAACCATCGGTCACGTGGACCACGGCAAGACCACCCTGACCGCCGCCATCACCAAAGGTGGGCGGGGCTTGACGGAGGGGGCGGGGCTTAAAGCAAGAAGAGGGTGTGGCTTAAAACAGGAGGGGCGGGGCTTAAAGGAGGAAGGGGTGGCTTAAATGAGGGGGCGGGGCTTAAAGCAGGAAGGGGTGTGGTTTAAAAGAGGAGGGGGGCTTAAAGCAGGAAGGGGTGTGGAGTAAAAGGGGGCCGGGCTTAAAGCAGGAAGGGGTGTGGCTTAAAAGGGGGGCGGGGCTTTAAGCTGAAGGGGGGTGTGGCCTAAGAGGAGGGGCGGGGTTTAAAGCAGGAAGGGGTGTGGCTTAAAAGGGGGCAGAGGTTAAAGCAGGAGGGGTGTGGCTTAAAGAGGGTGGGGCTTAAAGCAGGAAGGGGCGTGGCTTAAGAGAGGAGAGGCGGGGCTTAAATGAGGAGGTGTGGCTTAAAAGGGGGCGGGGCTTAAAGCAGGAAGGGGGTGGCTTAAATGAGGGGGCGGGGCTTAAAGCAGGAAGGGGTGTGGTTTAAAAGAGGAGGGGGGCTTAAAGCAGGAAGGGGTGTGGCTTACAAGGGGGGCGGGGCTTCAAGCTGGAGGGGGGGTGTGGCCTAAGAGAAGAGGCGGGGTTTAAAGCAGGAAGGGGTGTGGCCTAAGAGGAGGGGCGGGGCTTAAAGCAGGAAGGGGTGTGTGGCTTAAAGGGGGGCGGGGCTTAAAGCAGGAGGGGTGTGGCTTAAAAGATGAGGGGCGGGGCTTAAAGCAGGAAGGGGTGTGGCTTAAAGTGGGCGGGGCCAATGTGGGAAAGGGGTGGGGGGTGGGGTCTCGATGAGCGGGCGGGATCTAGAGGGGGTGGGACCGGAAGGGGGCGGGGTCTGGACGGAGTGGGCGGGGCTTGGAGTGGGCGGGGCCTGAAGTGGGGTCCCAGTGTTTAGGATCCCCAATTTTGGGTCATTTTGGGGTCCCGATTCTTGGGGTTTTCAACCATTTTTGGGCATTTTTGGGTCCCAAGCTTTGGGATCCCCAATTTTGGGTCAATTTGGGTCCCAATCTTTGGGATTCCCAATCTCTGAGCTCCCCAACGGTTGGGACCCCCAGTTTTTCCTCACTTTTCGGGGTCTCCCCCCAATCCTGATCCCCATTTTGGGGTCCCCACCCATTGTGATCCCCAATGTTGGGTCATTTTGGGTCCCAGTCTTTGGGTTTCCAACCATTTTTGGACATTTTAGGGTCCCAATCTTTGGCATCCCCAATCTCTGAGCTCCCCAACCTTCGGGACCCCCAATTTTTCCTCACTTTTCGGGGTCCTCCCCAATCCTGATCCCCATTTTGGGTCCCAATCTTTGGGATTCCCAATTCTGAGCTCCCCAACCATTGGGACCTCCAACATAGGGTCACTTTTCAGGGTCTCCCCCCCATCCTGATCCCCATTTTGGGGGTCCCCACCCATTGGGATCCCCAATGTTGGGTCATTATGGGTCGCAATCTTTGAGATCCCCAATCTCTGAGCTCCCCAACCTTTGGGATCTCCAATTTTGGGTCATTTTTGGGTCCCAGTCTTTGGGTTTCCAACCATTTTTGGACATTTTTGGGTCCCAGTCTTTGGGATCCCCAATTTTGGGTCATTTTGGGTCCCAATCTTTGGATTTCCAACCATTTTTGGGCATTTTTGGGTCCCAATCTTTAGGATTCCCAATCTCTGAGCTCCCCAACCTTCGGGACCCCCAATTTTTGCTCATTTTTCGGGGTCTCCCCCCAATCCTGATCCCCATTTTGGGTCCCAATCTTTGGGATTCCCAATTCTGAGCTCCCCAACCATTGGGACCCCCAACGTTGGGTCATTTTTGGGGTCCCCACCCATTGGGATCCCCAATTTGGGGTCATTATGGGTCCCAATCTTTGGGATCCCCAATCTCTGAGCTCCCCACCCGTTGGGATCCCCAATTTTGGGTCATTTTGGGTCCCAATCTTTGGGTTTCCAACCATTTTTGGTCATTATGGGTCCCAATCTTTAGGATTCCCAATCTCTGAGCTCCCCAACCTTCGGGACCCCCAATTTTTGCTCATTTTTCGGGGTCTCCCCCCAATCCTGATCCCCATTTTGGGTCCCAATCTTTGGGATTCCCAATTCTGAGCTCCCCAACCATTGGGACCCCCAACGTTGGGTCATTTTTGGGGTCCCCACCCATTGGGATCCCCAATTTGGGGTCATTATGGGTCCCAATCTTTGGGATCCCCAATCTCTGAGCTCCCCACCCGTTGGGATCTCCAATTTTGGGTCATTTTGGGGTCCCAGTCTTTGGGTTTCCAACCATTTTTGGACATTTTTGGGTCCCAGTCTTTGGGATCCCCAATTTTGGGTCATTTTGGGTCCCAATCTTTGGGTTTCCAACCATTTTTGGTCATTATGGGTCCCAATCTTTAGGATTCCCAATCTCTGAGCTCCCCAACCTTCGGGACCCCCAATTTTTGCTCATTTTTCGGGGTCTCCCCCCAATCCTGATCCCCATTTTGGGTCCCAATCTTTGGGATTCCCAATTCTGAGCTCCCCAACCATTGGGACCCCCAACGTTGGGTCATTTTTGGGGTCCCCACCCATTGGGATCCCCAATTTGGGGTCATTATGGGTCCCAATCTTTGGGATCCCCAATCTCTGAGCTCCCCACCCGTTGGGATCCCCAATTTTGGGTCATTTTGGGTCCCAATCTTTGGGTTTCCAACCATTTTTGGTCATTTTTGGGTCCCAGTCTTTGGGATCCCCAATTTTGGGTCATTTTGGGTCCCAATCTTTGGGTTTCCAACCATTTTTGGTCATTATGGGTCCCAATCTTTAGGATTCCCAATCTCTTGAGCTCCCCAACCTTCGGGACCACCAATTTTTGCTCATTTTTCGGGGTCTCCCCCCAATCCTGATCCCCATTTTGGGTCCCAATCTTTGGGATTCCCAATTCTGAGCTCCCCAACCATTGGGACCCCCAACGTTGGGTCATTTTTGGGGTCCCCACCCATTGGGATCCCCAATTTGGGGTCATTATGGGTCCCAATCTTTGGGATCCCCAATCTCTGAGCTCCCCACCCGTTGGGATCTCCAATTTTGGGTCATTTTGGGGTCCCAGTCTTTGGGTTTCCAACCATTTTTGGACATTTTTGGGTCCCAGTCTTTGGGATCCCCAATTTTGGGTCATTTTGGGTCCCAATCTTTGGGTTTCCAACCATTTTTGGTCATTATGGGTCCCAATCTTTAGGATTCCCAATCTCTTGAGCTCCCCAACCTTCGGGACCACCAATTTTTGCTCATTTTTCGGGGTCTCCCCCCAATCCTGATCCCCATTTTGGGTCCCAATCTTTGGGATTCCCAATTCTGAGCTCCCCAACCATTGGGACCCCCAACGTTGGGTCATTTTTGGGGTCCCCACCCATTGGGATCCCCAATTTGGGGTCATTATGGGTCCCAATCTTTGGGATCCCCAATCTCTGAGCTCCCCACCCGTTGGGATCCCCAATTTTGGGTCATTTTGGATCCCAATCTTTGGGTTTCCAACCATTTTTGGTCATTATGGGTCCCAATCTTTAGGATTCCCAATCTCTTGAGCTCCCCAACCTTCGGGACCCCCAATTTTTCCTCACTTTCCGGCGTCTGCCCCCCATCCTGACCCCCATTTTGGGGTCCTCCCCCCCCAGTTCTGTCAGAGTCTGGCACAGCTCAGTTCCGACGCTACGAGGACATCGACAAAGCCCCGGAGGAGCGTGCCAGGGGGATCACCATCAACGCAGCCCACGTGGAATATTGCACGGCGCTCAGGCACTACGCGCACACCGACTGCCCCGGCCACGCTGACTATGTCAAGGTCCGACCCCAAAATGCCCCTTTTTCACCCCAAATCTGCTCCTTTGGGGCCCAAATCTACTCTTTTTGGTCTCTATTCTGCCCCTTTTAGCCCCAATTCTGCCCCTTTTGGCCCCAATTCAGAGGCACTACGCGCACACCGACTGCCCCGGCCACGCTGACTATGTCAAGGTCTGACCCCAAAATGCCCTTTTTGCACCCAAAATCTGCTCCTTTTGGCCTCAATTGGGGTCTTTCAGCCCCAATTCTGCCGCTTTTGGCCCCAATTCTGCCCCTTTTGGCCCCAATTCTGCTCCTTTTGACCCCAATTCTGCTCCTTTTGGCCCCAATTCTGCCCCTTTCGGCCCCAATTCTGCTCCTTTTGACCCCAATTCTGCTCCTTTTGGCCCCCGTTTCCCTCCTTATGGGCTCAGTTGGGCTCTTCTGGCCCCAATTCTGCCCCTTTTGGCCCCAGTTCAGAGGCAGTATGCGCACACCGACTGCCCCGGCCACGCTGACTATGTCAAGGTCCGACCCCAAAATGCCCCTTTTTCACCCCAAATCTGCTCCTTTTGGCCCCAAATCTGCTCCTTTTGGCCTCAGTTGGGGTCTTTCAGCCCCAATTCTCTTTTTGGCATCAATTGGGGTATTTCAGCCCCAATTCTGCCCTCTTTGGCCCCAAATCTGCCCCTTTTGGCCCCAAATCTGCCCCTTTTGGCCCCAAATCTGCCCCTTTTGGCCCCAATTCTGCCTCTTTTAGCCCCAATTCTGCCCCTTTTGGCCCCAGTTCAGAGGCACTACGCGCACACCGACTGCCCCGGCCACGCTGACTATGTCAAGGTCCGACCCCAAAATGCCCCTTTTTCACCCCAAATCTGCCCCTTTTGGCCCCAAATCTGCCCCTTTTGGCCCCAAATCTGCCCCTTTTGGCCCCAAATCTGCCCCTTTTGGCCCCAATTCTGCCTCTTTTAGCCCCAATTCTGCCCCTTTTGGCCCCAATTCAGAGGCACTACGCGCACACCGACTGCCCCGGCCACGCTGACTATGTCAAGGTCTGACCCCAAAATGCCCTTTTTGCACCCCAAATCTGCTCCTTTTGGCCCCAAATCTGCTCCTTTTGGCCTCAATTGGGGTCTTTCAGCCCCAATTCTCTTTTTGGCATCAATTGGGGTATTTCAGCCCCAATTCTGCCCTCTTTGGCCCCAAATCTGCCCCTTTTGGCCCCAATTCTGCCTCTTTTAGCCCCAATTCTGCCCCTTTTGGCCCCAATTCAGAGGCACTACGCGCACACCGACTGCCCCAGCCACGCTGACTATGTCAAGGTCTGACCCCAAAATGCCCCTTTTTCACCCCAAATCTGCTCCTTTTGGCCCCAAATCTGCTCCTTTTGGCCTCAATTGGGGTCTTTCAGCCCCAATTCTCTTTTTGGCATCAATTGGGGTATTTCAGCCCCAATTCTGCCCTCTTTGGCCCCAAATCTGCTCCTTTTGGCCCCAAATCTGCCCCTTTTGGCCCCAATTCTGCCCCTTTTGGCCCCAATTCTGCCCCTTTTTGCCCCAGTTCAGAGGCACTACGCGCACACCGACTGCCCCGGCCACGCTGACTATGTCAAAGTCCGACCCCAAAATGCCCCTTTTTCACCCCAAATCTGCTCCTTTGGGGCCCAAATCCACTCCTTTTGGCCCCAATTCTGCTCCTTTTGGCATCAATTGGGGTCTTTCAGCCCCAATTCTGCTCCTTTTGGCCCCAATTCTGCTCCTTTTGGCACCAATTTGTCTCCTTTTGTCCCCAATTCTGCCCTTTTTTGCCCCAGATCTGCTCCTTTTGGCCTCAATTGGGGTCTTTCAGCCCCAATTCTGCTCCTTTTGACCCCAATTCTGCCGCTTTTGGCCCCAATTCTGCCCCTTTTGGCCCCAATTCTGCCCCTTTTGGCCCCAAATCCACTCCTTTTGACCCCAATTCTGCCCCTTTTGGCCCCAATTCTGCCCCTTTTTCGCCAATTCTGCCCTTTTTTGCTCCAATTCTGCTCCTTTTGGCCCCAGTTCTGCTCCTTTTGACCCCAATTCTGCTCGTTTTGGCCCCAATTCTGCTCCTTTTCACCCCAGTTCTGCTCCTTTTTCCCAGTTCTGCCCCTTTTGGCCCCAATTCCGTTCCTTTCAACCCCAATTCTTTTCCTTTTTGCCCAAATCTGCTCTTTTTCGCCCCAATTCTGCTCTTTTTTTCCAATTCTGCCTTTTTTTTTGGTCCCATCTGGGCTCTTTCTGACCCAACTCCCCACTTATTTAACCCCAATTTTTGCTTTCTTTTACCCAATTCTGTCCATTTTCACCCCATTATTCCCACTCTTCCCCTTTCGTTTCCCATTTTCCTCCTTTTCTCCCCATTTTGACCCAAACCTCCCAATTTTCACCCCATTCTTTCCTCCCCCCATCCGTCCCCGTTTCTCCCTTTCTCACCCCATTCCCCCTCATTTTTTCCCCACTCTCCCCCAATTTTTCCCCATTTTCACCCCGTTCCCCCCCCCGTTTCCCCCTCCTGTGCCCCCTTTTGCCCAAAATCGCCTCTTTTTGCCCCAGAATATGATCACAGGGACGGCCCCTCTGGATGGCTGCATTCTGGTGGTGGCAGCAACTGATGGGCAAATGCCACAGACCAGGGAGCATCTCCTGCTGGCCAGGCAGGTGAGCTGGGGGGGGGATATGGGGTGAATATGGGGGGTTATGGGGTGAATATGGGGGGATATGGGGTGATATGGGGTGGATGTGGGGTGATACGGGGTGGATTTGGGGTGATATGGGGGGTTATGGGGTGATATAGGGGGATATGGGGTGGATATGGGGGGATGTGGGGGGTTATGGGGTGGCTATGGGGTGAATATGGGAGGATATAGGGGGGATTGGGGGGGATATGGGGGGATATGGGGGGTTATGGGGTGGATATGGGGGCATATGGGGTGATATGGGGTGGATATGGGGAGATATGTATGGATATGGGGCACTATGGGGTGGTTCTGGGGCAGTTATGGGGCAGCTATGGGGCAGCTGTGGGGCGCTATGGGGTGGCTATGGGGCTCTATGGGGTGCTATGGGGTGCTATGGGGCGCTATGGGGAGGCTATGGGGCGGCTAAGGGTTGATATGGGGCGCTATGGGGTGGCTATGGGGAGATATGTGGCAGCTGTGGGGCGCTATGGGGCTGGAGCAGCTCCTGCTGGCCACATCCATGTCCCCCAGCCCCATTTCTCTGCCCCCATCCCCATTTTTATGCCCCCCAAGCCCCATTTCTGTTCCCCCCATCCCCATTTCTGTGCCCCCAGCCCCATTTCTGTGCCTCCCATCCCCATTTCTCTGCCCCCAGCCCCACTTTTATGTCCCCCATCCCCATTTTTATGCCCCCCAAGCCCCATTTCTGTTCCCCCCAGCCCCGTTTCTGTGCCCCCCATCCCCATTTCTCAGCCCCCCAGCCCCACTTCTGTGCCCCCCCACCCCCCCCCCGGCTCTGACCCACACGCGTGCGTCTTCCCCCCCCACTTGTGGGGCAGGTGGGGGTGCAGCACGTGGTGGTTTACCTGAACAAAGCGGACGCGGTGTCGGACCCGGAGCTGCTGCCCCTGGTGGAGCTGGAGCTGCGGGAGCTGCTGGCGGAGCTGGGCTACGATGCCGAGGGAACCCCGGTGGTTGTGGGGTCGGCGCTGTGCGCCCTGCAGGTCTGGGGCCGCCCCATAGCTGCCCCATAGAGACCCCATAGAGATCCCATAGATATCGCATTGATACCCCATTGATACCCCATTGATACCCCATACAGACCCACTGAGTTCCATTGAGATCCATAGAACCCCATTGAGATCCATGGAGACCCATAGAAGCATCAGCCCCATAGAGACCCATAGAGACCCCATAGAGACCCCATAGAGACCCCATAGCTGCCCCAAAGGGATCCCATGGAGACCCCATAGAGATCCCATACAGACCCCATAGAGACCCCATAGGGACCCCATAGCTGCCCCATAGAGACCGCATAGGGATCCCATAGAGATCCCATTGAGACCCATTGAGTTCCATTGAGATCCATAGAAACCCATTGAGATCCATGGAGACCCATAGAAGCATCAGCCCCATAGAGACCCCATGGATACCCCATAGAGACCCCATAGCTGCCCCAAAGGGATCCCATGGAGACCCCATAGAGACCCCATAGATACCCCATAGATACCTCATAGCTGCCCCATAGAGACCCCATAGAGACCCCATAGGGATCCCATTGAGACCCACTGAGTTCCATTGAGATCCATAGAAACCCATTGAGATCCATGGAGACCCATAGAAGCATCAGCCTCATAGAGACCCCATAGGGACCCCATAGAGACCCCATAGAGACCCCATAGCTGCCCCATAGGGATCCCATAGAGACCCCACAGAGACCCACTGAGTTCCATTGAGATCCATAGAAACCCATTGAGATCCATGGAGACCCATAGAAGCATCAGCCCCATAGAGACCCCATGGATACCCCATACAGACCCCATAGCTGCCCCAAAGGGATCCCATAGAGACCCCATAGAGACCCCATAGATACCCCATAGATACCTCATAGCTGCCCCATAGAGACCCCATAGAGACCCCATAGGGATCCCATTGAGACCCACTGAGTTCCATTGAGATCCATAGAAACCCATTGAGATCCATGGAGACCCATAGAAGTATCAGCCCCATAGAGACCCCATAGGGACCCCATAGAGACCCCATAGAGACCCCATAGCTGCCCCATAGGGATCCCATAGAGACCCCACAGAGACCCACTGAGTTCCATTGAGATCCATAGAAACCCATTGAGATCCATGGGGACCCATAGAAGCATCAGCCCCAAAGAGACCCATAGAGATCCCGTAGAGACCCCATAGAGACCCCATAGAGATCCCGTAGAAACCCCATAGGGACCCCATAGAGATCCCGTAGAGACCCCATACATCCGCCATTGATACCCCATAGAGTTCCATTGAGATCCATAGAAACCCATTGAGATCCATGGGGACCCATAGAAGCATCAGCCCCATAGAGACCCCATAGAGACCCCATAGAGACCCCATAGCTGCCCCACAGAGACCCCATAGAGACCCCATAGAGACGCCATAGATATCCCATAGAGACCCCATTAGAGACCCTACCTCTCACCCCATAGGTTCCCCTATAGGGCCGTGACCCCACACTTTCCCTATAGGGCTGTGACCCCACCTGTGACCCCACACGTTCCCTATAGGGCCGTGACCCCACCTCTCACCCCATAAGTCCCCCTATAGGGCTGTGACCCCATATTTCCCCATAGGGCCGTGACCCCACAATTTCCTTATAGGGCCGTGACCCCACACTTTCCTTATAGGGCCGTGACCCCATATTTCCCCATAGGGCCGTGACCCCACAATTACCTTATAGGGCCGTGACCCCACACTTTCCCTATATGGCTGTGACTCCACAATTTCCCCTAAAGGGCCGTGACCCCACAATTTCCCCTAAAGGGCCGTGACCCCATATTTCCCTGTAGGGCCGTGACCCCGTATTTCCCCTATAGGGCCATGACCCCACAATTTCCCCTATAGGGCTGTGACCCCACTCTTTCCCCATAGGGCCGTGACCCCACAATTTCCCCCATAGGGCTGTGACCCCACATTTTCCCCTATAGGGCCGTGACCCCATGTTTCCCTACAGGGCCGTGACCCCACATTTCCCCTATAGGGCTGTGACCCCACCTCTCACCCCACAATTTCCCCTAAAGGGCCGTGACCCCACCTCTCACCCCACAATTTCCCCTATAGGGCCGTGACCCCATATTTCCCCTATAGGGCCGTGACCCCCCCTGTGACCCCATATTTCCTTATAGGGCCGTGACCCCACAATTTCCTTATAGGGCCGTGACCCCACCCTTTCCCTATAGGGCCGTGACCCCATATTTCCCCTATAGGGCCGTGACCCCCCCTGTGACCCCATATTTCCTTATAGGGCCGTGACCCCACAATTTCCTTATAGGGCCGTGACCCCACCCTTTCCCTATAGGGCCGTGACCCCACATTTCCCTATAGGGCCGTGACCCCACATTTCCTTGTAGGGCCGTGACCCCACCCTTTCCCTATAGGGCCGTGACCCCACATTTCCCTATAGGGCCGTGACCCCACATTTCCCCATAGGGCCGTGACCCCACAATTTCCTTATAGGGCCGTGACCCCACCCTTTCCCTATAGGGCCGTGACCCCACATTTCCCTATAGGGCCGTGACCCCACATTTCCTTATAGGGCTGTGACCCCACAATTTCCTTATAGGGCCGTGACCCCACCCTTTCCCTATAGGGCCGTGACCCCACATTTCCCTATAGGGCCGTGACCCCACAATTTCCTTATAGGGCCGTGACCCCACATTTCCCTATAGGGCCGTGACCCCACAATTTCCTTATAGGGCCGTGACCCCACATTTCCCTATAGGGCCGTGACCCCACATTTCCTTGTAGGGCCGTGACCCCGCGCTGGGCCGGGACTCGGTGCTGCGGCTGCTGGAGGCGGTGGACCGTCACATCCCGCTGCCGGCGCGGGACCTGGAGCGGCCCTTCCTGCTGCCCGTCGAGGGAGTGCACTCCATCCCCGGTCTGCCCCACAAAAACCCCACAGCCGCCCCATAGGGACCCCATAGAGATCCCATAGAGACCCCATAGAGATCTCATAGAGATCTCATAGAAACGCACTGAGTTCCATTGAGATCCATAGAAACGCATTGAGATCCATGGAGACACAGAGAAGCATCAGCCCCAGAGAGACCCCATAGAGACCCCATAGAGACCCCATAACCACCCCATAACCGCCCCATAACCCTCTGGCCCTATAGCCACCCCATAAGGAACCCATAGAGACCCACTGACTTCCATTGAGATCCATTGAGTTCCATTGAGTTCCATTGAGATCCATGGAGACACATAGAAGCATCAGCCCCATAGAGACCCCATAGAGACCCCATAGCGACCCCATAGCGACCCCATAGAGAAACCCCATAGAGAAACCCCTTAGAGAGCCGTAGAGATTTCATGGAGACCCCAAAGGGACTCCCAGACCCCATAGATATCCCATAGAGACCCCATAGAGAATCTATAGAGACCCATAGAGACTATAGAGACCCCATAGGGACCCCATAGGGACCCATAGAGACCCCATAGATCCCATAGAGACCCCACACGGACCTGGAGCGGCCCTTCCTGCTGCCCGTCAAGGGAGTGCACTCCATCCCCGGTCTGCCCCACAAAAACCCCATAATGGCCCCATAAAGGCCCCATAGATCCCCCATAGAGACCGCATAGAGATCCCATAGGAAACCCATGGAGACCCCATAGGGACCCACTGAGTTCCATTGAGATCCATAGAAACCCATTGTGATCCATGGGGACCCATAGAAGCATCAGCCCCAGAGAGACCCCATAGAGACCCCATAGAGACCCCATAGCGACCCCATAGGGACCCCATAGAGAAACCCCATAGAGAAACCCCATAGAGAGCCGTAGAGATTTCATGGAGACCCCAAAGGGACTCCCAGACCCCATAGATATCCCATAGAGACCGCATAGATATCCCATAGAGACCCCATAGAGACCCCATAGAGACCCCACAGAGAAACTCCGTAGAGACCCCATAGGGACCCCATAGGGACCCATAGAGACCCCATAGATCCCACAGAGACCCCACAAGGACCTGGAGCGGCCCTTCCTGCTGCCCGTTGAGGGAGTGCACTCCATCCCCGGTCTGCCCCACAAAAACCCCACAGCCGCCCCATAGATCCCCTATAGAGTCCCCATACAGATCCCATAAAGACCCCATAGGTACCCCATAGGGACTCACTGAGTTCCATTGAGATCCATAGAAACCCATTGAGATCCATGGGGACCCATAGAAGCATCAGCCCCATAGAGACCCCATAGAGACCCCATAGAGACCCCTTAGCTGCCCCATAACCGCCCCATAACCGCCCCATAACCCTCTGGCCCTATAGCCACCCCATAAGGAACCCATAGAGACCCCATAGCTGCCCCATAGAGACCCCATAGAGAAACCCCATAGAGACCCCATAGATCCCATAGCTGCCCCATAGAGACCCCATAGAGACCCCGTAGAGATCCCATAGAGACCCCATAGAGACCCCATAGCTGCCCCATTCGATGGGAGACCCCATGGCTGCCCTATAGCTGTCCCATAGAGACCCCATAGGTGCCCCATAGAGACCCCGTAGAGACCCCATAACTGACCCCATAAGGACCCCATAACGACTCCCTACCGCCCCCTGCAGGCCGCGGCACGGTGGTGACGGGCATAACAACCCCATAACCGACCCCATAACTGACCCCATAACCCCATAACCCCATAAGGACCCCATAACCCTATGTGACCCCATAGCGCCCCCTGCAGGCCGCGGCACGGTGGTGACGGGCATAACAACCCCATAACTGACCCCATAACCCCATAACCCTATAAGTGACCCCATAAGGACCCCATAATGACCCCATAGCGCCCCCTGCAGGCCGCGGCACGGTGGTGACGGGCATAACAACCCCATAACTGACCCCATAACCCCATAACCGACCCCATAACCCTATAAGTGACCCCATAGCGCCCCCTGCAGGCCGCGGCACGGTGGTGACGGGCGTAACAACCCCATAACTGACCCCATAACCCCATAACCGACCCCATAACCCTATAAGTGACCCCATAGCGCCCCCTGCAGGCCGCGGCACGGTGGTGACGGGCATAACAACCCCATAACTAACTGACCCCATAACCCCATAACCGACCCCATAACCCTATAAGTGACCCCATAGCGCCCCCTGCAGGCCGCGGCACGGTGGTGACGGGCGTAACAACCCCATAACTGACCCCATAACCCCATAACCGACCCCATAACTGACCCCACAACCCCATAACCCTATAAGTGACCCCATAGCGCCCCCTGCAGGCCGCGGCACGGTGGTGACGGGCACGGTGGAGCGCGGCGCCGTGAGCAAAGGGGACGAGGTGGAGCTGCGGGGCTACGGACGCGTCCTCAAGGCTGTCGTCACCGGTCAGTGCTGCCCCATAGCCGCCCCATAGCCGCCCCATAGCCGCCCCATAGCCGCCCCATAACCGCCCCATAGCCACCCCATAAGGAACCCATAGAGACCCATTGAGTTCCATTGAGATCCATGGAGACCCATAGAAGCATCAGCCCCACAGCTGCCCCATAGCCGCCCCATAGCCGCCCCATAGCCGCCCCACAGCTGCCCCATGGCTGCCCCGTAGCTGCCCTATGATGGCCCCATAGCCGCCCCATAGCCGCCCCATAGCTGCCCCATGGCTGCCCCATAGCCGCCCCATAGCCGCCCCATAGCTGCCCCATGGCTGCCCCACGGCTGCCCCATAGCCGCCCCTTAGCTGCCCTATGATGGCCCCATAGCTGCCCCATAGCCACCCCATATCCCCCCATATCCCCCCATACCACCCCATATCACCCCGTATCCCCCCATCTCACCCTATAAGCCCCCCATCCGACCCCATATCCCCCCATATCCCCCCATATCCCCCCCATAACCTCCCTATATCCCCCCATCTCACCCTATAAGCCCCCCATCCTGACCCCATATCACCCCATATCGCCCCGTATCCCATCCTATCACCCTACAAGCCCCCCACTCGACCCCATATCCCCCCATATCACTCCATAACCACCCCATATCCCCCCATATCGCCCCATATCCCCCCCATATCACCCCATATCACCCCATATCGCCCCATATCCCCCCCTATAACCCTACAAGCCCCCCACCCGACCCCATATCCCCCCATAATCACCCCATAACCACCCCATATCACCCCGTATCCCCCCCTATCACCCTACAAGCCCCCCATATCACCCCATAACCACCCTGTATCACCCCATATTCCCCCCATATCACCCCATATCACCCTATAAGCCCTCCATCCTGACCTCATATCACCCCATATCACCCCATATCTCCCCCTATCACCCTACAAGCCGCCCATATCACCCCATAGCCACCCCATATCACCCCATAGGGACCCCATAACCACCCCGTATCCCCTCCTATCACCCTCCAAGCCCCCCCCCGACCCCATATCCCCCCATATCCCCCCATAACCACCCCATATCCCCCCATATCCCCCCCATATCACCCCATATCGCCCCATATCCCCCCCTATCACCCTCCAAGCCCTCCCCCCGACCCCATATCCCCCCATATCCCCCCATATCACCCCATATCCCCCCATAACCACCCCATATCACCCCATATCCCCCCATAACCACCCCATATCACCCCATATCCCCCCATATCCCCCCATATCACCCCATATCCCCCCATAACCACCCCATATCCCCCCATATTGTCCCGTATCCCCCCCTATCACCCTACAACCCCCCCCCCCGACCCCATATCCCCCCATTTTGTAGGGTTGGAGACGTTCCATAAGAGCCTGGGCCCCCCCCATCACCCTCCAAGCCCCCCCCCCGACCCCATATCCCCCCCATCACCCCATAACCACCCCATATCCCCCCCCATCACCCTCCAAGCCCCCCCCGACCCCATATCCCACCCTATCACCCTACAAGCCCCCCCCCAACCCCATATCCCCCCCTATCACCCTACAAGCCCCCCCCCGACCCCATATGGCCCCCCATCACCCCATAACCGCCCCATATTGCCCCATCTCACCCTATAAGCCCCCCCCGATCCCATATCCCCCCTATCACCCTACAAGCCTCCCACCCGACCCCATATCCCCCCCATCACCCCATAACCACCCCATATCCCCCCCTATCACCCTCCAAGCCCCCCCCGACCCCATATCCCCCCATATCCCCCCATATCACCCCATATCCCCCCCATCACCCTCCAAGCCCCCCCCCCGGCCCCCTATCACCCCATATCACCCCGTATCCCCCCCCATCACCCTCCAAGCCCCCCCCCCGACCCCATATCCCCCCATAACCACCCCATATCCCACCATATCCCCCCCCATATCCCCCCATATCCTCCCCATATCCCCCCCTATCACCCTACAACCCCCCCCCGACCCCATATCCCCCCATAACCACCCCATATCCCCCCCATACCCCCCCATATCCCCCCATATCCCCCCATAACCACTCCATATCCCCCCCATATCCCCCCGTATCCCCCCCCATCACCCTACAACCCCCCCCCCGACCCCATATCCCCCCATTTTGTAGGGTTGGAGACGTTCCATAAGAGCCTGGGCCGGGCCGAAGCCGGGGACAACGTGGGAGCTCTGCTCAGGGGGCTGCGCAGGGAGGACGTCAGGAGGGGGATGGTGATGGGGCAGCCGGGGGTCCTGCGGGACCACCGCAAGCTGCAGGCACAGGTACGGGGCTATGGGGTCGGTTATGGGGTTATGGGGTCGGTTATGGGGTTATGGGGTGGGTTATGGGGTCAGTTCTGTGGTTATAGGGTCAGTTATGCGGTTATGGGGTCGGTTATGGAAGCACAGTTATGGGGTTATGGGGCTAGTTATGGGGTTATGGGGTGGGTTATGGGGTCAGCTGTGGGGTTATGGGGTCGGTTATGGGGTTATGGGGTGGGTTATGGGGTCAGTTTTGCGGTTATAGGGTGGGTTATGCAGTTATGGGTTCGGTTATGGAGGCACAGTTATGGGGTTATGGGGTGGGTTATGGGGTTATGGGGTCGGTTATGGGGTCAGTTTTGGGGTTATGGGGTGGGTTATGGGGTTATGGGGTCGGTTATGGGGTTATAGGATGGGTTATGAGGTTCTGGGGTCAGTTATGGGGTCAGTTATGGGGTTGCTGTGCCTGTGACCACCGCTGCACGGCCTGCAGGGGGCGCTATGGAGTCGTTCTGGAGTTATGGGGTCAGTTATAGGGCCAGTTATGGGGTTCTGGGGATGGTTATGGGGTCAGCTGTGGGGTTATGGTGTTGGTTATGGGGTTATGGGGTCAGTTATGGGGTGAGTTATGGGGTTATGGGGTCGGTTATGGGGTTATGGGGTGGGTTATGGGGTCAGCTATGGGGTTATAGGGTGGGTTATGGGGTTATGGGGTCAGTTCTGGGGTTGCTATGCCTGTGACCACCGCTGCACGGCCTGCAGGGGGCGCTATGGAGTCGTTCCGGAGTTATGGGGTGGGTTATGGGGTTATGGGGTGGGTTATGGGGTCGGTTATGGGGTTATGGGGTGGGTTATGGGGTCAGTTATGGGGTTATGGGGTCGGATATGGGGTTATGGGGTGGGTTATGGGGTCAGTTCTGTGGTTATAGGATGGGTTATGCAGGTACGGGGTCAGATATGGAGGCACAGTTATGGGGTTATGGGGTGGGTTATGGGGTCGGTTATGGGGTTATGGGGTGGGTTATGGGGTCAGCTGTGGGGTTATGGGGTCGGTTATGGGGTCAGCTGTGGGGTTATGGGGTCAGTTATGGGGTTGCTCTGCCTGTGACCACCGCTGCACGGCCTGCAGGGGGCGCTATGGAGTCGTTCTGGAGTTATGGGGTGGGTTATGGGGTGGGTTATGGGGTCAGCTGTGGGGTTATGGGGTCGGTTATAGGGTCAGTTATGGGGTTATGGGGTCGGATATGGGGTTATGGGGTGGGTTATGGGGTGGATTATGGGGTTATGGGGTCGGTTATGGGGTTATGGGGTCGGTTATGGGGTTCCGAGATTATGGGGTGAGTTATGGGGTTGCCTATGGGGTTATGGGGTTCTATGTTTTTGGGGTGTCTGTTGTTCCGTGCGGTTCCCTATGGGGCGAGCTGTGGGGGGGTCTGCGCGGCGTCCGTCCGTCCGTCCGTCAGCGTCCGTCCGTCCGTCCGTCCGCCCTCAGGTGTACGTGCTGAGCGCCCAGGAGGGCGGGCGCCACAAACCCTTCGTGTCGCACTTCAGCCCCGTGGTTTTTTCACACACCTGGGACATCGCGGCCAGGGTGCTGCTGCCGCCCGGGAAGGTGCGCCCCATAACCTGCCCCATAACCTGCCCCATAACCTGCCCCATAGCTGCCCCATAGCCGCCCCATAGGGACCCCGTAGGGATCCCATAGAGACCCCATAGAAACCCATTGAGTTCCATTGAGATCCATAGAAACCCATTGAGATCCATGGGGACCCATAGAAGCATCAGCCCCGTAGAGACCCCATAGAGACCCCATAGAGACCCATAGCTGCCCCATAGAGACCCCATAGCCGCCCCATAGAGACCCCATAGGGACCCCATAGAGACCCACTGAGTTCCATTGAGATCCATAGAAACCCATTGAGATCCATGGAGACCCATAGAAGCATCAGCCCCAGAGAGACCCATAGAGACCCCATAGAGACCCCATAGTTGCCCCATAGCTGCCCCATAGAGATCCCATAGAGACCCCATAGAGACCCCATAGAGACCCCATAGATGCCCCATAGATGCCCCATAGCTGCCCCATAGAGACCCCATAGAGACCTCATAGAGACCCCATAGCTGCCCCATAGAGACCCCATAGAGACCTCTTAGCTGCCCCACTGCTGCCCCATAGCTGCCCCATAGCCACCCCATGGCTGCCCAATAGCTGCCCTATAGAGACCCCATAGAGACCCCATAGCTGCCCCATAGCTGCCCCATAGCTGTCCCATAGAGACCCCATAGCTGCCCCATAGAGACCCCATAGAGACCCCATAGCTGCCCCATAGAGACCCCATAGAGACCCCATAGATGCCCCATAGCTGCCCCATAGAGACCCCATAGACACCCCTTTGTTGCCCCATAGCTGCACTATAACTGCCCCATAGCCGCCCCATAGAGACCCCATAGCTTCCCCATATCTCCCCCACATTCCCCCATATCCCCCCATACCCCCTATAGTCCCCCATATCCCCCCACATCCCCCCCATATCCTCCCATACTCCCCCATATCCCCCCATAACCCCCCATAACCACCCCATATCCACCCCACATCCCCCCCATATCCCCCCATATCCACCCCATATCTCCCCGTACCCCCCCTCATATCCTCCTATATCCTCCTATATCCCCCCCATATCCACCCCATATCTCCTCATATCCACCCCATATCCACCCCATACCTCCTCGTATCACCCTATAACCCCCCATATCACCCCATATCCCCCCCACATCCCCCCATATCCACCCCATATCCCCCCCACATCCCCCCATATCCCCCCATATCCACCCCACATCTCCCCATATCCCCCCCATATCCCCCTTATTCCCCATATCCACCCCATAACACCCACATCCCCCCATATCCCCCCCATATCCACTCCATATCCCCCCATATCACCCCATATCCCCTCCATATCACCCCATACCCCCCCCATAGCCCCCAATATCCCCCCCTATTGACCCCATACCCCCCCATATCACCCTATATCACCCCAAATCTCCCCATATCCCCCCCATAACCCCCCCTGCCCCCCCCAGGAGCTGGTGATGCCGGGCGAGGACACGTCCCTGCAGCTGCTGCTGCGTCACCCCATATTCCCCCCACATCCCCCCATATCACCCCATACCCCCCCTATATCACCCCATATCCCCCCATACCCCCCCCATATCCCCCCATAACCCCCCTGCCCCCCCCCAGGATCTGGTGATGCCGGGTGAGGACACGTCCCTGCAGCTGCTGCTGCGGCACCCCATAGCCACCCCATACCCCCCCATATCCACCCCATATCCACCCCATACCTCCTCGTATCACCCTATAACCCCCCATATCCACCCCATATCCCCCCCATATCCCCCATATTCCCCATATCCACCCCATAACACCCATATCCCCCCACATCCCCCCCATATCCCCTCCATATCACCCCATACCCCCCCCATAGCCCCCAATATCCCCCCCTATCGACCCCATACCCCCCCATATCACCCTATATCACCCCACATCCCCCCATATCCCCCCATATCCCCCCATAACCCCCCGCCCCCCGCAGGAGCTGGTGATGCCGGGCGAGGACACGTCCCTGCAGCTGCTGCTGCGGCAGCCGATGGTGGTGGAGGAGGGGCAGCGCTTCACCCTTCGCGACGGCTCTCGCACCATCGGCACCGGCGTCGTCACGGCGACGCTGACCCCCAGCGCCGAGGAGGAGGAGGCCGCCTGGGGCTGACCCTATCGCGACGGAGCGGATCGCCGTCGCGCGGCCCCCTTATCGCGACGGCGACGCCGCCGGGAGGCGCCGGGGTGGGGCTTCGTCGCGATTCGGGGACGCTGTCGCGATAGCGAGGGCGGGACGGTGCTGACTGTCGCGATGCGGGCACCGAGTATCGTGATAGCGGCACCAGATGTCGCGATACCGTCACCGACGTCGTGATAAGGGCACCGAATGTCGTGATATGGGCACCCGGCGGTGACAGTATCGCGATATGGGTACTGAATGTCGTGATAGCGGCACCAGATGTCGCGATACCGTAACCAACATTGTGATATGGGCACCGAATGTCGCAATATGGGCACCCGGTGGTGACAGTATCGCAATATGGGTACTGAATATCGCGATAGTGGCACCAGATGTCACGATACCATCAGCAATGTTGTGATACAGGCACCAAATGTCACAATATAGGCACCAGTGGTGACTGTATCGCGATATGGGTACTGAATATCGTGATAGCAGCACCAGATGTCGTGATACTGTCACCAGCATTGTGATATGGGCACCGAATGTTGCAATAGTGGTGCCAAATGTTGTGATGTTGGCCCCTATCGCGACAGTGATGCTGCAGCGGAGGCACCAGATGGGGCTCCGTTGCAATATGGGGACACTATCATGATAGCGAGGGTGGAACAGCGCTGACTATCACGATACGGGCACCAAATATCGTGATAGTGTCACCAAGTATCGCGACATTGGCTGCAGATGCTGTGATATTGACACCAAACTGGTGACCAAGGGGGGCGGGTGGTTGATGCGGGAACGGTTGATGGTATCACAATAAAGACACTGGAACCGTGGAAATGTCGCGATATATTGCGATACCAACACCCAAACAGCATCCACTATCCATCAAGAATATCAACACCCAACTATCGCGATATGAAGACCCACAGCACCAACCATCGCGATGTCACCACCAACTTCTGTGATCTCAGCACCCAAATGGCACCAACTATCGCGATACTGACACCAACTATCGTGATACGAAGACCCAAACCGCCAACTATCACGATATGAACATCCAAACCGCCAACTATCATGATATCGACACCTAAATGGATCTATCGCGACACTGACACCAACTATCATGATATCAACACCCAAATGGTGCCAACTATCGCAACATCGACACCAACCGTCACGATATGAACCCCCAAACCACCAGCTATCGCGATATCAACAGCAGCTATCGCGATACGAACACGCAGTGACCCCCAAAAGTGCCGTTTTTGCCCCCCAAAATGAGATGTGAAGGTTTTTTTTATTTATTTCTTCTTTTTATTTGCATTTTTCGACTTTTTTTCGGTTTTTTCCTTTTTTTTTTTTTTTTTTCCTTTTTTTCCCCCCTTTTTAAATTTTTTTTCCTTTTAAACGTTTTTTTTTTCCTTTTTTTTCCCCTCTTTTTTTCTCCCCCCCCTTTTTTTTTTTAATTCTCCTTTATTTCATTCCTTCTCCTTTTCTTCCCATTTTTTCTTTTTTTTTCCTCCCGACCGTCATTAAAAAAAAAAACCAAAAACCCCCCAAAATTCACCAAAATCCCCCGAACCGCGGAGCCCCAAAATCGCCGTTTTTCGCCCCATTTTCGGGGGGTTTCCTTCGCTCCCTTCAGTTCCCGCTGGGGTGGAAGCTCAGACCCTGAGGAGCCACTGGGGGGGAAAGGGGGGGGCTCAGCTTCTGCCCCATAGATCGCCCCATAGATCACCCCATAAATTGCCCCATAGCGCCCCATAGATGGCCCCATAGATCACCCCATAGCGTCCCATAGATCACCCCACAGATCACCCCATAGATGACCCCACAGCGCCCCACAGATCACCCCATAGATCACCCTACAGATTGCCCCATAGATCGCCCCACAAATCACCCCATAGCGCCCCATAGATGGCCCCATAGATCACCCCATAGCGTCCCATAGATCGCCCCATAGATCACCCTACAGATTGCCCCATAGATTGCCCCACAAATCACCCCATAGCGCCCCATAGATGGCCCCATAGATGGCCCCATAAATTGCCCCATAGCGCCCCATAGATGACCCCATAGCGCCCCATAGATCACCCCATAGCGTCCCATAGATCACCCCACAAATCACCCCATAGTGCCCCATAGATGGCCCCATAGATCACCCTATAGATCGCCCCACAAATCACCCCATAGCGCCCCATAGATCGCCCCACAGATCACCCCGTAGATGGCCCCATAGATCACCCCGCAGCGCCCCACAGATGGCCCCACAAATCGCCCCATAGATGGCCCCATATCCCCCAAACGACCCCATACTCCTCCCAAATGATCCCCCCCCCATAAACGACCCCATATCCCCCCCCCGCCACGTGACCTCCCACCCCATAACCCCCCCCCACCCCATATCCCCCCCCAAATAACCCTATATCCCCTAAATGACCCCATATCCCCCCAAACGACCCCATATCCCCCCCCCAAATGACCCCAAATCCCCCCCCAAATGACCCCATATCTTCCCCCAAACGACCCCAAATCCCCCCCAAATGACCCCAAATGACCCCATATCTTCCCCCAAACGACCCCAAATCCCCCCCCAAATGACCCCATATCTTCCCCCAAACGACCCCAAATCCCCCCCAAATGACCCCATATCCCCCAAACGACCCCAAATCCCCCCCCAAATGACCCCATATCTTCCCCCAAACGACCCCAAATCCCCCCCAAATGACCCCATATCCCCCAAACGACCCCAAATCCCCCCCAAATGACCCCATATCCCCCAAATGACCCCAAATCCCCCCCCCAAATGACCCCATATCCCCCAAATGACCCCATATCCCCCCCCCAAACGACCCCATACCCCTCCCAGGTGATCCCACCCCCCCTCCCCATAAATGACTCCATATCCCCCTCCCAAATGACCCCATATCCCCCCAGAAGACCCCATATCCCCCCCCCAAATAACCCTATATCCCCCAAATCACCCCACATCGCCCCCCCAAACGACCCCATACCCCTCCCAGACGATCCCACCTCCCCCCCATAAATGACCCCATATCTCCCCCCCGCCGCGTGACCTCCCACCCCATAACCCCCCCCCCCCCCAACCCCGATCCCATACCTGTGTGGGGTCCGAGGAAGCCATATGGGGCTGGACTGGATGGGGGCAGCCCCCCCTGGGGGCCGGGGTTTCCTTGGGGGGGTCCCTGGGGTGGGGGAGGAGGTGGGGGGGGTCCCGGAGGTGGCAGCAGCATCACTGGGGGGGGGGGGGCGGCACCGTGGGGTGGGGGGACGTGGGGCTGGGGGAGGGGGGGGTAAAAGGTTAGGGGGTGACCCGACCCCAAAACTGACCCCATAGCCCCCTATAGTGCCCCCCGACCCCATATAATCCCATAGCCCCCCCCCCGACCCCATATCACCCCCATATCCCCCCACTGACCCCACATCCCCCCCCCAAATCCCCTTCCTGACCCCATATTCCCCCACTTATCCCATAGCCCCCCCCATATCCTCCCCTGACCCCATATCTCCTTCCTGACCCTGTAGCCCCCCCATATCCCCCCCACTGACCCCACATCCCCCCCCAAATCCCCTTCCTGACCTCATATTCCCCCACTTACCCCATAGCCCCTCCCATATCCTCCGCTGACCCCATATCCCCCCCTACTGACCCCATATCTCCTTCCTGACCCCACAGCCCTCCCATATCCCCCCCACTGGCCCCATATATCTCCGCTGACCCCATATCCCCTTCCTGACCCCATAGCCCCTTTTTCTGACCCCATAGCCCCCCCATATACCATCACTGACCCCATATCCCCCTCCTGACCCCATATGCCCCCACTGATCCCATATCTCCCCCCACTGACCTCATATGCCCTTCCAGACCCCATATCTCCTTCCTGACCCCAAAGCCCCCCCATATCCCCCCCACTGACCCCATATCCCCCCCCACTGACCCCATATCCCCTTCCTGACCCCATAGCTCCCCCATATCCCCCCACTGACCCCATATTCCCCCCACTGACCCCATATCCCCTCCCTGGCCCCAAAAAAACCCCAAGCCACCCCAAATTCCCCCCCCAATACCCCAAACCAAACCAAAACCCCAAAATGACCCCAAAAAAAACCCTAAATTACCCCCAATTCCTCCCCCCTTCTCCCCACCCAATACCCCAAACCAAAACCCCAAAGTGACCCCAAAAAAACCCCAAACCGCCCCAAACCACCCCAAATTCCACCCCACCCAATACCCCAAACCAAAACCCCAAAGCGACCCCAAAAAAACCCCAAAACGACCCCAAATTCCCCCCCGCCCCCCCCCCCCCGTTTACCTGCCCCACGTGGGCGACGCCGCCGTAACCGTGGGGGAGGGGCTGCTGCAGTCCATATATGGCAGTGGGCGGAGCCGCGGCCTGAGGGGGCGGGGCCTGAGGGGGCGGAGCCCCGGTGGGCGGAGCCAATGAACCCGGAGGTGATTGGGCCCCTCCCCCAGGGGGCGTGGCCACGTGGAAACCCGCGGGGGGCTACGATTGGGGGGGGGAGGGGGAGAAGGTGGGGCTTAGGCTGAGGCCACGCCCCCCCAGGCACGAAGCCACGCCCCCTACCCCCGAAACCCCGCCCACTTCCACGACAACGCCCTTGGAATAGCCCCGCCCCCTCCCCTAGCCCCGCCCCTTTTCCTTAGCCCCACCCCCCTTTCTGCAACCCACACGGTTCCCACAAAGCCCCGCCCACTCCATTAAGCCCCGCCCCCTTTCTTACAAGCCCCGCCCCGTTCCACGAGAACGCCCTCCGAATAGCCACGCCCCTTCTCCTAGCCCCGCCCCCTGTGAACCAATGGAGGCTATAGCCCCGCCCACTGCCCTTAAGCCCCGCCCCGTTCCCTTAGCCTCGCCCACTCACAAGCCCCGCCTCCTTTTCCTTAGCCCCGCCCACTTCCACTAGCTCCACCCCCTTTCTGTAACCCACACGGTTCCCACAAAGCCCCGCCCACTCCGTTAAGCCCCGCCCATTTTCTATTAAGCCACGCCCATTTCTCCACAAGCCACGCCCTCTCCCACGAGAATGCCTTTGGAATAGCCACGCCCACTTCATTATTCCCCGCCCACACTTAAACCCCGCCCAATTCCCCATAAACCCCGCCCCTTTCCCATAAGCCCCGCCCTTTCCTGTAGCCACCGCTACCCTTAAGCCCCGCCCCTTCCCTATGCCCCGCCCCCTTCCCTATGTCCCGCCCCTTCACTTAACCCCGCCCACTTCCATAAGCCCCGCCCGTTCTCTTAAGCCACGCCCATTGCCCCGACCCAGCTCCCCGTAAGCCCCGCCCACATTTCTTAAGCCCCGCCCCCTTTCCTTCACACCGCCCGCTTCCGAGAAGCCCCGCCCACTTCCCTTAACCTCGCCTCTTTCATAAGCCCCGCCCATGCCCGTATGCCCCGCCCCGCCTCATAAGCCCCTCCCACTTCCGTTAACCCCGCCCCTTCACTTAAACCCCGCCCACTTCCATTTGGCCCCACCCCCGTTTGGCCCCGCCCCCTTTCGAGCTCCTCCTCCATCGTAGCCCCGCCCCCTCAATACCCCCCCGCTATTCGATCCCGCCCCTTTTGCAGCTCCTCCCCGTCGCCCCTCCCACCCCGTGGCCCCGCCCCCTGCCCCTGATTGGCTGCGGCTTACCTGGGCGGGGCTTGGGGCGCCGTGGGGCGGAGCCTGGCTTCCGCTGGGGGGGGCGGGAGGAGCCAATGGGGCGGCGGCGGCGGCGGCGTGGGGCGGGAATGGCTGCAGTGGGGCTGGGGAGGGGGGGGATATCGCGATAGGGTCATGACAGTGCCGCGATAGGGTCGTATATTGTGACAGTGCCACGATAGGGCCACGATGGGGTCACGATAGTCCCGCAGTAGGGTTGTATATCGCGATAGTGCCACAACAGTGCCAGGATAGGGCCACGATAGCGCCGAGATAGGCTCGTATATCGTGATAGTGTCACGATAGGGTCACAACAGTATCACAATAGGGTTGTATGTCGCGATAGTGTTATGATGGCGCCATGATGGGGTTGTTCATCGCAACATAAAGCGGCACATTGCGACATAAGATGATATATCACAACGTATTGCAACACAAGGTGCCATACTGCGACGTAAGGCAGCATATCGCAACATAAGGTGCCGTATCGTGACATAACCTGACATATCACGCCATATCACGACACGTCATGACATAACCTGACATATCATGCCATATCGTGACACGATGTGGCATACTGCGAGGCATGACGGCGTATCGCAACACACCGTGACCTATCGCGACACGAGGTGCCGTATCGCGGCGTATCGCGACGCGAGGCGGCCGACGGCGACCTATATCGCGACGTATCGCGCCAGAAAGCGGCATGTCGCGACGCGAAACGACTCACCGTAAAGCGCCGGAAGCCGCGGGGCCATCGCCGCCGAAGGGGGGAGCGGAGGAAGTGCCGATGGGGAGGGGCCGCCCGACGGCAGCAACCGCGGGCCGCTCTGCAGCATGGGGGCGAACACGGGCTGCCCCCCCCCCCCCGGGATCACCCAATTAACGCCCCCGCATCGTTAATTAATTAACGCCTCAGTCCTCCTCCCCATAAGCCCCGCCCATTCCCTCATTTCCCTCCCACTTCCCAGCCCTATTTCCCATTGCACAACCCCATTTCCCACTCGTTTCCCCCTGCACTTCCCAACACCGTTCCTCCCCCACTTCCCCCCCATTTCCCCCACTTCCCCACCACTTCCCAACCCTATTTCCCCCCCAACTTCCCGACCCCATTTCCCCACTTCTCCCCCACTTCCCCCCCACTTTCAGACCCCATTTCCCCCACCTTCCCCCCCACTTCCCAACCCATTTCCTGACCCCACTTCCCCCATTCCCCCCCCACTTCCCGACCCCATTTCCCCCCCCACTTCCCGACCCCATTTCCCCTCCAACTTCCCGACCCTATTTCCCCCACTTCCCCCCCACTTCCCGACCCCATTTCCCCACTTCCCCCCCCACTTCCCCCCCACTTTCAGACCCCATTTCCCCCACTTCCCCCCCACTTCCCAACCCCATTTCCTGACCCCACTTCTCCCCCATTTCCCCCCCAACTTCCCGACCCCATTTCCTCATTTCCCCCCCACTTCCCGACCCCACTTCCCCCCCCACTTCCCAACCCCATTTCCTGACCCCATTTCCCCCCCAACTTCCCGACCCCACTTTCCCCACTTCCCCCCCACTTTCAGACCCCATTTCCCCACTTCCCCCCCACTTTCAGACCCCATTTCCCCCACTTCTCCCCCACTTCCCAACCCCATTTCCTGACCCCACTTCTCCCCCATTTCCCCCCAACTTCCCGACCCCCATTTCCTCATTTCCCCCCCACTTCCCAACCCCACTTCCCCCCCACTTCCCAACCCCATTTCCTGACCCCATTTCCCCCCCAACTTCCCGACCCCACTTTCCCCACTTCCCCCCCACTTTCAGACCCCATTTCCCCACTTCCCCCCCACTTTCAGACCCCATTTCCCCACTTCCCCCCCACTTCCCAACCCCATTTCCTGACCCCACTTCCCCCCCAACTTCCCGACCCCATTTCCCCACTTCCCCCCCACTTCCCCCCCCGTTACCTGTGCTGGGTAATGCCCCACGGGGGGCACCAGGGGGGTCCGTAGGGCACGTAGGAGGAATAGGGGGCGGCCACCAAAGGGGGGGCGGGGGGGGCGGCCGGAAGAAGGGGGGTGGCCTCCGAGCGGGGGGGCAGCGAACCTGGGGGGCAGGGACCCATAAGTGGGGGGTGGGACCCGGAAGTGGGGGTGGGGACCCATAGATGTGGGGTGGGACCCATAAGTGGGGGGGTGAGAGAACTCGTAAGTGGGGAGTGTGACCCATAAGTGTGGGGTGGGACCCGGAAGTGGGGGGGTGAGAGAACTCATAAGTGGGGAGTGGGACCCATAAGTGGGGGGCGGGACCCGGAAATGGGGGGTGGGACCCACAGATGTGGGGTGGGACCCATAAGTGGGGGGGTGAGAGGACCCATAAGTGGGGAGTGGGACCCATATTTGTAGGGTGGGACCCATAAGTGGGGGGTGGGACCCGGAAGCGGGGGGTGGGACCCATAGATGTGGGGTGGGACCCATAAGTGGGGGGGTGGGACCCATACATGTGGGGGGTGGACCCATAAGTGGGGGGTGGGGACCCATAAGTGGGGGGTGGGGACCCATAGATGTGGGGTGGGACCCATAAGTGGGGGGTGGGACCCATAAGTGGGGGGGTGGGGACCCGGAAGTGGGGGGTGGGACCCATATTTGTAGGGTGGGACCCATAAGTGGGGCGGGACCCATAAGTGGGGGGTGACAGGACCCATAAGTGGGGGGTGGGGCCCCGTAGATGTGGGGTGGGACCCATAAGTGTGGGGTGAGAAGACCCATAAGTGGGGGCTGGGACCCATAGATGTGGAGTGGGACCCATATATATGGGGGGGTGGACCCATAAGTGGGGGTGGGGATCCATAAGTGGGGAGTGGGACCCCATAGATGTGGGGTGGGACCCAGAAGTGGGGGTGAGAGGACCCATAAGTGTAGGGTGGGACCCATAAATGTGGGGTGGGACCCATAAGTGGGGGGTGAGAAGACCCATAAGAGGGGAGTGGGACCCACAAGTGGGGGGGGGTGGGACCCACAGGACCCAGATGTGGGGCGCCCCATAGCGCTATGGGGTGGGAGCCCCAGACTCACCTTTGCCAGCCCGAAACTTTCCCTGCGGCACCGAACTGCCTATGGGGTACGGGTACAGCTGGGGGGCCTGTGGGGCACATGTGGGGCACATGTGGGGTGGATGTGGGGCTGGGATGTGGGGCTGGATGTGGGGCTGGGATGGGATGTGGGGCAGATGTGGGGTGGGGATGTGGAGCTGATGTGGGGCTGGGATGTGGGGCTGGGATGTGGGGTGGGGATGTGGGGTGGAAAGGTGGGGATGTGGGGCTGGGATGTGGGGTGGGGATGTGGGGTGGAAAGGTGGGGATGTGGGGCTGGGATGGGGATGGAGAGGTGGGGCAAATGTGGGGTGAGGATGTGGGGCTGGGATGTGGGGTGGGGACATGGGGCAGGGGATGTGGGGATGAGGCAGATGTGGGGTGGGGATGTGGGGCTGAGATGTGGGGCAGATGTGGGGTGGGAATGTGGGGCTGGGATTTGGGGTGGAGATGTGGGGCTGGGATGTGGGGCTGGGATGTGGGGCAGATATGGGGTGGGGATGTGGAGTAGAGATGGGTGGAGATGTGGGACGGGGATGTGGGGCAGGGATGTGGGGCAGCCCCACATCTATGGGGCAGGATTGAGATCTATGGGGCAGGACTGAGATATATGGGACAGATCTGTGGGGCAGCCCCACATCTATGGGGCAGGACTGAGATCTATAGGGCAGCACTGAGATGTATGGGGCAGATCTATGGAGCAGGACTCTGATCTATGGGGCAGACTCTGATATATGGGGCAGATCTATGGGGCAGGACTCTGATCTATGGGGCAGACTCTGATCTATGGGGCAGATCTATGGGGCAGGACTCTGATCTACAGAGCAGACTCTGATGTATGGGGCAGATCTATGGGGCAGGACTGAGATCTATGGGGCAGACTCTGATCTATGGGGCAGGACTGAGATCTATGGGGCAGATCTATGGGGGAGGACTGAGATGTATGGGGCAGACTTGTGGGGCAGCCCCACTTCTATGGGGCAGACCCTGATCTATGGAGCAGATCTATGGGGGAGGACTGAGATGTATGGGGCAGATCTATGGGGCAGGACTCTGATCTATGGGCAGGACTGAGATCTATGAGGCAGATCTATGGGGCAGACCTATGGGGCAGACCCACATCTATGGGGCAGGACTGCGATCTATGGGCATACCTATGGGGCAGGACTGAGATGTAGGGGGCAGAACTGAGATCTACGGGGCAGAACTGAGATCTATGGGGCAGGCCTCTGATCTATGGGGCAGACGTGTGGGGCAGCCCCACACGTATGGGCAGAGACTCCACCTGTAGGTGCAGGTAGGGCAGCAGGTGGCCGAAGATGGGAACCGAGCTGTGGGGGGGGGGGCGGGGGGGGGGGGAGGGGGGGGGGAGGGGCGGAATTCCGGGAGGGGGGGGGAGGAGCCGGGGGGGGGAGGGGCGGGGGAGGGGGAGGGGGGAGGGGCGGCTTTGGGCTGGGGGGGGGGGGGGAAGGGGGGGGGGGGGGGGGGGAAACAATGTTAATGTAGGGCCTACAGTAAAGATGGCGGCCCTATAAGAACTATGGGACCCCAAAAAACAATGGGACCCCATAATAAGGATGGTGGCCCTATAAGAACAATAGGATCCCATAAAATAAAAACGGCGGCCCTATAACAACAATGGGATCCCATAATAAAGGTGGCGGCCCTATAAGAACTATGGGACCCCACAAAACAATGGACCCCATTAAGTAAAGGTGGCGGCCCTATAAGAACTATGGGACCCCATAAAACAATGAGACCCCATAAAATAAAAATGGCGGCCCTATAAAAATAATGGGACCCCATAAAACAACGGGATCCCGTAATAAAGGTGGCGGCCCCATAAGAACAACGGGATCCCATAAAATAAAGATGGCGGCCCTATAAGAACAATGGGACCCCATAAAACAATGGGACCCCCATAAGACAAAGATGGAGGCCCTGTAAGATCAATGGACCCCATAAAATAAAGACGGCGGCCCTATAACAACAATGGGATCCCATAATAAAGGTGGCGGCCCTATAAGAACTATGGGACCCCACAAAACAATGGGACCCCATTAAGTAAAGGTGGCGGCCCTATAAGAACTATGGGACCCCATAAAACAATGAGACCCCATAAAATAAAAATGGCGGCCCTATAAAAATAATGGGACCCCATAAAACAACGGGATCCCGTAATAAAGGTGGCGGCCCCATAAGAACAACGGGATCCCATAAAATAAAGATGGCGGCCCTATAAGAACAATGGGACCCCATAAAACAATGGGACCCCATAAGACAAAGATGGAGGCCCTATAAGATCAATGGGACCCCCATAAAATAAAGATGGCGGCCCTATAACAACAATGGGATCCCATAATAAAGGTGGCGGCCCTATAAGAACTATGGGACCCCACAAAACAATGGGACCCCATTAAGTAAAGGTGGTGGCCCTATAAGAATGATGGGACCCCAAAAAACAACGGGATCCCATAAAATAAAGATGGCGGCCCTATAACAACAATGGAACCCCATAAAACAATGAGACCCTATTAAGTAAAAGTAGTGGCCCTACAAGAACGATGGGACCCCACAAAACAACGGGACCCCATAAAATAAAGATGGAAACCCTATGAGAACAATGGGACCCCATAAAACAATGGGATCCCATAATAAAGGTGGCGGCCCTATAAGAACAATGGGACCCCATAAAACAATGGGATCCCATAAAATAAAGATGGCGGCCCTATAAGAATAATTAAGGGGCCCCCCAATTAAAGCAGGCCCTACAATAATTAAGGACCCCCCCCCAATAATTAAGGACCCCACCCCAATAATTAAGACCCCCCCCCGATTAACTCAGGCCCTACAATAATTAAGGACCCCCCCCAATAATTAAGGACCCCCCCCCCATTAATTAAGGACCCCCCCCAATTAAAGCAGATCCTACAATAATTAAGGACCCCCCCAATAATTAAGGACCCCACCCCAATAATTAAGGACCCCCCCCCAATTAAAGCAGGCCCTACAATAATTAAGGACCCCCCCCATTAATTAAGGACCCCCATTAATTAAGCCCCCCCCCCTAATTAACCCAGGCCCTACAACAACAACAGGGACCCCCAAAAGAATTCAGGACCTCCCCCTCCCCCAATTAACACCTCAGACCCCTACAGTAATTAACCAATTAATTAATGAATTAATGACCCCCCCCGCCCCCAACCCCCCCCCCCCATTAATTAACGGCATTCGTTAATTACCGCCGCCCTGCAGGGGTTGAACTCCTTGGCGTTTGGGTTCAGGGTGGATCTTCGCACCTTCCTGGTAATTAACAAAAAACCCCATAACGACCCCCCCCAAAAAAACCCCCAAAAACCCCATAAGGACCCCCCCAAAAAACCCCAAAAAGACACCCCCAAAAAAACCCCATAAAGACCCCCCCAAAAAAATCCCATAAAGATCCCCCCAAAAAAAACCCCCCAAACCCCATAAAGACCCCCCAAAAACCCCATAAGGACCCCCCCAAAAACTCCATAAAGACCCCCCCCAAAAAAAACCAAAAAACCCCCCCAAAACCCCCCCCAAAACCCCCCAAAAAACACCCCAAATCCATAAGGACCCCCCCCCCCAAAAATCCCCATAAAGACCCCCCCAAAAAACCCCATAAAGAACCCCCCCCAAAAAAACCCCATAAGGACCCCCCCCCAAAAACCCCCAAAAACCCCATAAAGACCCCATAGGGACCCCATAAAGAACCCATAAGGACCCCATAGGGACCCCATAGAGACCCCCAAACCCCATAAAGACCCCATAGAGACCCCCAGACCCCATACAGACCCCATAGAGACCCCCAGAGACCCCCAGGCCCCATAGGGACCCCACAGAGACCCATAGAGACCCCATAGAGACCCCATAGAGACCCCAGACCCCATAGAGACCCCATAGGGACGCCCAGACCCCATAGGGACCCCATAGAGACCCTATAGAAACCCCCAGACCCCATAGGGACCCTATAGAGACCCCCAGACCCCATAGAGACACCATAAAGATCCCATAAAGACCCCATAGGGACCCCATAGGGACCCCATAGAGACCCCGAAACCCCATAAAGACCCCATAGAGACCCCATAGAGACCCCCAGGCCCCATAGGGACCCCACAGAGACCCCATAGAGACCCATAGAGACCCCATAGGGACCCCCAGACCCCATAGAGACCCCATAGAGACCCCCAAACCCCACAGAACCCCATAGAGACCCCCAAACCCCATAGGGACCCCATAGAGACCCCATAGAGACCCCCAGACCCCATAGGGACCCCCAGACCCCATGGGGACCCCCAGACCCCATAAAGAACTCATAAAGACCCCATAGGGACTCCACAAGGGACCCCATCGAGACCCCATAGGGACCCCGAAACCCCATAGAGACCCCATAGAGACCCCCAGACCCCATAAAGACCCCCAGACCCCATAGGGACCCCATAGGGACCCCATAAAGACCCCCAAACCCCATACAGACCCCATAGGGACCCCATAGAGACCCCCCAGACCCCATAGAGACCCCATAGGGACGCCCAGACCCCATAGAGACCCCATAGAGACCCCCAAACCCCACAGAACCCCATAGAGACCCCCAAACCCCATAGGGACCCCATAGAGACCCCATAGAGACCCCCCAGACCCCATAGGGACCCCCCAGACCCATGGGGACCCCCAGACCCCATAAAGAACTCATAAAGACCCATAGGGACTCCACAAGGGACCCCATCGAGACCCCATAGGGACCCCGAAACCCCATAGAGACCCCATAGAGACCCCCAGACCCCATAAAGACCCCATAAAGACCCCCAGACCCCATAGGGACCCCATAGGGACCCCATAAAGACCCCCAAACCCCATACAGACCCCATAGGGACCCCATAGAGACCCCCAGACCCCATAGAGACCCCATAGGGACGCCCAGACCCCATAGAGACCCCATAGAGACCCCCAAACCCCACAGAACCCCATAGAGACCCCCAAACCCCATAGGGACCCCATAGAGACCCCATAGAGACCCCCAGACCCCATAGGGACCCCCAGACCCCATGGGGACCCCCAGACCCCATAAAGAACTCATAAAGACCCCATAGGGACTCCACAAGGGACCCCATCGAGACCCCATAGGGACCCCGAAACCCCATAGAGACCCCATAGAGACCCCCAGACCCCATAAAGACCCCATAAAGACCCCCAGACCCCATAGGGACCCCATAGGGACCCCATAAAGACCCCCAAACCCCATACAGACCCCATAGGGACCCCATAGAGACCCCCAGACCCCATAGAGACCCCATAGGGACGCCCAGACCCCATAGAGACCCCATAGAGACCCCCAAACCCCACAGAACCCCATAGAGACCCCCAAACCCCATAGGGACCCCATAGAGACCCCATAGAAACCCCCAGACCCCATAGGTACCCCCAGACCCCATGGGGACCCCCAGACCCCATAAAGAACTCATAAAGACCCCATAGGGACTCCCCAAGGGACCCCATCAAGACCCCATAGAGACCCCCAGACCCCATAAAGACCCCATAGAGACTCCCAGACCCCATAGGGACCCCATAGGGACCCCACAGAGACCCCCAGGCCCCATAGGGACCCCACAGAGACCCCATAGAGACCCATAGAGACCCCATAGAGACCCCCAGACCCCATAGAGACCCCATAGGGACGCCCAGACCCATAGGGACCCCATAGAGACCCCCAGACCCCATAGGGACCCTATAGAGACCCCCAGACCCCATAGAGACACCATAGAGACCCTATTGGGACCCTGAAACCCCATAGGGACCCCCAAACCCCATAGAGACCCCATAGAGACCCCATAGAGACCCCCAGTCCCCATAGGGGACCCCCAGACCCCATAGGGACCCCATAGAGACCCCCAGACCCTATAGAGACCCCCAGGCCCCATAGGGACCCCATAGAGACCCTCAAACCCCATAGAGACCCCATAGAGACTCCATAGAGAATCCCAAACCCCATAGGGACCCCATAGAGACCCCCAGACCCCATAGGGACCCCCGATCCCATAAAAGCTTTGGGGTCACTCACTCAGAAACGACGCCGTCTTCTTTTAGGGTCTGATCCGGGGGGGGGGGATGGGGTCGGGATGGGGGTGGGGATGGGGGTGGTTGTAGGGTTTGGGGGGGATTTAGGATCGGGGTCTGAATTTGGGGTTTCTGAAGTCAAAATGGGGCCGGGGGGGCGAGGGGAAGGGGGAGGTGGGGAGGGGGGGGGGGGAGGGGGAGCCGTCCGGGCTGCTGGGGGGGGCTGAGTGAAGCTGGGGGGGGAAATGGGGTCAGGGGTGGGATCCGGAAGGACCCCATAAAGACCCCATAAATACCCCACAGAGACCCCATAAAAAAAAAAACCATAAATAGCCATAGAAACCCCATAGAAACTCCATAGAGGACCCCATAAAGACCCCATAGAGACCCACAGAGACCCCATATAGACCCCATAGGGACCCCATAGGGACCCCTAGACCCCATACAGACCCCATAGAGACCCCATAGAGACCCCATAGGGACCCATAGAACCCTCAGATCCCATAGAGACCCCATAGAGACCCCATAGAGACCCCATAGAGACCCTATAGAGACCCCCAGACCCCACAGAGACCCCAGAGAGACCCCCAGACCCAACAAAGACCCCATAGAGACCCCATAGAGACCCGATAGGGGACCCCATAGGGCCCCCCAGACCCCACAGAGACCCCATAGAGACTCCAAACCCCATAGAGACCCCATAGAGACCCCCAGACCCCATAGAGACCCACAGATCCCATAGAGACCCCCACACCCAACAGAGACCCCATAGAGACCCCATAGGGACCCCACAGAGACCCCCAGACCCCATATAGACCCCATAGACACCCCCAGACCCCATGGAGACCCCACAGAGACCCCATAGAGACCCCCAGACCCCATAGGGACCCCATAGGGACCCCCAGACCCCACAAAGACTCCATAGAGACCCCATAGAGACCCCCAGACCCCACAGAGACCCATACGGACCCCAGACCCCATAGTGACCCCATAGAGACCCCCAGACCCCATAGGGACCCCCAGACCCCACAGAGACCCCATGGAGACCCCATAGAGACCCCCAGACCCCATCGAGACCCCAAAGGGACCCCAAAGGGACTCCCAGACCCCATAGAGACCCCATAGAGACCCCCAGACCCCACAGAGACCCCATAGAGACCCCCATAGAGACCCCAGACCCCATAGGGACCCCATAGGGAACCCCAGACCCCATAGAGACCCCACAGAGACCCCCAAACCCCACAGAGACCCCATAGGGACCCCCAGACCCCATAGAGACCCCATAAAGACCCCATAAAGACCCCCCCCAGCAGAGCCCACCTTGAACTGAGCCCCAAACTGGCGCAGCTCCTCCAGCTGGCAGCGCTGCTCTGGAGCCAGAACGGCTGGGGGGGGGGGGAGGGAGACAAATTAATCCCCAAGCACCAGATTAACCCGGATTAGGGGGGATTAGGATCGGATTAGGGGAAATTAGGGTCAGATTAGAGGGGATTAGGGTCAGATTAGGGGGGATTAGGGTCAGATTAGGGGGAATTAGGGTCAGATTAAAGGGATTAGGGTCAGATTAACAGGGATTACCCCCAGATTAAAGGAGATTAGGGACAGATTGGCGGGGATTAGAGCCAGATTAAGGGGGATTAGGGTCAGATTGGCGGGGATTAGAGCCAGATTAAGGGGATTAGGGCCGGATTAAGATGGATTACCCCCAGATTAAGGGGGATTAGGGTGAGATTACGGGGGATTAGGGTGAGATTGGGGGGATTAGAGTCAGATTAAGGGGATTAGGGTCAGATTGGGGGGGATTAGAGCCAAATTAAGGGGATTAGGGTCAGATTAAGGAGAATTACGGTCATATTAAGGGGGATTACCCCCAGATTAAGGGGGATTAGGGTCAGATTAAGGGGGATTAGGGTGAGATGAAGGGGGATTATGGCAGCACTGACCTTTCCCAGCGGTCCGGGGGGGGTCGGGGGGCTCAGCTCCATCCTTGGGGGGGTCCGGTGCCTCGGGGGCGGGGCCTGGACAGGAAGGGGCGGAGCCCGGACAGGAAGGGGAGGGGCTCGGGGCGGAGGGGGCGGAGCCTGGGGCCAAGGGGGGGGAGGGGGGGGGCAGAGGGGGGGGTCGGGTTTGTGGGGGCGGGGGGGGAAGGAACGGCCTATGGGGGGGGAGGGGGGGGGTGAGACCCCAATTAAATCCCTAAATTGCCTTAAATTGCACCAAAATGACCCAAATTTGCCCCAAAACGGCCCCAAAATGCTCCAAAATGGCCCCAAATTTGCCCCTAATGGCCCCAAAATGGCCCCAAATGGCCCCAAAATGGCCCCAAAATGCACCGAAATGGCCCCAAAATGCACCGAAATGGCCCCAAATTTGCCCCAAATCACCCAAAAATGCCCCAAAATGGCCCCAAATGGCCCCAAAATGGTCCCAAAATGCACCAAATGGTCCCAAAATGCACTAAAATGGCCCCAAATTTGCCCCAAATGGCCACAAATGTTCCCAAAATGTCCCCAAATTCTCCCAAGTGGCCCCAAAATGCCCCAAAATGTCCAAAATGGTCCCAAAATGGCCCCAAATTCTCCCAAGTGGCCCCAAATTGTCCCAAATGGCCCCAAAATGCACCAAAATGGCCCCCAAAATGGCTCCAAAATGGCCCCAAATCTGCCCCAAATGGCCCCAAAATGCACCAAAATGGTCCCAAAATGCACTAAAATGGCCCCAAATTTGCCCCAAATCACCCCAAAATGCCCAAAATGGCCCCAAATGGCCCAAAAATGGCCCCAAAATGCCCCAAAATGGTCCCAAATTGTCCCAAATAGCCCCAAAATGGCCCCAAAAATGCACAAAATGGCCCCAAAATGCACCAAAATGGCCCCAAATTGTCCCAAATGGCCCCAAAATGCCCCAAAATGGCCCCAAATTTGCCCCAAATGGCCACAAAATGGCCCCAAAAAAACCCATATCGCCCCCAAATTTACCCCAAAGCGACCCCAAATGGCCCCAAAAAACCCCAAATCGCCCCAAATTGACCCCAAAAAACCCCAAAAAGCCCCAAAACGACTCCAAAAAACCTCAAATCGCCCCATATTTACCCAGAAAACGACCCCAAAAACCCTCAGTTTACCCCCAAACGACCCCAAATGGCCCCAAAAAACCCCAAACCGACCCCAAAAACCCCCAACCCCCCCCAGCTGGGGGTCTCACCTTGGGGTGGGGGAGGGGCTCCAGCTTTGCCCCCCCTTATGGGGCGCTGAGATTTGGGGGACATCCGGGACGGCCCTAAAAGGGGGGGGGGGGCACAAATGTTTTGGGGTCACCCCATTGCGGGGCCCTTTTAGGGTCCGGGGGTCCTATAGGGTCCTATAGGGTTTCGGGGGGGGGGATTTTGGGGTCTGTGGGTCTTTTTGGGGTCCTATAGGGTTTGGGAGGGGACTTTTGGGGTCTGGGGGTCCTATAGGGTTTTGGGGGGGGGACTTTTGGGGTCTGAGGTCCTTTTGGGGTCCCAATGGGGTCCTATGGGGGTCTGGGGTCCTTTTGGGGTCCCTTTGGGGTCTCCTTGGGGTCCCATGGGGGTTTGGGATCCTTTTGGGGTCCTTTTGGGGTCTCCTTGGAGTCCTATGAGGGTTTGGGGTCCCTTTGGGGTCTGGGGGTCCCATTGGGGTCCCATGGTGGTTTGGGGTCCTTTTGGGGTCTCCTTGGGGTCCCACTGGGCTCCTATGGGGTTTTGGGGTTCCTTTGGGGTCTCCTTGGTGTCCCATGGGGGTTTGGGGTCCCTTTGGGGTCTCCTGGGGGTCCCACTGGGGTCCCATGGGGGTTTGGGGTCCCACTGGGGTCTCCCTGGGGGTTTGGGGCCCCTTTGGGGTCTCCTTGGGGTCCCATGGGGGTTTGGGGTCCCTTTGGGGTCTCCTTGGGGTCCCATGGGGGTTTGGGGTCCTTTGGGGTCTCCTTGGGGTCCCAGTGGGTTTTGGGGTCCCCTTGGGGCCTCCTTGGGGTCCTATGGGGTTTTTGGGTCCCTTTGGGGTCTCCTTGGGTTCCCATGGGGGTTTGGGGTCCCTTTGGGGTCCTATGGGGTTTTCGGGTCCCTTTGGGGTTTCCTTGGGGTCCCATGGGGGTTCGGGGTCCCTCTGGGGTCCTATGGGGGTTTGGGACCCTTTTGGGGTCTCCTTGGGGTCCCAATGGGGTCCTATGGGGGTTTGGGGTCCCCATGGGGTCCCATGGGGTTTTGGGGTCTCCTTGGGGTCCTATGGAGGTTTGGGGTCCCTTTGGGGTCCTATGGGGTTTTGGGGTCCTGCACTCACCTCCGTTGTGGGGTTGGGGTCCCAGTGGGGTCGGGGGGGGGGCGGGGGGCGCAGCGCAGCCCCCCCGGAGCCCCACGCAGCCTTTGGGGCAGCGCCGCCATCTTGGGGTCCCTGGGGGGTAATTAACGCTCGTTAACGAGGCCGGGGGGGGGGGGGGGGGGGGGGGAAAGGGGGTTAATTAATGGGTTTGGGGGGGATTAATCGAGAGTGTTAATTGTTGGGGGGGCTGGGGGGGGGTCTATTTGTGGGGTGGGGAATGGGGAGGATAATAAAGTAATTAATAAGAACAGACTAATTAACAGGGTGATTAATTTATGGGGCAATTAGTTGATCAGGTGACCAAATGGCGGGGTGATTAATTAATGAAGTGACTAATGGGGTAATTAATTGATACATCGATTAATATACAAGTGGAGAGAGCGACTGAGAAGATTAATTAGCGGGGTGAGTAATTGGGCTGACTAACGAAGGGGATGATTAATTAATGCAACGATGAAGCGGTGGCGACAATAATTGTGACTAACAAGGATGACAGGGCGGTTAATTAGTGAGATCGCTAATTGATAGGGCGACTAATGAAAAGGTTGATTAATTAATGGCGTGATTAATTAATAAGAGAGCTAATACAGCACAGCGGTTTGTTAACGAGGTGCCGAATTAATCAAGAAACAGATCAAGAGAGTGATTAATTAACTGGCTAATTAAGGGGTGAGCTAATTAACACGTAAACGAGAATAATAAAGTGATTAATTAGTAGCGTGACTAATTAATGGTGCCAGCAGGTGCTAATGGGGGCCAATGGGGGCCAGTGGGTGCCAATGGGGGCCAATGGGGTGCAGTGGGGGCCAATGGGGGCCAGTGGGGGGCAATGGGGGCCAATGGGGGCCAAAGGGGGGGCAATGGGGGCAAATGGGGGCCAGTGGAGGGCCAGTGGGGGCCAATGGGGGCCAGTGGGGGCCAGTGGGGGCAATGGGGCCAGTGGGGGCCAATGGGGGCCAATGGGGGCCAGTGGGGGGCAATGGGCCAGTGGGGGGCAAATGGGGGGCAATGGGGGCAAGTGGGTGGCAATGGGGGCAAGTCGGGGCCAGGGGAGGGCCAATGGGGCCAATGGCGGGCAATGGGGGCCAATGGGGAGCAATGGGGGCCAGTGGGGGTCAATGGGGGCCAGTGGAGGCCAATGGGTGACAGCAGATTCTATGGGTGCCAATGGGGGCTAATGGGTGCCAATGGGGGGCCAGTGGGGGGCAATGGGGGCCAATGGGTGCCAATGGGGGTCAATTGGGGGCCAACAGGGGCAAATGGGTGCCAATGGGTTCCATGGGTGCCAATGGGGGGCAATGGGGACCAATGGGTGCCAATGGGGGGCAATGGTGGCCAATGGGGGCCAAGGGATTACAATGGTTGCCAATGGGGGGCAACGGGGGCCAATGGGTGCCAACAGGTGCCAATAGGGGGCAGTGGTTGCCAATGGGGGGCAATGGAGGCCAATGGGGGCCAATGGGGGGCAATGGTTACAATGGTTGCCAATGGGGGGCAATGGCGGCCAATGGGGGCCAACAGGGGCAAATGGGTGCCAATGGCGGCCAATGGGGGGCAATGGGGGCCAACAGGGGCAAATGGGTGCCAATGGGGGGCAATGGCGGCCAATGGGGGCCAATGGGGGCCAACAGGGATCAACAGGGGCCAATGGGGGCCAACAGGGGCCAATGGGGGCCAACAGGGGTCAACAGGGGCAAATGGGTGCCGATGGGGGGCAATGGCGGCCAATGGGGGCCAATGGGGGCCAACAAGGGTCAATGGGGGCCAATGGCGGCCAACGGGGGCTAATGGGTGCCAATGGCGGCCAATGGGGGTCAATGGGGGCCAACAGGGGTAAATGGGTGCCAATGGCGGCCAATGGCGGCCAATGGGGGCCAATGGGGGGCAATGGCTTCCATGGGTGCCAATGGGTGCCAATGGATGCCAATGGTGGCCAATGGGGGCCAAGGGATTACAATGGTTGCCAATGGGGGGCAATGGAGACCAATGGTGGCCAAGGGATTACAATGGTTGCCAATGGGCGGCAACGGGGGCAAATGGGTGCCAATGGGGGGCCAATGGGGGGCAATAGGTGCCAATGGGGGGCAATGGGGGGCAATAGGTGCCAATGGGGGGCAATGGCGGCCAATGGTTGCCAATGGGGGGCAATGGCGGCCAATGGGGGCCAATGGGGGCCAACAGGGGCAAACGGGTGCCAATGGGGGGCAATGGCGGCCAATGGGTGCCAATGGGGGCCAACAGGGGCCAATGGGTGCCAATGGCGGCCAATGGGGGTCAATGGAGGCCAACAGGGGTAACTGGGTGCCAATGGGGGGCAATAGGGGCCAACAGAGGTCAACAGGGGCAAATGGGTGCCAATGGGGGGCAATGGCGGCCAATGGCGGCCAATGGGGGCCAATGGGGGTCAATGGGGGCCAACGGGGGTCAACAGGAGCAAATGGGGGCCAATGGGGGCCAATGGGTGCCAATGGGGGCCAATGGGGGCCAATGGGGGCTAACAGGGGTCAACAGGAGCAAATGGGGGCCAATGGGGGGCAATGGGGGCCAATGGGGGCCAATGGGGGCCAACAGGGGCAAATGGGTGCCAATGGGGGGCAATGGCGGCCAATGGCGGCCAATGGGGGCCTATGGGGGCCAATGGGGGCCAACAGGGGTCAACAGGAGCAAATGGGGGCCAATGGGGGCCAATGGGTGCCAATGGGGGCCAATGGGGGCCAATGGGGGCTAACAGGGGTCAACAGGAGCAAATGGGGGCCAATGGGGGCCAATGGGGGCCAACAGGGGCCAATGGGTGCCAATGGCGGCCAATGGCGGCCAATGGCGGCCAATGGGGGCCAATGGGGGGCAATGGCTTCCATGGGTGCCAATGGGTGCCAATGGATGCCAATGGTGGCCAATGGGGGCCAAGGGATTGCAATGGTTGCCAATAGGGGGCAATGGAGACCAATGGTGGCCAAGGGATTACAATTGTTGCCAATGGGCGGCAACGGGGGCAAATGGGTGTCAATGGGGGGCCAATGGGGGGCAATAGGTGCCAATGGGGGGCAATGGGGGGCAATAGGTGCCAATGGGGGGCAATGGCGGCCAATGGGGGCCAATGGGGGCCAACAGGGGCAAACGGGTGCCAATGGGGGGCAATGGCGGCCAATGGGTGCCAATGGGGGCCAACAGGGGCCAATGGGTGCCAATGGCGGCCAATGGGGGTCAATGGGGGCCAACAGGGGTAAATGGGTGCCAATGGGGGGCAATAGGGGCCAACAGAGGTCAACAGGGGCAAATGGGTGCCAATGGGGGGCAATGGCGGCCAATGGCGGCCAATGGGGGTCAATGGGGGCCAATGGGGGCCAACAGGGGTCAACAGGAGCAAATGGGTGCCAATGGGGGCCAATGGGTGCCAATGGGGGCCAATGGGGGCCAATGGGGGCTAACAGGGGTCAACAGGAGCAAATGGGGGCCAATGGGGGCCAATGGGGGCCAACAGGGGCCAATGGGTGCCAATGGCGGCCAATGGGGGCCAATGGGGGGCAATGGCTTCCATGGGTGCCAATGGGTGCCAATGGATGCCAATGGTGGCCAATGGGGGCCAAGGGATTGCAATGGTTGCCAATAGGGGGCAATGGAGACCAATGGTGGCCAAGGGATTACAATGGTTGCCAATGGGCGGCAACGGGGGCAAATGGGTGTCAATGGGGGGCCAATGGGGGGCAATAGGT
>CM059483.1:1055108-1078979 GCA_030408155.1 Lophura swinhoii | reverse complement strand
CTCTATGGGGTCAATGGGGCTCTATGGGGTCAATGGGGCTCTATGGGGCTCGATGGGGTCTTTATGGGGTCTCTATGGGTTCTGTGGGGCCTATGGGGCAGAATTGGGCTCTATGGGGTCTCTATGGGGTCCCTATAGGGTCCCAATGGGGTCTATATGGGGTCCCTATGGGGTCTGTATGGGATCTTTATGGGGTCCTTATGGGGTCTCTATGGGGTCCCTATGGGGTCCCTATGGGGTCACTATGGGTCTCTACGGGGTCCCTATGGATCTCCCTGGGGTCAGTGGGTTTCTATGGGTCCCTATGGGACCTATGGGTCTCTACGGGATCCATGGGTCTCTATGGGATCTATGGGTCCCCGTGGGTCCCTATGGGTCGCTATGGGGCTCCAGCCCCACTTCCGCCCCCCTCCCCTCCACTCCGTCCCCATTCATTCCCTTCAGTCCTCCAAAACACCACAGAGCCGCACCTCCACCGCGCTTAGAGCGCCGAGCGGGAGAGAAACCGGAAACCGCTCTGCCCACAACCGCGCCTGTCGCGCCGCGTGACGTCACGTCCGGCCCGCGGCAGTGAGGACGTCCAAGATGGCGCTTCCCGCGGCCCTCTTGCGCGCGGCGGGTACGGAACAAATGGGGGAGGGGTTCGGAGAGGGGCGCCGCTCGCTTTCTTTTGTCCTTTTTTATTTCTTTTTACCCCCATTTTCTCTCATTTTGTTCTCGCTTCTCCGTCGCAGCGCTGCGATGCCTCCGGTTGCCGTTGGCCAGCGTCGGGGTGAGCATAGAGACGAACGGGAGCGGGTGGGGGGAGGGATAGAAGGGGCACCGGGGTCACGTGACGTGGTCCTCCGGCAGAGGCGCCACCTGGCGGCGGAGGCCTTCGTGCGGGATCGGCCCCACGTCAACGTGGGAACCATCGGTCACGTGGACCACGGCAAGACCACCCTGACCGCCGCCATCACCAAAGGTGGGCGGGGCTTGACGGAGGGGGCGGGGCTTAAAGCAAGAAGAGGGTGTGGCTTAAAACAGGAGGGGCGGGGCTTAAAGCAGGAAGGGGTGGCTTAAATGAGGGGGCGGGGCTTAAAGCAGGAAGGGGTGTGGTTTAAAAGAGGAGGGGGGCTTAAAGCAGGAAGGGGTGTGGCGTAAAAGGGGGCCGGGCTTAAAGCAGGAAGGGGTGTGGCTTAAAAGGGGGGCGGGGCTTTAAGCTGAAGGGGGGTGTGGCCTAAGAGGAGGGGCGGGGTTTAAAGCAGGAAGGGGTGTGGCTTAAAAGGGGGCAGAGGTTAAAGCAGGAGGGGTGTGGCTTAAAGAGGGTGGGGCTTAAAGCAGGAAGGGGCGTGGCTTAAGAGAGGAGAGGCGGGGCTTAAATGAGGGGGTGTGGCTTAAAAGGGGGCGGGGCTTAAAGCAGGAAGGGGGTGGCTTAAATGAGGGGGCGGGGCTTAAAGCAGGAAGGGGTGTGGTTTAAAAGAGGAGGGGGGCTTAAAGCAGGAAGGGGTGTGGCTTACAAGGGGGGCGGGGCTTCAAGCTGGAGGGGGGGGTGTGGCCTAAGAGAAGAGGCGGGGTTTAAAGCAGGAAGGGGTGTGGCCTAAGAGGAGGGGCGGGGCTTAAAGCAGGAAGGGGTGTGTGGCTTAAAGGGGGGCGGGGCTTAAAGCAGGAGGGGTGTGGCTTAAAAGATGAGGGGCGGGGCTTAAAGCAGGAAGGGGTGTGGCTTAAAGTGGGCGGGGCCAATGTGGGAAAGGGGTGGGGGGTGGGGTCTCGATGAGCGGGCGGGATCTAGAGGGGGCGGGACCGGAAGGGGGCGGGGTCTGGACGGAGTGGGCGGGGCTTGGAGTGGGCGGGGCCTGAAGTGGGGTCCCAGTGTTTAGGATCCCCAATTTTGGGTCATTTTGGGGTCCCGATTCTTGGGGTTTTCAACCATTTTTGGGCATTTTTGGGTCCCAAGCTTTGGGATCCCCAATTTTGGGTCAATTTGGGTCCCAATCTTTGGGATTCCCAATCTCTGAGCTCCCCAACGGTTGGGACCCCCAGTTTTTCCTCACTTTTCGGGGTCTCCCCCCAATCCTGATCCCCATTTTGGGGTCCCCACCCATTGTGATCGCCAATGTTGGGTCATTTTGGGTCCCAATCTTTGGGTTTCCAACCATTTTTGGACATTTTTGGGTCCCAATCTTTGGGATCCCCAATCTCTGAGCTCCCCAACCTTTGGGACCCCCAATTTTTCCTCATTTTTCGGGGTCTCCCCCCAATCCTGATCCCCATTTTGGGGTCCCCACCCATTGTGGTCCCCAATTTTGGGTCCCAATCTTTAGGATCCCCAATCTCTGAGCTCCCCAACCTTTGGTACCCCCAACGTTGGGTCATTTTTAGGATTCCCACCCATTGGGATCCCCAATTTTGGGTCATTATGGGTCCCAATCTTTAGGATTCCCAATCTCTGAGCTCCCCCACCATTGGGACCCCCCAACATAGGGTCACTTTTCGGGGTCTGCCCCCATCCTGATCCCCATTTTGGGTCCCAATCTTTGGGATTCCCAATTCTGAGCTCCCCAACCATTGGGACCCCCAACGTTGGGTCATTTTTGGGGTCCCCACCCATTGGGATCCCCAATTTGGGGTCATTATGGGTCCCAATCTTTGGGATCCCCAATCTCTGAGCTCCCCACCCGTTGGGATCTCCAATTTTGGGTCATTTTGGGGTCCCAGTCTTTGGGTTTCCAACCATTTTTGGACATTTTTGGGTCCCAGTCTTTGGGATCCCCAATTTTGGGTCATTTTGGGTCCCAATCTTTGGGTTTCCAACCATTTTTGGTCATTATGGGTCCCAATCTTTAGGATTCCCAATCTCTGAGCTCCCCAACCTTCGGGACCCCCAATTTTTGCTCATTTTTCGGGGTCTCCCCCCAATCCTGATCCCCATTTTGGGTCCCAATCTTTGGGATTCCCAATTCTGAGCTCCCCAACCATTGGGACCCCCAACGTTGGGTCATTTTTGGGGTCCCCACCCATTGGGATCCCCAATTTGGGGTCATTATGGGTCCCAATCTTTGGGATCCCCAATCTCTGAGCTCCCCACCCGTTGGGATCTCCAATTTTGGGTCATTTTGGGGTCCCAGTCTTTGGGTTTCCAACCATTTTTGGACATTTTTGGGTCCCAGTCTTTGGGATCCCCAATTTTGGGTCATTTTGGGTCCCAATCTTTGGGTTTCCAACCATTTTTGGTCATTATGGGTCCCAATCTTTAGGATTCCCAATCTCTGAGCTCCCCAACCTTCGGGACCCCCAATTTTTGCTCATTTTTCGGGGTCTCCCCCCAATCCTGATCCCCATTTTGGGTCCCAATCTTTGGGATTCCCAATTCTGAGCTCCCCAACCATTGGGACCCCCAACGTTGGGTCATTTTTGGGGTCCCCACCCATTGGGATCCCCAATTTGGGGTCATTATGGGTCCCAATCTTTGGGATCCCCAATCTCTGAGCTCCCCACCCGTTGGGATCCCCAATTTTGGGTCATTTTGGGTCCCAATCTTTGGGTTTCCAACCATTTTTGGACATTTTTGGGTCCCAGTCTTTGGGATCCCCAATTTTGGGTCATTTTGGGTCCCAATCTTTGGGTTTCCAACCATTTTTGGTCATTATGGGTCCCAATCTTTAGGATTCCCAATCTCTTGAGCTCCCCAACCTTCGGGACCCCCAATTTTTCCTCACTTTCCGGCGTCTGCCCCCCATCCTGACCCCCATTTTGGGGTCCTCCCCCCCCAGTTCTGTCAGAGTCTGGCACAGCTCAGTTCCGACGCTACGAGGACATCGACAAAGCCCCGGAGGAGCGTGCCAGGGGGATCACCATCAACGCAGCCCACGTGGAATATTGCACGGCGCTCAGGCACTACGCGCACACCGACTGCCCCGGCCACGCTGACTATGTCAAGGTCCGACCCCAAAATGCCCCTTTTTCACCCCAAATCTGCTCCTTTTGGCCTCAATTGGGGTCTTTCAGCCCCAATTCTGCCGGTTTTGGCCCCAATTCTGCCCCTTTCGGCCCCAATTCTGCCCCTTTCGGCCCCAATTCTGCTCCTTTTGACCCCCGTTTCCCTCCTTATGGGCTCAGTTGGGCTCTTCTGGCCCCAATTCTGCCCCTTTTGGCCCCAGTTCAGAGGCACTACGCGCACACCGACTGCCCCGGCCACGCTGACTATGTCAAGGTCCGACCCCAAAATGCCCCTTTTTCACCCCAAATCTGCTCCTTTTTTTTTGGCCCCAAATCTGCTCCTTTTGGCCTCAGTTGGGGTCTTTCAGCCCCAATTCTCTTTTTGGCATCAATTGGGGTATTTCAGCCCCAATTCTGCCCTCTTTGGCCCCAAATCTGCTCCTTTTGGCCCCAAATCTGCCCCTTTTGGCCCCAATTCTGCCTCTTTTAGCCCCAATTCTGCCCCTTTTGGCCCCAATTCAGAGGCACTACGCGCACACCGACTGCCCCGGCCACGCTGACTATGTCAAGGTCTGACCCCAAAATGCCCCTTTTTCACCCCAAATCTGCTCCTTTGGGGCCCAAATCTGCTCCTTTTGGTCTCTATTCTGCCCCTTTTGGCCCCAATTCTGCCCCTTTTGGCCCCAATTCTGCCCCTTTTGGCCCCAATTCAGAGGCACTACGCGCACACCGACTGCCCCGGCCACGCTGACTATGTCAAGGTCTGACCCCAAAATGCCCCTTTTTCACCCCAAATCTGCTCCTTTGGGGCCCAAATCTGCTCCTTTTGGTCTCTATTCTGCCCCTTTTGGCCCCAATTCTGCCCCTTTTGGCCCCAATTCTGCCCCTTTTGGCCCCAATTCAGAGGCACTACGCGCACACCGACTGCCCCGGCCACGCTGACTATGTCAAGGTCTGACCCCAAAATGCCCTTTTTGCACCCAAAATCTGCTCCTTTTGGGCTCTGTTCTGCTTCTTTTGCCCCAATTCTGCTCCTTTTGACCCCAATTCTGCCCCTTTCGGCCCCAATTCTGCTCCTTTTGACCCCAATTCTGCTCCTTTTGGCCCCCGTTTCCCTCCTTATGGGCTCAGTTGGGCTCTTCTGGCCCCAATTCTGCCCCTTTTGGCCCCAATTCTGCCCCTTTTGGCCCCAATTCAGAGGCACTACGCGCACACCGACTGCCCCGGCCACGCTGACTATGTCAAGGTCCGACCCCAAAATGCCCCTTTTTCACCCCAAATCTGCTCCTTTGGGGCCCAATTCTGCTCCTTTTGGCATCAATTGGGGTCTTTCAGCCCCAATTCTGCTCCTTTTGGCCCCAATTCTGCTCCTTTTGGCACCAATTTGTCTCCTTTTGTCCCCAATTCTGCCCTTTTTTGCCCCAATTCTGCTCCTTTTGACCCCAATTCTGCCACTTTTGGCCCCAATTCTGCCCCTTTTGGCCCCCATTCTGCCCTTTTTGTCCCCAATTCTGCTCCTTTGGACCCCAAATCCACTCCTTCTGCCCCTTTTGGCCCCAATTCTGTCCCTTCTGACCCCAAATCCACTCCTTCTGACCCCAATTCTGCCCCTTTTGGGCCCAGTTCTGCTCCTTTTGACCCCAAACCACTCCTTTTGACCCCAATTCTGCCCCTTTTGACCCCAATTCTGCCCCTTTTGGCCCCAATTCTGCCCCTTTTGGCCCCAATTCAGAGGCACTACGCGCACACCGACTGCCCCAGCCACGCTGACTATGTCAAAGTCTGACCCCAAAATGCCCCTTTTTCACCCCAAATCTGCTCCTTTGGGGCCCAAATCTGCTCCTTTTGGTCTCTATTCTGCCCCTTTTGGCCCCAATTCTGCCCCTTTTAGCCCCAATTCTGCCCCTTTTGGCCCCAATTCAGAGGCACTACGCGCACACCGACTGCCCCGGCCACGCTGACTATGTCAAGGTCCGACCCCAAAATGCCCTTTTTGCACCCAAAATCTGCTCCTTTTGGGCTCTGTTCTGCTTCTTTTGCCCCAATTCTGCTCCTTTTGGCACCAGTTCTGCCCCTTTTGGGCCATGATCTGCTCCTTTTGGCCCCAATTTCCTTCCTTATGAACTCAGTTCGACTCTTTTGACCCCAATTGTGCCCCTTTTGACCCCAATTCAGCCCCTTTTGACCCCAATTCTGCCCCTTCTGACCCCAATTCTGCCCCTTTTGACCCCAATTCAGCCCCTTTTGGCCCCAATTCTGCCCCTTTTGACCCCAATTCTGCCCCTTTTGGCCCCAATTCAGAGGCACTACGCGCACACCGACTGCCCCGGCCATGCTGACTATGTCAAGGTCCGACCCCAAAATGCCCTTTTTTCACCCAAAATCTGCTTCTTTTGGGCTCTATTCCCCTCCCTTTGGCTTCAGTTGGGATCTTTTGGCCCCAGTTCTGCCCGTTTTCTGCCCTCTTTTGCCCCAATTCTGCCCCTTTTGGCCCCAATTCTGCCCCTTTTGGCCCCAATTCTGCCCTTTTTTGCCCCAATTCTGCTCCTTTCAACCCCAATTCTGCCCCTTTCAACCCCAGTTCTGCCCTTTTTGGCCCCAAATCTGCCCCTTTTGGCCCCAATTCTGCCTCTTTTAGCCCCAATTCTGCTCCTTTTGGCCCCAATTCTGCCGCTTTTGGCCCCAATTCTGCCCTTTTTGGCCCCAATTCTGTCCCTTCTGACCCCAAATCCACTCCTTCTGACCCCAATTCTGCCCCTTTTGGGCCCAATTCTGCCCCTTTTGACCCAATTCTGCCCCTTTTGGCCCCAAATCCACTCCTTTTGACCCCAATTCTGCCCCTTTTGGCCCCAATTCTGCCCCTTTTTCGCCAATTCTGCCCTTTTTTGCTCCAATTCTGCTCCTTTTGGCCCCAGTTCTGCTCCTTTTGACCCCAATTCTGCTCTTTTTGGCCCCAATTCTGCTCCTTTTCACCCCAGTTCTGCTCCTTTTTCCCAGTTCTGCCCCTTTTGGCCCCAATTCCGTTCCTTTCAACCCCAATTCTTTTCCTTTTTGCCCAAATCTGCTCTTTTTCGCCCCAATTCTGCTCTTTTTTTCCAATTCTGCCTTTTTTTTTGGTCCCATCTGGGCTCTTTCTGACCCAACTCCCCACTTATTTAACCCCAATTTTTGCTTTCTTTTACCCAATTCTGTCCATTTTCACCCCATTATTCCCACTCTTCCCCTTTCGTTTCCCATTTTCCTCCTTTTCTCCCCATTTTGACCCAAACCTCCCAATTTTCACCCCATTCTTTCCTCCCCCCATCCGTCCCCGTTTCTCCCTTTCTCACCCCATTCCCCCTCATTTTTTCCCCACTCTCCCCCAATTTTTCCCCATTTTCACCCCGTTCCCCCCCCCGTTTCCCCCTCCTGTGCCCCCTTTTGCCCAAAATCGCCTCTTTTTGCCCCAGAATATGATCACAGGGACGGCCCCTCTGGATGGCTGCATTCTGGTGGTGGCAGCAACTGATGGGCAAATGCCACAGACCAGGGAGCATCTCCTGCTGGCCAGGCAGGTGAGCTGGGGGGGGGATATGGGGTGAATATGGGGGGTTATGGGGTGAATATGGGGGGATATGGGGTGATATGGGGTGGATGTGGGGTGATATGGGGTGGATTTGGGGTGATATGGGGGGTTATGGGGTGATATAGGGGGATATGGGGTGGATATGGGGGGATGTGGGGGGTTATGGGGTGGCTATGGGGTGAATATGGGAGGATATAGGGGGGATATGGGGTGATATGGGGGGATATGGGGGGTTATGGGGTGGATATGGGGGCATATGGGGTGATATGGGGTGGATATGGGGAGATATGTATGGATATGGGGCACTATGGGGTGGTTCTGGGGCAGTTATGGGGCAGCTATGGGGCAGCTGTGGGGCGCTATGGGGTGGCTATGGGGCTCTATGGGGTGCTATGGGGTGCTATGGGGCGCTATGGGGAGGCTATGGGGCGGCTAAGGGTTGATATGGGGCGCTATGGGGTGGCTATGGGGAGATATGTGGCAGCTGTGGGGCGCTATGGGGCTGGAGCAGCTCCTGCTGGCCACATCCATGTCCCCCAGCCCCATTTCTCTGCCCCCATCCCCATTTTTATGCCCCCCAAGCCCCATTTCTGTTCCCCCCATCCCCATTTCTGTGCCCCCAGCCCCATTTCTGTGCCTCCCATCCCCATTTCTCTGCCCCCCAGCCCCACTTTTATGTCCCCCATCCCCATTTTTATGCCCCCCAAGCCCCATTTCTGTTCCCCCCAGCCCCGTTTCTGTGCCCCCCATCCCCATTTCTCAGCCCCCCAGCCCCACTTCTGTGCCCCCCCACCCCCCCCCGGCTCTGACCCACACGCGTGCGTCTTCCCCCCCCACTTGTGGGGCAGGTGGGGGTGCAGCACGTGGTGGTTTACCTGAACAAAGCGGACGCGGTGTCGGACCCGGAGCTGCTGCCCCTGGTGGAGCTGGAGCTGCGGGAGCTGCTGGCGGAGCTGGGCTACGATGCCGAGGGAACCCCGGTGGTTGTGGGGTCGGCGCTGTGCGCCCTGCAGGTCTGGGGCCGCCCCATAGCTGCCCCATAGAGACCCCATAGAGATCCCATAGATATCGCATTGATACCCCATTGATACCCCATTGATACCCCATACAGACCCACTGAGTTCCATTGAGATCCATAGAACCCCATTGAGATCCATGGAGACCCATAGAAGCATCAGCCCCATAGAGACCCATAGAGACCCCATAGAGACCCCATAGAGACCCCATAGCTGCCCCAAAGGGATCCCATGGAGACCCCATAGAGATCCCATACAGACCCCATAGAGACCCCATAGGGACCCCATAGCTGCCCCATAGAGACCGCATAGGGATCCCATAGAGATCCCATAGAGACCCATTGAGTTCCATTGAGATCCATAGAAACCCATTGAGATCCATGGAGACCCATAGAAGCATCAGCCCCATAGAGACCCCATGGATACCCCATACAGACCCCATAGCTGCCCCAAAGGGATCCCATGGAGACCCCATAGAGACCCCATAGATACTCCATAGATACCTCATAGCTGCCCCATAGAGACCCCATAGAGACCCCATAGGGATCCCATTGAGACCCACTGAGTTCCATTGAGATCCATAGAAACCCATTGAGATCCATGGAGACCCATAGAAGCATCAGCCCCATAGAGACCCCATAGGGACCCCATAGAGACCCCATAGAGACCCCATAGCTGCCCCATAGGGATCCCATAGAGACCCCACAGAGACCCACTGAGTTCCATTGAGATCCATAGAAACCCATTGAGATCCATGGGGACCCATAGAAGCATCAGCCCCAAAGAGACCCATAGAGATCCCGTAGAGACCCCATAGAGACCCCATAGAGATCCCGTAGAAACCCCATAGGGACCCCATAGAGATCCCGTAGAGACCCCATACATCCGCCATTGATACCCCATAGAGTTCCATTGAGATCCATAGAAACCCATTGAGATCCATGGGGACCCATAGAAGCATCAGCCCCATAGAGACCCCATAGAGACCCCATAGAGACCCCATAGCTGCCCCACAGAGACCCCATAGAGACCCCATAGAGACGCCATAGATATCCCATAGAGACCCCATTAGAGACCCTACCTCTCACCCCATAGGTTCCCCTATAGGGCCGTGACCCCACACTTTCCCTATAGGGCTGTGACCCCACCTGTGACCCCACACGTTCCCTATAGGGCCGTGACCCCACCTCTCACCCCATAAGTCCCCCTATAGGGCTGTGACCCCATATTTCCCCATAGGGCCGTGACCCCACAATTTCCTTATAGGGCCGTGACCCCACACTTTCCTTATAGGGCCGTGACCCCATATTTCCCCATAGGGCCGTGACCCCACAATTACCTTATAGGGCCGTGACCCCACACTTTCCCTATATGGCTGTGACTCCACAATTTCCCCTAAAGGGCCGTGACCCCACAATTTCCCCTAAAGGGCCGTGACCCCATATTTCCCTGTAGGGCCGTGACCCCGTATTTCCCCTATAGGGCCATGACCCCACAATTTCCCCTATAGGGCTGTGACCCCACTCTTTCCCCATAGGGCCGTGACCCCACAATTTCCCCCATAGGGCTGTGACCCCACATTTTCCCCTATAGGGCCGTGACCCCATGTTTCCCTACAGGGCCGTGACCCCACATTTCCCTATAGGGCTGTGACCCCACCTCTCACCCCACAATTTCCCCTAAAGGGCCGTGACCCCACCTCTCACCCCACAATTTCCCCTATAGGGCCGTGACCCCATATTTCCCCTATAGGGCCGTGACCCCCCCTGTGACCCCATATTTCCTTATAGGGCCGTGACCCCACAATTTCCTTATAGGGCCGTGACCCCACCCTTTCCCTATAGGGCCGTGACCCCCCCTGTGACCCCATATTTCCTTATAGGGCCGTGACCCCACAATTTCCTTATAGGGCCGTGACCCCACCCTTTCCCTATAGGGCCGTGACCCCATATTTCCCCTATAGGGCCGTGACCCCCCCTGTGACCCCATATTTCCTTATAGGGCCGTGACCCCACAATTTCCTTATAGGGCCATGACCCCACCCTTTCCCTATAGGGCCGTGACCCCATATTTCCCCTATAGGGCCGTGACCCCCCCTGTGACCCCATATTTCCTTATAGGGCCGTGACCCCACAATTTCCTTATAGGGCCGTGACCCCACCCTTTCCCTATAGGGCCGTGACCCCACATTTCCCTATAGGGCCGTGACCCCACATTTCCTTGTAGGGCCGTGACCCCACCCTTTCCCTATAGGGCCGTGACCCCACATTTCCCTATAGGGCCGTGACCCCACATTTCCTTGTAGGGCCGTGACCCCACCCTTTCCCTATAGGGCCGTGACCCCACATTTCCCTATAGGGCCGTGACCCCACATTTCCTTGTAGGGCCGTGACCCCACCCTTTCCCTATAGGGCCGTGACCCCACATTTCCCTATAGGGCCGTGACCCCACATTTCCTTGTAGGGCCGTGACCCCACCCTTTCCCTATAGGGCCGTGACCCCACATTTCCCTATAGGGCCGTGACCCCACATTTCCTTGTAGGGCCGTGACCCCGCGCTGGGCCGGGACTCGGTGCTGCGGCTGCTGGACGCCGTCGACCGTCACATCCCGCTGCCGGCGCGGGACCTGGAGCGGCCCTTCCTGCTGCCCGTCGAGGGAGTGCACTCCATCCCCGGTCTGCCCCACAAAAACCCCACAGCCGCCCCATAGGGACCCCATAGAGACCCCATAGAGACCCCATAGAGATCTCATAGAGATCTCATAGAAACGCACTGAGTTCCATTGAGATCCATAGAAACGCATTGAGATCCATGGAGACACATAGAAGCATCAGCCCCATAGAGACCCCATAGAGACCCCATAGCGACCCCATAGGGACCCCATAGAGAAACCCCATAGAGAAACCCCATAGAGAGCCGTAGAGATTTCATGGAGACCCCAAAGGGACTCCCAGACCCCATAGATATCCCATAGAGACCCCATAGAGAATCTGTAGAGACCCATAGAGACTATAGAGACCCCATAGGGACCCCATAGGGACCCATAGAGACCCCATAGATCCCATAGAGACCCCACACGGACCTGGAGCGGCCCTTCCTGCTGCCCGTCAAGGGAGTGCACTCCATCCCCGGTCTGCCCCACAAAAACCCCATAATGGCCCCATAAAGGCCCCATAGATCCCCCATAGAGACCCCATAGAGATCCCATAGGAAACCCATGGAGACCCCATAGGGACCCACTGAGTTCCATTGAGATCCATAGAAACCCATTGTGATCCATGGAGACCCATAGAAGCATCAGCCCCAGAGAGACCCCATAGAGACCCCATAGAGACCCCATAGAGACCCCATAGCGACCCCATAGGGACCCCATAGAGAAACCCCATAGAGAAACCCCATAGAGAGCCGTAGAGATTTCATGGAGACCCCAAAGGGACTCCCAGACCCCATAGATATCCCATAGAGACCGCATAGATATCCCATAGAGACCCCATAGAGACCCCACAGAGAAACTCCGTAGAGACCCCATAGGGACCCCATAGGGACCCATAGAGACCCCATAGATCCCACAGAGACCCCACACGGACCTGGAGCGGCCCTTCCTGCTGCCCGTCGAGGGAGTGCACTCCATCCCCGGTCTGCCCCACAAAAACCCCATAATGGCCCCATAAAGGCCCCATAGATCCCCCATAGAGACCCCATAGAGATCCCATAGGAAACCCATGGAGACCCCATAGGGACCCACTGAGTTCCATTGAGATCCATAGAAACCCATTGTGATCCATGGAGACCCATAGAAGCATCAGCCCCAGAGAGACCCCATAGAGACCCCATAGAGACCCCATAGAGACCCCATAGCGACCCCATAGGGACCCCATAGAGAAACCCCATAGAGAGCCGTAGAGATTTCATGGAGACCCCAAAGGGACTCCCAGACCCCATAGATATCCCATAGAGACCGCATAGATATCCCATAGAGACCCCATAGAGACCCCATAGAGACCCCACAGAGAAACTCCGTAGAGACCCCATAGGGACCCCATAGGGACCCATAGAGACCCCATAGATCCCACAGAGACCCCACAAGGACCTGGAGCGGCCCTTCCTGCTGCCCGTCGAGGGAGTGCACTCCATCCCCGGTCTGCCCCACAAAAACCCCATAATGGCCCCATAGATCCCCTATAGAGTCCCCATACAGATCCCATAAAGACCCCATAGGTACCCCATAGAGACTCACTGAGTTCCATTGAGATCCATAGAAACCCATTGTGATCCATGGGGACCCATAGAAGCATCAGCCCCAAAGAGACCCCATAGAGACCCCATAGAGACCCCATAGAGACCCCATAGCTGCCCCATAACCGCCCCATAACCGCCCCATAACCCTCTGGCCCTATAGCCACCCCATAAGGAACCCATAGAGACCCACTGACTTCCATTGAGTTCCATTGAGATCCATGGGGACCCATAGAAGCATCAGCCCCAAAGAGACCCCATAGAGACCCCATAGAGACCCCATAGAGACCCCATAGCTGCCCCATAACCGCCCCATAACCGCCCCATAACCCTCTGGCCCTATAGCCACCCCATAAGGAACCCATAGAGACCCCATAGCTGCCCCATAGAGACCCCATAGAGAAACCCCATAGAGACCCCATAGATCCCATAGCTGCCCCATAGAGACCCCATAGAGACCCCGTAGAGATCCCATAGAGACCCCATAGAGACCCCATAGCTGCCCCATTCGATGGGAGACCCCATGGCTGCCCTATAGCTGTCCCATAGAGACCCCATAGGTGCCCCATAGAGACCCCGTAGAGACCCCATAACTGACCCCATAAGGACCCCATAACGACTCCCTACCGCCCCCTGCAGGCCGCGGCACGGTGGTGACGGGCATAACAACCCCATAACCGACCCCATAACCCCATAACCCCATAACCGACCCCATAAGGACCCCATAATGACCCCATAGCGCCCCCTGCAGGCCGCGGCACGGTGGTGACGGGCATAACAACCCCATAACCCACCCCATAACCCCATAACCGACCCCATAACCCCATAACCCTATAAGTGACCCCATAAGGACCCTTAAAGTGACCCCATAGCGCCCCCTGCAGGCCGCGGCACGGTGGTGACGGGCATAACAACCCCATAACTGACCCCATAACCCCATAACCGACCCCATAACCCTATAAGTGACCCCACAACCCCATAACCCTATAAGTGACCCCATAGCGCCCCCTGCAGGCCGCGGCACGGTGGTGACGGGCATAACAACCCCATAACCCCATAACCCCATAACCGACCCCATAACCGCATAACCCTATAAGTGACCCCATAAGGACCCCATAATGACCCCATAGCGCCCCCTGCAGGCCGCGGCACGGTGGTGACGGGCATAACAACCCCATAACTGACCCCATAACCCCATAACTGACCCCATAACCCCATAACCGACCCCATAACCCTATAAGTGACCCCATAGCGCCCCCTGCAGGCCGCGGCACGGTGGTGACGGCGTAACAACCCATAACTGACCCCATAACCCCATAACCGACCCCATAACCCTATAAGTGACCCCATAGCGCCCCCTGCAGGCCGCGGCACGGTGGTGACGGGCATAACAACCCCATAACTGACCCCATAACCCCATAACCGACCCCATAACCCTATAAGTGACCCCATAGCGCCCCCTGCAGGCCGCGGCACGGTGGTGACGGGGCACGGTGGAGCGCGGCGCCGTGAGCAAAGGGGACGAGGTGGAGCTGCGGGGCTACGGACGCGTCCTCAAGGCTGTCGTCACCGGTCAGTGCTGCCCCATAGCCGCCCCATAGCCGCCCCATAGCCGCCCCATAGCCGCCCCATATCCGCCCCATAGCCACCCCATAAGGAACCCATAGAGACCCATTGAGTTCCATTGAGATCCATGGAGACCCATAGAAGCATCAGCCCCACAGCTGCCCCATAGCCGCCCCATAGCCGCCCCATAGCCACCCCACAGCTGCCCCATGGCTGCCCCGTAGCTGCCCTATGATGGCCCCATAGCCGCCCCATAGCCGCCCCATAGCCGCCCCATGGCTGCCCCATGGCTGCCCCATGGCTGCCATATAATGGCCCCATAGCTGCCCCATGGCTGCCCCATAGCCGCCCCATAGCCGCCCCCATAGCTGCCCCATGGCTGCCCCACGGCTGCCCCATAGCCGCCCCTTAGCTGCCCTATGATGGCCCCATAGCTGCCCCATAGCCACCCCATATCCCCCCATATCCCCCCATACCACCCCATATCACCCCGTATCCCCCCATCTCACCCTATAAGCCCCCCACCCGACCCCATATCCCCCCATATCCCCCCATATCCCCCCCATAACCTCCCTATATCCCCCCATCTCACCCTATAAGCCCCCCACCCGACCCCATATCCCCCCATATCCCCCCATATCCCCCCCATAACCTCCCTATATCCCCCCATCTCACCCTATAAGCCCCCCATCCTGACCCCATATCACCCCATATCGCCCCGTATCCCATCCTATCACCCTACAAGCCCCCCACTCGACCCCATATCCCCCCATATCACTCCATAACCACCCCATATCCCCCCATATCGCCCCATATCCCCCCCATATCACCCCATATCACCCCATATCGCCCCATATCCCCCCCTATAACCCTACAAGCCCCCCACCCGACCCCATATCCCCCCATAATCACCCCATAACCACCCCATATCACCCCGTATCCCCCCCTATCACCCTACAAGCCCCCCATATCACCCCATAACCACCCTGTATCACCCCATATTCCCCCCATATCACCCCATATCACCCTATAAGCCCTCCATCCTGACCTCATATCACCCCATATCACCCCATATCTCCCCCTATCACCCTACAAGCCGCCCATATCACCCCATAGCCACCCCATATCACCCCATAGGGACCCCATAACCACCCCGTATCCCCTCCTATCACCCTCCAAGCCCCCCCCCGACCCCATATCCCCCCATATCCCCCCATAACCACCCCATATCCCCCCATATCCCCCCCATATCACCCCATATCGCCCCATATCCCCCCCTATCACCCTCCAAGCCCTCCCCCCGACCCCATATCCCCCCATATCCCCCCATATCACCCCATATCCCCCCATAACCACCCCATATCACCCCATATCCCCCCATAACCACCCCATATCCCCCCATATTGTCCCGTATCCCCCCCTATCACCCTACAACCCCCCCCCCCCGACCCCATATCCCCCCATTTTGTAGGGTTGGAGACGTTCCATAAGAGCCTGGGCCCCCCCCATCACCCTCCAAGCCCCCCCCCCGACCCCATATCCCCCCCATCACCCCATAACCACCCCATATCCCCCCCCATCACCCTCCAAGCCCCCCCCGACCCCATATCCCACCCTATCACCCTACAAGCCCCCCCCAACCCCATATCCCCCCCTATCACCCTACAAGCCCCCCCCTGACCCCATATGGCCCCCCATCACCCCATAACCGCCCCATATTGCCCCATCTCACCCTATAAGCCCCCCCCGATCCCATATCCCCCCTATCACCCTACAAGCCTCCCACCCGACCCCATATCCCCCCCTATCACCCCATAACCACCCCATATCCCCCCCTATCACCCTCCAAGCCCCCCCCGACCCCATATCCCCCCATATCCCCCCATATCACCCCATATCCCCCCCATCACCCTCCAAGCCCCCCCCCGGCCCCCTATCACCCCATATCACCCCGTATCCCCCCCCCATCACCCTCCAAGCCCCCCCCCCAACCCCATATCCCCCCATAACCACCCCATATCCCACCATATCCCCCCCCATATCCCCCCATATCCTCCCCATATCCCCCCCTATCACCCTACAACCCCCCCCCGACCCCATATCCCCCCATAACCACCCCATATCCCCCCCATACCCCCCCCATATCCCCCCATATCCCCCCATAACCACTCCATATCCCCCCCATATCCCCCCGTATCCCCCCCCATCACCCTACAACCCCCCCCCCCGACCCCATATCCCCCCATTTTGTAGGGTTGGAGACGTTCCATAAGAGCCTGGGCCGGGCCGAAGCCGGGGACAACGTGGGAGCTCTGCTCAGGGGGCTGCGCAGGGAGGACGTCAGGAGGGGGATGGTGATGGGGCAGCCGGGGGTCCTGCGGGACCACCGCAAGCTGCAGGCACAGGTACGGGGCTATGGGGTCGGTTATGGGGTTATGGGGTCGGTTATGGGGTTATGGGGTGGGTTATGGGGTCAGTTCTGTGGTTATAGGGTCAGTTATGCGGTTATGGGGTCGGTTATGGAAGCACAGTTATGGGGTTATGGGGCTAGTTATGGGGTTATGGGGTGGGTTATGGGGTCAGCTGTGGGGTTATGGGGTCGGTTATGGGGTTATGGGGTCGGATATGGGGGTTATGGGGTGGGTTATGGGGTCAGTTCTGCGGTTATGGGGTCGGTTATGGAAGCACAGTTATGGGGTTATGGGGCTAGTTATGGGGTTATGGGGTGGGTTATGGGGTCAGCTGTGGGGTTATGGGGTCGGTTATGGGGTTATGGGGTCGGATATGGGGTTATGGGGTGGGTTATGGGGTCAGTTTTGCGGTTATAGGGTGGGTTATGCAGTTATGGGTTCGGTTATGGAGGCACAGTTATGGGGTTATGGGGTTAGTTATGGGGTTATGGGGTGGGTTATGGGGTCAGCTGTGGGGTTATGGGGTCGGTTATGGGGTTATGGGGTCGGATATGGGGTTATGGGGTGGGTTATGGGGTCAGTTTTGCGGTTATAGGGTGGGTTATGCAGTTATGGGTTCGGTTATGGAGGCACAGTTATGGGGTTATGGGGTTAGTTATGGGGTTATGGGGTGGGTTATGGGGTCAGCTGTGGGGTTATGGGGTCGGTTATGGGGTTATGGGGTCGGATATGGGGTTATGGGGTGGGTTATGGGGTCAGTTTTGCGGTTATAGGGTGGGTTATGCAGTTATGGGTTCGGTTATGGAGGCACAGTTATGGGGTTATGGGGTTAGTTATGGGGTTATGGGGTGGGTTATGGGGTCAGCTGTGGGGTTATGGGGTCGGTTATGGGGTTATGGGGTCGGATATGGGGTTATGGGGTGGGTTATGGGGTCAGTTTTGCGGTTATAGGGTGGGTTATGCAGTTATGGGTTCGGTTATGGAGGCACAGTTATGGGGTTATGGGGTTAGTTATGGGGTTATGGGGTGGGTTATGGGGTCAGCTGTGGGGTTATGGGGTCGGTTATGGGGTTATGGGGTCGGATATGGGGTTATGGGGTGGGTTATGGGGTCAGTTTTGCGGTTATAGGGTGGGTTATGCAGTTATGGGTTCGGTTATGGAGGCACAGTTATGGGGTTATGGGGTTAGTTATGGGGTTATGGGGTGGGTTATGGGGTCAGCTGTGGGGTTATGGGGTCGGTTATGGGGTTATGGGGTCGGATATGGGGTTATGGGGTGGGTTATGGGGTCAGTTTTGCGGTTATAGGGTGGGTTATGCAGTTATGGGTTCGGTTATGGAGGCACAGTTATGGGGTTATGGGGTTAGTTATGGGGTTATGGGGTGGGTTATGGGGTCAGCTGTGGGGTTATGGGGTGGGTTATGGGGTTATGGGGTCGGTTATGGGATTATAGGATGGGTTATGAGGTTCTGGGGTCAGTTATGGGGTCAGTTATGGGGTTGCTGTGCCTGTGACCACCGCTGCACGGCCTGCAGGGGGCGCTATGGAGTCGTTCTGGAGTTATGGGGTCAGTTATAGGGCCAGTTATGGGGTTCTGGGGATGGTTATGGGGTCAGCTGTGGGGTTATGGGGTTGGTTATGGGGTTATGGGGTCAGTTATGGGGTGAGTTATGGGGTTATGGGGTCGGTTATGGGGTCAGTTTTTGGGTTCTGGGGTGGGTTCTGGGGACGGTGATGGGGGAACCGGGGGTCCTGCGGGACCACCGCAAGCTGCAGGCACAGGTAGGGGGTCGGTTATGGGGTTATGGGGTCGGTTATGGGGTTATGGGGTGGGTTATGGGGTCAACTATGGGGTTATAGGGTGGGTTATGGGGTTATGGGGTCAGTTCTGGGGTTGCTATGCCTGTGACCACCGCTGCACGGCCTGCAGGGGGCGCTATGGAGTCGTTCCGGAGTTATGGGGTGGGTTATGGGGTTATGGGGTGGGTTATGGGGTCGGTTATGGGGTTATGGGGTGGGTTATGGGGTCAGTTATGGGGTTATGGGGTCGGATATGGGGTTATGGGGTGGGTTATGGGGTCAGTTCTGTGGTTATAGGATGGGTTATGCAGGTACGGGGTCAGATATGGAGGCACAGTTATGGGGTTATGGGGTGGGTTATGGGGTCGGTTATGGGGTTATGGGGTGGGTTATGGGGTCAGCTGTGGGGTTATGGGGTCGGTTATGGGGTCAGCTGTGGGGTTATGGGGTCAGCTGTGGGGTTATGGGGTTATGGGGTTGCTCTGCCTGTGACCACCGCTGCACGGCCTGCAGGGGGCGCTATGGAGTCGTTCTGGAGTTATGGGGTGGGTTATGGGGTGGGTTATGGGGTCAGCTGTGGGGTTATGGGGTCGGTTATAGGGTCAGTTATGGGGTTATGGGGTCGGATATGGGGTTATGGGGTGGGTTATGGGGTGGATTATGGGGTTATGGGGTCGGTTATGGGGTTATGGGGTCGGTTATGGGGTTCCGAGATTATGGGGTGAGTTATGGGGTTGCCTATGGGGTTATGGGGTTCTGTGTTTTTGGGGTGTCTGTTGTTCCGTGCGGTTCCCTATGGGGCGAGCTGTGGGGGGGTCTGCGCGGCGTCCGTCCGTCCGTCCGTCAGCGTCCGTCCGTCCGTCCGTCCGCCCTCAGGTGTACGTGCTGAGCGCCCAGGAGGGCGGGCGCCACAAACCCTTCGTGTCGCACTTCAGCCCCGTGGTTTTTTCACACACCTGGGACATCGCAGCCAGGGTGCTGCTGCCGCCCGGAAAGGTGCGCCCCATAACCTGCCCCATAACCTGCCCCATAACCTGCCCCATAGCTGCCCCATAGCCGCCCCATAGGGACCCCGTAGGGATCCCATAGAGACCCCATAGAAACCCATTGAGTTCCATTGAGATCCATAGAAACCCATTGAGATCCATGGGGACCCATAGAGCTCAGCCCCGTAGAGACCCCATAGAGACCCCATAGAGACCCCATAGAGACCCATAGCTGCCCCATAGAGACCCCATAGCCGCCCCATAGAGACCCCATAGGGACCCCATAGAGACCCACTGAGTTCCATTGAGATCCATAGAAACCCATTGAGATCCATGGAGACCCATAGAAGCATCAGCCCCATAGAGACCCCATGGAGACCCCATAGAGACCCCATAGTTGCCCCATAGCTGCCCCATAGAGATCCCATAGAGACCCCATAGAGACCCCATAGAGACCCCATAGATGCCCCATAGATGCCCCATAGCTGCCCCATAGAGACCCCATAGAGACCTCATAGAGACCCCATAGCTGCCCCATAGAGACCCCATAGAGACCTCTTAGCTGCCCCACTGCTGCCCCATAGCCGCCCCATAGCCGCCCCATGGCTGCCCAATAGCTGCCCTATAGAGACCCCATAGAGACCCCATAGCTGCCCCATAGCTGCCCCATAGGTGCCCCATAGAGACCCCATAGCTGCCCCATAGAGACCCCATAGAGACCTCATAGCTGCCCCATAGAGACCCCATAGAGACCCCATAGATGCCCCATAGCTGCCCCATAGAGACCCCATAGACACCCCTTTGTTGCCCCATAGCTGCACTATAACTGCCCCATAGCCGCCCCATAGAGACCCCATAGCTTCCCCATATCTCCCCCACATTCCCCCATATCCCCCCATACCCCCTATAGTCCCCCATATCCCCCCACATCCCCCCCATATCCTCCCATACTCCCCCATATCCCCCCATAACCCCCCATAACCACCCCATATCCACCCCACATCCCCCCCATATCCCCCCATATCCACCCCATACCCCCCCATATCCCCCCATATCCACCCCATATCTCCCCGTACCCCCCCTCATATCCTCCTATATCCTCCTATATCCCCCCCATATCCACCCCATATCTCCTCATATCCACCCCATATCCACCCCATACCTCCTCATATCACCCTATAACCCCCCATATCACCCCATATCCCCCCATACCCCCATATCACCCCATACCCCCCCATATCCACCCCATATCCACCCCATACCTCCTCGTATCACCCTATAACCCCCCATATCCACCCCATATCCCCCCCATATCCCCCATATTCCCCATATCCACCCCATAACACCCATATCCCCCCACATCCCCCCCATATCCCCTCCATATCACCCCATACCCCCCCCCATAGCCCCCAATATCCCCCCCTATCGACCCCATACCCCCCCATATCACCCTATATCACCCCATACCCCCCCACATCCCCCCATATCCCCCCATAACCCCCCGCCCCCCCCAGGAGCTGGTGATGCCGGGCGAGGACACGTCCCTGCAGCTGCTGCTGCGGCAGCCGATGGTGGTGGAGGAGGGGCAGCGCTTCACCCTTCGCGACGGCTCTCGCACCATCGGCACCGGCGTCGTCACGGCGACGCTGACCCCCAGCGCCGAGGAGGAGGAGGCCGCCTGGGGCTGACCCTATCGCGACGGAGCGGATCGCCGTCGCGCGGCCCCCTTATCGGGACGGCGACGCCGCCGGGAGGCGCCGGGGTGGGGCTTCGTCGCGATTCGGGGACGCTGTCGCGATAGCGAGGGCGGGACGGTGCTGACTGTCGCGATGCGGGCACCGAGTATCGTGATAGCGGCACCAGATGTCGCGATACCGTCACCGACGTCGTGATAAGGGCACCGAATGTCGTGATATGGGCACCCGGCGGTGACAGTATCGCGATATGGGTACTGAATGTCGTGATAGCGGCACCAGATGTCGCGATACCGTAACCAACATTGTGATATGGGCACCGAATGTCGCAATATGGGCACCCGGTGGTGACAGTATCGCAATATGGGTACTGAATATCGCGATAGTGGCACCAGATGTCACGATACCATCAGCAATGTTGTGATACAGGCACCAAATGTCACAATATAGGCACCAGTGGTGACTGTATCGCGATATGGGTACTGAATATCGTGATAGCAGCACCAGATGTCGTGATACTGTCACCAGCATTGTGATATGGGCACCGAATGTTGCAATAGTGGTGCCAAATGTTGTGATGTTGGCCCCTATCGCGACAGTGATGCTGCAGCGGAGGCACCAGATGGGGCTCCGTTGCAATATGGGGACACTATCATGATAGCGAGGGTGGAACAGCGCTGACTATCACGATACGGGCACCAAATATCGTGATAGTGTCACCAAGTATCGCGACATTGGCTGCAGATGCTGTGATATTGACACCAAACTGGTGACCAAGGGGGGCGGGTGGTTGATGCGGGAACGGTTGATGGTATCACAATAAAGACACTGGAACCGTGGAAATGTCGCGATATATTGCGATACCAACACCCAAACAGCATCCACTATCCATCAAGAATATCAACACCCAACTATCGCGATATGAAGACCCACAGCACCAACCATCGCGATGTCACCACCAACTTCTGTGATCTCAGCACCCAAATGGCACCAACTATCGCGATACTGACACCAACTATCGTGATACGAAGACCCAAACCGCCAACTATCGCGATATGAACATCCAAACCGCCAACTATCATGATATCGACACCTAAATGGATCTATCGCGACACTGACACCAACTATCATGATATCAACACCCAAATGGTGCCAACTATCCACCAACCGTCACGATATGAACCCCCAAACCACCAGCTATCGCGATATCAACAGCAGCTATCGCGATACGAAACACGCAGTGACCCCCAAAAGTGCCGTTTTTGCCCCCCAAAATGAGATGTGAAGGTTTTTTTTATTTATTTCTTCTTTTTATTTGCATTTTTCGACTTTTTTTCGGTTTTTTCCTTTTTTTTTTTTTTTTTTCCTTTTTTTCCCCCCTTTTTAAATTTTTTTTCCTTTTAAAACGTTTTTTTTTTCCTTTTTTTTCCCCTCTTTTTTTCTCCCCCCCCCTTTTTTTTTTTAATTCTCCTTTATTTCATTCCTTCTCCTTTCCTTCCCATTTTTTCTTTTTTTTTCCTCCCGACCGTCATTAAAAAAAAAAACCAAAAACCCCCCAAAATTCACCAAAATCCCCCGAATCGCGGAGCCCCAAAATCGCCGTTTTTCGCCCCATTTTCGGGGGGTTTCCTTCGCTCCCTTCAGTTCCCGCTGGGGTGGAAGCTCAGACCCTGAGGAGCCACTGGGGGGGGAGGGGGGGGTCAGCTTCTGCCCCATAGATCACCCTATAGATCACCCTATAGACTGCCCCATAGATCACCCCACAAATCACCCCATAGCGTCCCATAGATCACCCCACAGATCACCCCATAGATGACCCCACAGCGCCCCATAGATCACCCCATAGATCACCCTATAGATTGCCCCATAGATCGCCCCACAAATCACCCCATAGCGCCCCATAGACGGCCCCATAAATTGCCCCATAGCGCCCCATAGATCACCCCATAGCGTCCCATAGATCACCCCACAAATCACCCCATAGTGCCCCATAGATGGCCCCATAGATCACCCTATAGATCGCCCCACAAATCACCCCATAGCGCCCCATAGATCGCCCCACAGATCACCCCGTAGATCACCCTATAGATTGCCCCATAGATCGCCCCACAAATCACCCCATAGCGCCCCATAGACGGCCCCATAAATTGCCCCATAGCGCCCCATAGATCACCCCATAGCGTCCCATAGATCACCCCACAAATCACCCCATAGTGCCCCATAGATGGCCCCATAGATCACCCTATAGATCGCCCCACAAATCACCCCATAGCGCCCCATAGATCGCCCCACAGATCACCCCGTAGATCACCCTATAGATTGCCCCATAGATCGCCCCACAAATCACCCCATAGCGCCCCATAGACGGCCCCATAAATTGCCCCATAGATGGCCCCATATCCCCCAAACGACCCCATACTCCTCCCAAATGATCCCCCCCCCATAAACGACCCCATATCCCCCCCCCGCCACGTGACCTCCCACCCCATAACCCCCCCCCACCCCATATCCCCCCCCAAATAACCCTATATCCCCTAAATGACCCCATATCCCCCCAAACGACCCCATATCCCCCCCCCAAATGACCCCAAATCCCCCCCCAAATGACCCCATATCTTCCCCCAAACGACCCCAAATCCCCCCCAAACGACCCCATATCCCCCCCCCAAATGACCCCAA
>CM059483.1:1011948-1055008 GCA_030408155.1 Lophura swinhoii | reverse complement strand
TGCTATGGGTTGCCATAGGGTGCTATGGAGGTACTATGGGGTGCTATGGGATGCTATGAGGTGCTATGGGATGCCATGGGGTGTCTATAGGGTGCCATGGGATGCTATGGGGTGCTATGGGGCGCTATGGGGTGTCTATAGGGTGCTATGGGGTGCCATGGGGCGCTACGGGGAGCTATGGGATGCCATGGGGTGTCTATAGGGTGCCATGGGCTGCATAGGGCGCTATGGGGCGCTATGGGGCGCCCCCGTTACCTGTTAGCGGCCGCCCCCCGCAGGGCGTTGAGCCGGAGCTGCAGCCTCTCCCTGCTGTCCCCGTAGACCCCGTGCTGCCCGTGGGCCACCAGCGCGTCCGCCGCCTCCACCAGCGCCTCCAGCTGCGCCCGCACCGCCGCCACGGCGTCACCCGGACCCGCGACACCCGAACCGCCAACGCCGGAGCCGCGGGAATCGTCACCGCCACAAACGGCGCCGCCGGAATCAACGCCAGAATCAACGCCGCAACCTGGGAGGGGGGTCGGCGTCGCTGTCACCCCACGGCGTTCACCCGATGGCGTCACCTCATGGTGTCACCCCATGGTGTCAACCAGTGGTGTCAACCGATGGCGTCACCCCATGGTGTCAACCGATGGTGTCAACCAGTGGTGTCAACCGATGGTGTCAACCGATGGTGTCAACCCGTGGTGTCAACCCATGGTGTCAACCGATGGTGTCAACTGATGGTGTCACCCCATGGTGTCAACCGATGGTGTCACCCCATGGTGTCACCCAATGGTGTCACCCGATGGTGTCACCCGATGGTGTCAAACGATGGTGTCACCCCATGGTGTCACCCCATGGTGTCAACCGATGGTGTCACCCAATGGTGTCACCCGATGGTGTCAACCGATGGTGTCAACCAGTGGTGTCAACCACTGGTGTCACCCCCATGGTGTCAACCGGTGGTGTCACCCCATGGTGTCACCCCATGGTGTCACCCGATGGTGTCAACCGATGGTGTCACCCCATGGTGTCACCCCATGGTATCAACTGATGGTGTCACCCGATGGTGTCACCCCATGGTGTCAATCGATGGTGTCAACCGATGGTGTCAACCGGTGGTGTCACCCCATGCTGTCAACCAATGGTGTCAACCGGTGGTGTCACCCCATGGTGTCACCCCGTGGTGTCAGCCAATGGTGTCACCCCTACCGTCACCTGCGTCACGTTGTCGCCCTGTGTCACCCCTACCGTCACATCGTCACCCCCCACTGTCACCCCTACAGTCATGCTGTCAGCCCTACTGTCACCCACGTCATGTTGTCACCCCTACTATCACACTGTCACCCCTCACTGTCACCCCTCCTGCCACCCTGTCACTCCTCCTGTCACACTGTCACCCCTCCTGCCACGTTGTCACCCCTCCTGCCACCCTGTCACCCCTCCTGTCACACTGTCACCCCCTGCTGCCACACTGTCAGCCCTCGCTGTCACCCACATCATGTTGTCACCCCTACTGCCGCACTGTCACCCGTCACCCCTCCTGTCACACTGTCAGCCCTCGCTGTCACCCCTACTGTCACCCACATCATGTTGTCACCCCTCCTGTCACACTGTCACCCCTCCTGCCACCCTGTCACCCCTCCTGTCACACTGTCACTCCTACTGCCACCCTGTCAGCCCTCACTGTCACCCCTACTGTCACCCACGTCATATTGTCACCCCCTACCGTCACGCTGTCACCCCCTACTGTCACCCCTACTGCCACACTGTCAGCCCTGTCACCCCTACTGTCACGTTGTCACCCCTCCTGCCACCCTGTCACCCCTCCTGTCACCCTGTCCCCCCCCCCCCCCCCCCGTCACCTCCGCTGTTTCCTCTGTCACCGCGCCACCACCGCTGTCACCTCCAGCACCGCCTGCAGCAACAACCGGCGTCACCCGCCTGGGACCCCCCCAGCCCCCCATTCCCCCCCCATCCCCATTTTCCTCCCCCCCTCAGACCCCCCCCCCCCCCCCCTCCCCCCCCCCCATCCCCCCATCCCCATTTCCTCCCCCCGACCCCCCCAGCCCCCCATTCCCCCCCCATCCCCATTTTCCTCCCCCCCCATCCCCATTTTCCTCCCCCCTCAGACCCCCATCCCCCCCCATCCCCATTTTCCTCCCCCCCCGACCCCCCCAGACCCCCCATCCCCCCCCCCATCCCCATTTTCCGACCCCCCCGACCCCCCCAGCCCCCCCATCCCCCCCCCATCCCCATTTTCCTCCCCCCCCCGACCCCCCCATCCCCATTTTCCTCCCCCCCGACCCCCCAGCCCCCCCATCCCCCCCCATCCCCATTTTCCTCCCCCCCGACCCCCCCATTCCCCCCCCATCCCCACTTCTCCCCCCCTTCTCTCCCCCACCCCCCCCATTCTCCCCCCCCTTCTGCCCCCCCATTTCCCCCCCACTCCCCACTTCCCCCCCACTCCCCCCTCCCCCCCATCCCCATATCTTCCCCCCATCTCCCTATTCCCCCCCCATCCCCCCCAACTCCCCCCCAAACCCCCCCATATCCCCTCCAGCCCCCCAACCTCCCCATATGCCCCCCAACTCCCCCCCAACTCCCCATATCCTCCCCCCAACTTCCCCCCCATCTCCCCATATCCCCCCCTAACCCCCCCTTCCCCCCACCTCCCCATATGCCCCCCCACTCCCCCCCCCATCTCCCCATATCCCCCCCTTCTCCCCCCCACCCCACTTCCCCCCCACCTCCCCCCCCAACTCCCCCCAACCCCCCCATATCCCACCCCCAGCCCCCCCCTTACGTCCCCATATGCCCCCCCAACTCCCCCCACCTCCCCATATCCCCCCCCCATACCCCCCCCATATGCCCCCCCAACTCCCCCCACCTCCCCATATCCCCCCCCCAAACCCCCCCCACTTCCCCCCACCTCCCCATATCCCCCCCTTCTCCCCCCATCCCCACTTCCCCCCCCATATCCCCCCCCCAACTCCCCCCCATCTCCCCATATCCCCCCCTTCTCCCCCCCACCCCACTTCCCCCCCACCTCCCCACATCCCCCCCCTCCCCATATCCGCCCCCCCCCCCCAAAATCTCACCTCTGTTCCCCCGCCGCTGCCCCTGCCCCCTCCCAGCGCCCCCCCCCTTCCTCCTCCGCCCCCCCCCGGCAGCCAGGACCCCCCCCAGCCTCCTCAGCGCCCCCCCCACGGTTTCAGTGGGGCGGAGCAGCTCCAGCAGGGAGAGCAGCAGCTGCTCCGGGGGGGGCGGGGGGGGAACTTCGGAATCGGGGGGGATTTGGGGGGGGGGGGCGCGGGGGGGGCGGCCGTGCAGCTCCATCTGTGGGGCAGAAATTGGGGGGGGGGGGGGGAGAGGATCAGTGGGGCAGAATAGGGGGGGCCGCCCCCATAGAAACCCATAGCGCCCCATAGACACCCATAGAGCCCCATAAAACCCCATAGCGCCCCATAAAACCCCATAAAACCCCATAGCACCCCACAAAACCCCATAGACCCCATAGACACCCATAGAGCCCCATAAAACCCCGTAGCGCCCCACAGAGCCCCATAAAACCCCATAGCGCTCCACAGAGCCCCATAGCGCCCCATAGACACCCATAGAGCCCCATAAAACCCCATAGCGCCCCATAAAACCCCATAAAACCCTATAGCACCCCACAGAACCCCATAGAGCCCCATAGACACCCACAGAGCCCCATAAAACCCCATAGCGCTCCACAGAGCCCCATAGCGCCCCATAGACACCCATAGAGCCCCATAAAACCCCATAGCGCCCCATAAAACCCCATAAAACCCCATAGCGCTCCACAGAGCCCCATAGCGCCCCATAGACACCCATAGAGCCCCATAAAACCCCATAGCGCCCCACAGAGCCCCATAAAACCCCATAGCGCTCCACAGAGCCCCATAGCGCCCCATAGACACCCATAGAGCCCCATAAAACCCCACAGCGCCCCATAGAGTCCCATAGTGCCCCACAGACACCCACAGCACCCCATAAAACCCCATAGCACCCCATAGAGCCCCATAGCGCCCCACAGAGCCCCATAGTGCCCCATAGAGCCCCACAGCACCCCATAGACACCCACAGAGCCCAATAAAAGCCCACAGCATCCCATAGACCCCATAGCGCCCCATAAAACCCCATAAAACCCCATAGCGCCCCATAAAACCCCACAGCACCCCATAGAGCCCCATAAAACCCCAGAGCGCTCCATAGAGCCCCATAGAGCCCCATAGCGCCCCATAGACACCCCCAGCACCCCACATCACCCCATAGCCACCCCATATAGAATCATATCACCCCATAGCCACTCCACATCACCCTACAGCCACCCCACATCACCCCATAGCCACCCCATATCACCCCATAACACCCCACAGCCACCCTGTATCACCCCATAGCCACCCCACATCACCCCATAGCCACCCCATATAGAATCATATCACCCCACACCACCCCATAGCCACCCCACATCACCCTGTATCACCCCATAGCTACCCCGTATCACCCCACAGCCACCCCACATCACCCCGTAGCCACCCCATATAGAATCATATCACCCCATAGCCACCCCATAGCCACCCTGTATCACCCCATAGCCACCCCATAGCCACCCCACATCAACCCATAGCCACCCCACATCACCCCACAACACCCCGTATCACCCCATAGCCACCCCACATCACCCCACAGCCACCCCGTATCACCCCATATCACCCCATAGCCACCCCATAACACCCCACAGCCACCCCACATCACCCCATAGCCATCCCATATAGAATCATATCACCCCATAGCCACCCTATATCACCCCATAGCCACCCCATACCCACCCTATATCACCCCATAGCCACCACATATCACCCCATAGCCACCCCATAGCCACCCCACATCACCCCATAGCCACCCCACATCACCCCATAGCCACCCCCCAGTACCCCATATCACCCCATACCCACCCTATATCACCCCATAGCCACCCCATATCACCCCATAGCCACCCCATAGCCACCCCACATCACCCCATAGCCACCCCATATCACCCCATACCCACCCTGTATCACCCCATAGCCACCACATATCACCCCATAGCCACCCCACATCACCCCATAGCCACCCCATATCACCCCATAGCCACCCTGTATCACCCCATAGCCACCACATATCACCCCATAGCCACCCCACATCACCCCATAGCCACCCCATATCACCCCATAGCCACCCTGTATCACCCCACAGCCACCCCACATCACCCCACACCCCCCCATACCACCTCACATCACCCCATAGCCACCCATAACACCCCATAGCCACCTCGTATCACCCCACAGCCACCCCACATCACCCCATAGCCACCCCACAGCTCCCTATATCACCCCATAGCCACCCCACATCACCCCACACCCCCCCCATACCACCTCACATCACCCCATAGCCACCCATAACACCCCATAGCCACCCCATATCACCCCATAGCCACCCCGTATCACCCCATAACCACCCCATATCACCCCACAGCCACCCCACATCACCCCACACCCCCCCATACCACCTCACATCACCCCATAGCCACCCATAACACCCCATAGCCACCTCGTATCACCCCATAGCCACCCCACATCACCCCATAGCCACCCCACAGCTCCCTATATCACCCCATAGCCACCCCATATCACCCCACACCCCCCCCATACCACCTCACATCACCCCATAGCCACCCATAACACCCCATAGCCACCCCATATCACCCCATAGCCACCCCGTATCACCCTATAACCACCCCATATCACCCCACAGCCACCCCACATCACCCCATACCACTCTATCACCCCATAGCCACCCCACATCACCCCACATCACCCCATACCACCCTGTATCACCCCACAGCCACATCACATCACCCCACACCCCCCCATACCACCTCACATCACCCCATAGCCACCCATAACACCCCATAGCCACCCCGTATCACCCCACAGCCACCCCGTATCACCCCATAACCACCCCGTATCACCCCACAGCCACCCCGTATCACCCCACAGCCAGATCACATCACCCCACACCCCCCCCATACCACCTCACATCACCCCATAGCCACCCATAACACCCCATAGTCACCCCGTATCACCCCACAGCCACCCCACATCACCCCATAGCCACCCCATAGCCACCCCACATCACCCCACATCCCCCCTATACCCAGGGCAGCGCATCCAGCCAGGGGTCGGGGCGCAGGGGGGGCCCCCGAGGTCGGTAGTTCCCGGCGCGGTCGAAGCTGCCGCTCTCCATCTCCTCCTCCAGGTTGAAGGGAGTTATGGGGCACTGCCCCACAGCCGCCTCATCCACGCCCCACTGCGGGGCTGCCTCCTGCCCTGCCCCACACAAACACCCTTAGGGACACGCGGAACCTCATAGGGGTGCATAGAGCCCCATAGGGACCCATAGAACCCTATAGGGACACGCAGAACCCCATAGGGACCCATAGGGACACACAGAACCCTATAAGAACACACAGAGCCCCACAGGGACCCATAGAACCCTATAGGGACACGCAGAACCCCATAGGGACCCATAGGGACACGCAGAACCCCATAAGGGTGCATAGAGCCCCATAGGGACGCACAAAACCCTATAGGGACACACAGAACCCCATAGGGACCCATAGGGACACACAGAACCCCATAGGGGTGCATAGAGCCCCATAGGAACCCATAGAACCCTGTAGGGACACGCAGAACCCCATAAGGGTGCATAGAGCCCCATAGGGACCCATAGGGACACACAGAACCCCATAAGGACCCATAGGGACACACAGAACCCTATAGGGACACATAAGCCCCATAGGGACACACAGAGCCCCATAGGGACCCATAGAACTCTATAGGGACACACAGAACCCCATAGGGATGCATAGAGCCCTATAGGGACCCATAGGGACACACAGAACCCCATAGGTACCCATAGAACCCCATAGGGACACACAGAACCCCATAGGTACCCATAGAACCCCATAGGGACACACAGAGCCCCATAGGGACACACAGAGCCCCATAGGGATCCATAGGGACACACAGAACCCCATAGGGACCCATAAAACCCTATAGGGACACACAGAAACCCATAGGGATGCATAGAGCCCCATAGGGACACATAGAGCCCCATAGGGGTGCATAGAGCCCTATAGGGACCCATAGGGACACACAGAACCCCATAGGGACCCATAGAGCCTCATAGGGACACACAGAGCCCCATAGGGATGCATAGGGACACACAGAACCCCATAGGGACCCATAGAACCCTATAGGGACACACAGAGCCCCATAGGGATCCATAGGGACACACAGAGCCCCATAGGGACCCATAGAACCCTATAGGGACACACAGAGCTCCATAGGGACCCATAGAACCCCACAGGGACCCATAGGACCCCATAGGGACACACAGAGTCCCATAGGGACCCATAGAACCCCATAGGGACCCATAGAACTCTATAGGGACACAAAGAGCCCCATAGGGACCCATAGAACCCTATAGGGACACACAGAGCCCTGTAAGGATCCATAGAGCCCCATAACCCCCCCCACCCCACATCTCCCCCCATAACCCCCCACCCCATATCTCCCCCTATAACCCCCCATCCCATAACCCCCCCCACCCCACATCTCACCCCATACCCCCCCACCCCATAACCCCCACCCCATAACCCACCACCCCACAACTCCCCACCCCATATCTCCCCCCATAACCCCCACCACCCCATAACCCCCCCCATATCTCCCCCCATAACCCCCCCACCCCATATCTCCCCCCCACACCCCCCATCCCATATCTCCCCCCTTACCCCCCCACCCCATATCTCACCCCATAACCCCACACCCCATATCTCCCCCCTTACCCCACCACCCCACATCTCACCCCATAACCCCCCACCCCATAACCCCACACCCCATATCTCCTCCTATAACCCCCCATCCCATAACCCCCCACACCCCATATCTCACCCCACACCCCCCCACCCCATAACCCCCCACCCCCCATATTTCACCCCATAACCTCCCATATCTCCCCCCATACGCCCCACCCCGTAACCCCCCCACCCCACATCTCACCCCATAACCCCCCACCCTGTATCTCCCCTCTTATCCCCCCACCCCAAATATCTCCCCCCACAGCCCCCCACCCCATAACCCCCTACCCCCCATATCTCCCCCCATAACCCCCACCACCCCATAACCCACACCCCATATCTCACCCCATACCCCCCCACCCCATATCTCCCCCTATAACCCCCCACTTACCACCCACCCCACAACCCCCCACCCCACATCTCCCCCCATAACCCCCCACCCCATAACTCCCCACCCCATATCTCCCCCCATAACCCCCCACCCCACATCTCCCCCCTTACCCCCCCACCCCATATCTCACCCCATAACCCCACACCCCATATCTCTCCCCTTACCCCCCCCCATACCTCACCCCATAACCCCCCACCCCATAACCCCCCCCACCCCATATCTCCCCCCATAACCCCCCCCACCCCATAACCCACACCACCCCATAACCCACACCCCATATCTCCCCCCTTACCCCCCCCACCCCATAACCCCCCCCACCCCACATCTCCCCCCATAACCCCCCCCACCCCATATCTCCCCCCATAACTCCCCAGCCCCTATATCTCTCCCCTTACCCCATAACTCCCCACCCCATAATCCCCCACTTACCATCCACTCCACCCCATACCCCCCCACCCCATAACCCCCCACCCCATATCTCACCCCATACCCCCCCACCCCCCATATCTCCCCCCATAACCCCCCACCCCATATCTCCCCCCTTACCCCCCCCCACCCCATATCTCCCCCCATAACCCCCCACCCCATATCTCCCCCCTTACCCCCCCCACCCCATAACCCCCCACCCCATATCTCCCCCCATAACCCCCACCACCCCATAACCCACACCCCATATCTCCCCCCTTACCCCCCCCACCCCATAACCCCCACCACCCCATAACCCACGCCCCATATCTCCCCCCTTACCCCCCCCACCCCATAACCCCCCCCCACCCCACATCTCCCCCCATAACCCCCACCACCCCATAACCCACACCCCATATCTCCCCCCTTACCCCCCCCACCCCATAACCCCCCCCCACCCCACATCTCCCCCCATAACCCCCACCACCCCATAACCCACACCCCATATCTCCCCCCTTACCCCCCCCACCCCATAACCCCCCCCCACCCCATATCTCCCCCCATAACCCCCCCCACCCCATAACCCCCACCACCCCATAACCCACACCCCATATCTCCCCCCTTACCCCCCCCACCCCATAACCCCCCCCCACCCCACATCTCCCCCCATAACCCCCCCCACCCCATAACCCCCACCACCCCATAACCCCCCACCCCACATCTCCCCCCTTACCCCCCCCACCCCATAACCCCCACCACCCCACATCTCCCCCCATAACCCCCCACCCCACAACCCCCCCCCCACTCACCAGGGATGTCGGCCATTCCCAGCTCCCCCCCCCACCGCTCCTCTTCCTCCTCCTCCTCCTCATCGCTGTCCAACGACGGCTTCCCCGAAAAGCGGCTGCCGGGGCCGCCCCCCATCTGCGCCCATACGGACCCCACAGCGACCCCATAAGGACCCCATAGGGACCCCAAATAGATCCCATACAGACCCCATAAGATCCCCAAAGAGACCCCACAGAGACCCCAAACAAATCCCATACAGACCCCATAGAGATCCCATAGGGACCCCAAATAGACCCCGTACAGACCCCATAGGGACCCCATAAGGACTCCAAATAGATCCCATACAAACCCCATAGGGACCCCAAAGGGACCCCACAGAGACCTCAAAGAGACCCCAAGCAAATCCCATACAGACCCCATAGGGAGCCCATAAGGACCCCATAAGGACCCCAAAGAGACCCCAAGCAAATCCCATACAGACCCCATAGAGACCCCATAGGGATCTCAAAAGGACCCCATAAGATCTCTAAAGAGACCCCATAGGGACCCCATAGGGACCCCATAGAGACCTCAAAAGGACCCCAAGCAAATCCCATACAGACCCCAAAGGGACCCCAAATAGATCTCAAAGGGACTCCATAGAGACTCCAAGCAAATCCCATACAGACCCCATAGGGACCCCAAAAGGACCCCATAGGGACCCCAAAGAGACCCCAAACAAATCCCATACAGACCCCATAGGGACCCCATAAGGACCCCATAGAGACCTCAAAGAGACCCCAAAGGGACCCCAAATAGACCTCAAAGGGACCCCATAGAAACTCCAAGCAAATCCCATACAGACCCCATAGGGACCACAAATAGACCCCAAATAGATCCCATAGAGACCCCAAAGAGACCCCAAGAAAATCCCATACAGACCCCATAGGGACCCCATAAAGACCCCAAAAGGACCCCATAGGACCCCAAAGAGACCCCATAGGGACCTCAAATAGATCCCAAAAGGACCCCATAAGGACCCCATAGTGATCTCAAAGGGACCCCATAGGGACCCCAAGCAAACCCCATAGGGACCCCATACGGACCCCATACAAACCCCAAAGAGACCCCACGCAGACCCCATAACCCTCCATAACCTCCCACAGCACCCCATAACCACCCCATAACCCCTCACAGCCCCCCATAACGCCCCACAGACACCCCGTAACCCCACAGCCCCCCATAGCCCCCCATAACCCCCCACAGACACCCCATAGCGCCCCCATAATCTCCCACAGCCCCCCATAACCCCCCATAGATGCCCCATAACGCCCCACACACACCCCATAACCCCCCAGACACCCCACAGCCCTCCATAGACACCCCACTGATGCCCCAAAACGCCCCACAGCGCCTCACAGACACCCCATAACCCCCCATAGACACCCCATAACGTTCCCAGACAATCCAGACACCCCATAGACACCCCACAGCCACCCCACAGCCCCCCATAATCCCCCATAGACGCCCCATAACCCCGCATAGATACCTCGTGGCCCCGCATTGCCCCCCAAAGACACCCCATAACACCCCATAATCTTCCATAGCCCCCCATAACCCCCCATAGACACCCCACAGCCCCCCATAACCCCCACAGCCCCCCACAGACACCCCATAACCCCCCATAGACACCCCATAACTCCCCATAGACACCCCATAACCCCCCATAACCCCCCATAGACATCCCACAGCCCCCCATAACCCCCATAGCCCCCCATAGACACCCCATAACTCCCCATAGACACCCCATAACTCCCCATAGACACCCCATAACCCCTCACAGACACCCCATAGACACCCCACAGCCCCCCACAGACACCCCATAACCCCCCATAGACACCCCATAACGCCCCATGGACACCCCATAACGCCCCTTAACCCCCCACAGACACCCCATAGACACCCCATAACGTCCCACAGCCCCCCATAATTCCCCATAGACGCCCCATAGCACCCCATAACGCCCCATAATCCCCCATAGACACCCCATAACGCCCCTTAACCCCTCACAGCACCCCATAGACACCCCATAACGTCCCACAGCCCCCCATAATTCCCCATAGACGCCCCATAGCCCCCCATAACGCCCCATAGACGGCACATAGCACCCCATAACGCCCCATAACCCCCCATAGACACCCCATAATGCCCCACAGCCCCCCATAACCCCCCAGACACCCCACAGCCCTCCATAGACACCCCATAACCCCCCATAACGCCCCATAATCCCCCATAGATGCCCCATAGATGCCCCATAGCACCCCATAACCCCCCATAACGCCCCATAGCACCCCACAGACACCCCATAACTCCCCATAGCCCCCCATAGACACCCCATAGCCCCCCATAACCCCCCACAGCCCCCCATAACGCCCCAAAGACACCCCATAGCACCTCACAGTCCCCCATAACCCCCCATAGCACCCCACTGACACCCCATAACCCCCCATAGACACCCCATAGCCCCCCATAACCCCCCATAGACACCCCATAGCCCCCCATAACGCCCCAAAGACACCCCATAGCACCCCATAACGCCCCATAATCCCCCAGACACCCCATAACGCCCCACAGCACCCCATAACCCCCCATAGACACCCCACAACCCCCATAGACACTCCACAGCCCCCCACAGACACCCCATAACCCCCCATAACGCCCCACAGACGCCCCATAACCCCCCATAATGCCCCATAGATGCCCCATAGCATCCCACACCCCCCCATAGACGCCCCATAGCCCCCCATAACCCCCCCATAGCTCCCCACAGCCCCCCATAACCCCCCATAGCACCCCATTGACACCCCATAACCCCCCATAGACACCCCATAGCCCCTCATAATGCCCCACAGCCCCCCATAGACACCCCATAGCACCCCATTGACACCCCATAGCACCCCATAGCACCCCATAGACACCCCATATCCCCCCACAGCCCCCCATAGACATCCCATAACACCCCACAGCCCCCCATAACCCCCCATAGACACCCCATAGCACCCCATAGACACCCCATAGCACCCCATAACCCCCCATAGACACCCCATAGCCCCCCACAGCCCCCCATAGACACCCCATAGCACCCCACAGACACCCCATAGGCCCCCATAACGCCCCATAGACACCCCATAGCACCCCACAGACACCCCATAGACACCCCATAACCCCCCATAATGCCCCATAGCCCCCCATAGACACCCCATAACTCCCCATAGACACCCCATAGCACCCCATAACCCCACATAATGCCCCATAACCCCCCATAACCCCCCCATAGATGCCCCATAACCCCCCATAGCCCCCCATATCCCCCCCCCATTGCCCCCCACAGCCCCCCCCACCTCCCCTCACCCTTTTGGGGCCCGGCGCCGCCCCCTCCTCCTCTTCTGGGTCCTCGAACGTCACTTTGCGCTTGGCCATGGCGCCCCCAATTAGCCCTAATTAACACCAACCGTTAGCTCCGCGTTCAATCCTAATTAGCCCCCCCCCGGCCTCAATTAAAGGCCATTAACCCTAATTAACCACTGCAAGCCTCTTATGCGTTCTAATCAAGCCTAATTAAAGCATCCAAAGGGGCTAATTAAACCCCCCGCCCACTCATCAGCCCCCACAAGCCGCGATTAACCCTTTTGGCTTCTAATTAACCCTCATTTGCATATGCAAACGCCGCCGCTCAGCGCGGGCCGCGCTCACCGCTCTCAGCGTCGCGCGCCGGAAGTCGAATGACCCGCACTTCCGGTCCCGAGCAGAGGGCGAGCGGAAGTGACGTCGCTCATGGCGGAAGTTCCGCTGCGCGGAACGGGCGTCAGGCCGGGCGGAAGTTCCCAGAGCGGAAATGGCGTCACTCCGGGCGGGAAGCCCTCAAGGGCGGCAGAGTGGGGCGCTCTTAAAGGGGCCGCGGCCCCGTTTTTTGGGAGGACCCGAAATCGGGGGATTTGGCCCCAAATCTGCGCCCTCAGCGCTGCCAACGCGCGTGGAACCGTCGGGAATTCAGAAAGCGGCCTCGAAATGGATTCTCCCCAAAAGCGCCGCCCCAAAAAACCCCAAATATCCCCCAAAAACCCCAAATATCCCCCCAAAACCCAAAATACCCCTGAAAACCCAAAATATTCACCCCAAAACCCCAAATATCCCCCCAAATCACCCCAAAACACCCCAAAAATCCCCCCAGAACCCCCAAAATTTCCCCTAAAAGCCCACAAATCCCAAAATACCCCAAATTTCCCCCAACTTTTCCCCCAAAATCCCCCAAATCCCCCTCCCAAAAACCAAAAATCCCCAATTTCCCCCAAATTTCCCCCCCAAGTCCCCCCAAAATCCCCCCAAAACCCCAAAACACCCCCCCAGAACCCCCAAAATTTCCCCTAAAAGCCCCCAAATCCCCCCAAAACTCCAAAATATCCCCCAAATTCCCCTCCCAAATCCCTCAGAATCCCCCCAAAACCCCCCAAATTCCCTCAAAACCCCCCTCCAATATATCCCAAATTTACCCCAAAATCCCCCAGAACCCCAAACATTCCCCAAATTTCCCCCCAAAATCCCCAAAATCCCAACATTCCCCCCAAATTTCCCCCCCAAAATCCCCCAAAACCCCCAAATATCCCCCAAATTTCCCCCCCAAAACCCTCCAAAAATCCCCCAAATCCCAAATTTCCCCCCAAATCCCCCAGAACCCCCCAAATTTCCCCAATTTTCCCCCCAAAACCCCCAAAATCCCAAATTTTCCCCCAAATTTTCCAGAACCGCCCAAATTCCCCAAAACCCCCCAAAATCCCAAATTTCCCCCCAAAATTCCCCCCAAAACCTCCCCAAATCCCCCAAACCCGCAAAATCCCAGATTTCCCCCCAAATTTCCCCCCCAAAACCCCAAAATATCCCCCAAATTTCCCCCCCAAAATCCCCAAAATCCCAAATTTCCCCCCAAATTTTCCAGAACCCCCAAAGTTCCCCAAATCCTCCCCCAAGCCCCCCCCAAATCCCCCAAATCCCAAATTTCCCCCAAATTTCCCCCCCAAAACCCGAAAATATCCCCCAAATTTCCCCCCAAATTTTCCAGAACCCCCAAAATGCCCCAAACCGCCCCAAAAATCCCAAATTTCCCCCCCAAAAAACCCCAAACCCCCCAAACATCCCAAATTTCCCCCCCAAAAAACCCCAAAACCCCAAACATTCCCCCAAATTTCCCCCCAAAACCCCCCAAAAAACCCAAAATCCCAAATTTCCCCCCCAAATTCCCCCCCAAAAACCCCCCAAAATCCCAAATTTCCCCCCAAAAAACCCCAAAACCCCCCCAAAATCCCAAATTTCCCCCCCAAAAATCCCCAAAACCCCCCAAAAATCCCAAATTTCCCCCCCAAAAAACCCCCAAACCCCCCAAAATCCCAAATTTCCCCCCAACCGCTCCAACAACGAACCCAAAAGGAGCCAATTAAGCGGGCACCAATTAACAGTGGCTGTTAATTAACCGGCCAGCAATTCACCGCGTCTCAATCGACTGGGTGCCAATTAACCGCTTATCAATTAACCGCTGTTAATTAACCGGGCGTCAATTAAGCGGGGGGCAATTAAGTGCTCCTCGATTAACCGGGCAGCGATTAATCGGATATCAATTAGCTGGATGTCAATTAACTGGCAGCAATTAGCAGCGTGTGCTAATTAACTGCTATCAATTAATTGCGCGTCAATTAATTGGGGGTGTTAATTAAGCGGCAATCAATTCACTGCATCTCAATTAAGCGTTTATTGATTAAGCGGCAGTCGTTAAACTGGGCACCAATTAATTGGGCATCAATTAATTGGCGTCAATTAATTTGGCGTCAATTAATTGCGTACCAGTTAACTGCCTATCAATTAAGTGGGTGCCAATTAACTGCGTATCAATTAATTGGGTCTCAATTAAGTGGGCGCCAATTAACTGGGGGCGTCAATTAAGTGGGTATCAATTTATTGGGAGTTAATTAAGTGGATGTCAATGAAGCGGGTGTCAATTAAGTGGGGGTGTTAATTAACGGGCCCTCAGTTAATTGCGTATCAGTTAAGAGCGTATCAATTAGCACGGTGCCAATTAAGTGCTAATCAATTAACGGGCTGCCAATTAATTGCGTGTCAATTAGTTGAGTATCAATTAACAAAGTATCAATTAGCTCGATATCAATTAATCGAGTGGCTATTAATTGGGTGTCAATTAACAGGGGGTGTCAATTAAGAGGGCATCAATTAACTGGGTGTCATTAATTGGTGTCATCAATTAATGCGAGCTGCCAATTAACCAATGCGCAACCGCTGCCCATTAATTAGCGATCAATCACCCAACAATTAATTGGACGCCGATTAATTGAGTGCCGACCGATCGGACGCCCTTCAACGGGAGCCGGCAATTAATCAATTAAATCAATCAACGTGGGCTAATTAACGGGCTGCCAATGAGCGGCCGCCAACGAGGAGTTAATTAACGAGACGTCGATCGACGGCTATCGATCATTAATGAGATGTTAATTAACGAAACATCCTCCGACAAAGAGCGCTAACGAACGGTGAGTGGCAATTAGCGGGCTGTCAATCACGGGTCGCTAATTAGCGAGATGTCAATCAAGGCCGGGGGGGGCAATTAAGGGCGCGGCAATGGGGTCATTAACCGCAATTAACGGCGGTCGTTAATGAGAGCGCCGGGAAATGGCAATCAATTGGGCTGTCAATCAAACTGGGCTGTCAATCAAACCGGGCTGTCAATCATACAGCCAAGTCAAACAGTCTGAGCTGTCAATCAAACAAAGCTGTCAATCAAACAAAGCTGTCAATCACACTGGGCTGTCAATCAATCAGGGCTGTCAATCAAATATGGTTGTCAATCAAACTGGGCTGTCAATCAAACTGGGCTGTCAATCATACAGTCTGATCAACCAATCCTGCCTGTCAATCAAACGGGGCTGTCAATCAAACTGGGCTGTCAATCAAACTGGGCTGTCAATCATACAGCCAAGTCAAACAGTCTGAGCTGTCAATCAAACAAAGCTGTCAATCAAACAAAGCTGTCAATCAAACTGCGCTGTCAATCAAACGGGACTGTCAATCATTCAGAACTCTCCTTCAGGGCGGACAATCAATCCAGGCTGTCAATCATACGGGGCTGTCAATCAATCAGGGCTATCAATCAAACCAGGCTGTCAATCAAACGGGGCTATCAATCAACCAGAACTCTCCATCAGGCCTGTCAATCAAATGGGGCTGTCAATCAAATGGGGCTGTCAATCATACAAGGCTGTCAATCAAACGGGGTGTCAGTCATACAGCCAAGTCGAACAGTCTGAGCTGTCAATCAAACAAAGCTGTCAATCAAACAAAGCTGTCAATCACACTGGGCTGTCAATCACACTGGGCTGTCAATCAAACAGGGCTGTCAATCAAAGATGGCGGTCAATCAAACGGGGCTGTCAATCATACAGTCTGGTCAACCATTCCTGCCTGTCAATCAAACAGGGCTGTCAATCAAACGGGGCTGTCAATCAAACAGTACTCTCCATCAGGGCTGTCAATGAATGTGGCCTGTCAATCAAAGAGGGCTGTCAATCAAACGGGGCTGTCAATCGTACGAAACTCTCCGTCAGGGCTGTCTATCAATCCAGGCTGTCAATCAAACGGGGCTGTCAATCAAACAGGGTCAATCACACGGACCTGTCAATCAAACAACCACATCAATCAATCGGGGCTGTCAATCAAACCGAGCTGTCAATCAAACAGGGCTGTCAATCCAGGCTGTCAATCAATCAGTGCCGTCCATGAAACCGATCTGTCAATCAGATCCGCTTGTCAGTCCGACGGAGCTGTCAATCAAACAGGGCTGTCAATCAAACAGGGCTGTCAATCACGCGGGTCCGGTTATGGAGCTGTCAGTCAGACAGAGCTGTCAATCAGACGGGGGCGGGCAATGAGTGAAGCTGTCAATCAAAACGACATCAGCAGCCCGGCTGTCAATCATGGAACGCTGTCGATCAACGGTGAGCAACAGCACGCAGCTGTCAATCAACCGGTCAATATGAGCTGTCAATCAATCGGTGACAGCTGTCAATCTGACGCGGCTGTCCATCATCCAACCCCGTTGTCGCTGATGCCAATGATTGCTGTCAATCGCAGCTGTCAATCAATCAGGCTGTCAATCAATCAGGCTGTCAATCAATCAGGCTGTCAATCAGTCAGAGCTGTCAATCAGTCAGAGCTGTCAATCACTGCTGTCAATCACAGCTGTCAATCGAAACGGGGTCGAGGTTTCAATCAAAGCTCAGTGGGTTGCGTGGCTGTCAATCGCACGGAGCTGTCAATCGCACGGAGCTGTCAGTCACACGGAGCTGTCAATCAAACGACGCCCAATCCCAGCCGTCAATGTGACCTGTCAATCAAACCCGCCTGCCAATCAAACGCTGCTGTCAATCAACGAACCGACACCCCCTCCCTCACTTTCCCCATAATTTTGGGCCCCCCCGTTTTGAGACCCCCACCCAAATTCCAGCCCCCCACCCCAACTTAGTCCCCACCCCCCCCAATTCTGGGCCTGCCCTCCACTTTTGGGACCCCCCACCCCCCATTTCTGGATCCCCCCATTTTAGGACCCTCCTCCCCATTTTGGAGCCCACCCCACTTCAGGATGCCCCCCCATTTAAGGACCCCCTCCCATTTTAGTAACCCCCCCCCCCAGCCCCCATTTCAGGACCCCCCCCCCCATTTCAGGACCCCCTCCCATTTTGGAGACCCCCCACTCCCCATTTCAGGACCCTCCCCACTTCAGGACCCCCTCCCATTTTGGAGACCCCCCATTCCCCATTTCAAGACCCCCCCCATTTTAGGATCCCATCCCATTCTGGGGACCCCCCACCCCCCATTTCAGGACCCCCTCCCATTTTGGGCACCCCCCATTCCCCATTTCAGGACCCCCCCCACTTCAGGACCCCCTCCCATTTTGAGGACCACCCACCCTCATTTTTAGGACCCCCCACCCCATTTGGGAGCCCCCCCTCTCCCCCCCCCCACACATTTCAGGACCCCCTCCCATTTTTGAGACCCCCCACACCCCATTTCTGGATCCCCCCATTTTAGGACCCCCCTCCCCATTTTGGAGTCCTCCCCCCACATTTCAGGACCCCAGCCCATTTTGGAGACCCCCCACTCCCCATTTCAGGACCCCCCCATTTTCAGGACCCCCTCCCATTCTGGGGACCCCCCACCCCCCATTTCAGGACTCCCTTCCATTCTGCCCCCCCCCCCCCCCCATTTCAGGACCCCCCTCCCCATTTTGGAGGCCCCTCCCACCCCTCCACATTTCAGGATCCCCTCCCATTTTTGGGCACCCCCCACTCCCCATTTCAAGACCTCCCCCCCCATTTCAGGACCCCCTCCCATTTTTGGGACCCCCCCACCCCATATTTCAGGACCCCGCTCCCCATTTTGGAGGCCCCTCCCACTCCCCCACATTTCAGGATCCCCTCCCATTTTTAGGACCCCCCACCCCCCATTTCTGGATCCCCCCATCTCAGGACCCCCCTCCCATTCTGGGGACCCCCCCACCCCCCATTTCAGGACCCCCCCCCACCGTTCACGGCTCCCCCCGATGCATGCGGACCCCCCTGGCCCCATAGGGGCCGCGCTGGGGGGGGGGCGGCCTCATCATCTCCCCCCTGGTTTCGGTCCAGCGCCGTCGCTGCGCCCCGCGCTCGCGTTCGATCAGCGCCTCCGACACCGGCAGGGACGTCACCTGGGGGGGGGGCAACACGGGACCCATAGCGGGACACAGAGCGACCCATAGGGATCCATCGGGACCCATAGACAGCCATAGAAATCTATTGGGACCCATAGAAATCCATTGGGACCCATAGGAACCCATAGAAATCCACTGGGACCCATAGGGACCCATACAAATCCATTGGGACCCATAGAGACCCATAGGGACCCATACAAATCCATTGGGACCCATAGAGACCCATAGAAATCCATTGGGACCCATAGGAACCCATAAGGACCAATAGAAATCCACTGGGACCCATAGAGACCCATAGAAATCCATTGGGACCCATAGAGACCCATAGAAATCCATTGGGACCCATAGAGACCCATTGGGACCCATAGGGACCCATAGGGACCCATAGGGACCCATAGGGACCCATAAGGACCCATAAGGACCCATAGAGACCCATAGAAATCCAGTGGGACCCATAGAAATCCACTGGGACCCATAGGGACCCATAGAAATCCACTGGGACCCATAGCGGGATCCATAGGGACCCATAGTGACCCCATAGAGCCCCCTAGCACCCCACAGCACCCCATAGTGACCCCACAGCACCCCATAGAGCCCCCTAGCACCCCTTAGCACCCCATAGTGACCTCATAGAGCCCCCTAGTGACCCCATAACACCCCATAGAGCCCCATAGCACCCTATAGCGCCCCATAGAGCTCCCTAGCACCCCACAGCACCCCATAGTGACCCCATAGAGCCCCATAGTGACCCCCTAGCACCCCATAGCACCCCATGGTGACCCCATAACACCCCATAGAGCCCCACAGCACCCCATAGTGACCCCATAGAGCCCCATAGTAACCCCATAGAGCCCCATAGCACCCCATGGTGACCCCACAGCACCCCATGGTGACCCCATAGAGCCCCATAGTAACCCCATAGCACCCCATAGAGCCCCATAGTGACCCCATAGCACCCCCTAGCGCCCCCTAGCGCCCCACAGCCCCCCACAGTGACCCCATAGAGCCCCATAGTGACCCCATAGAGCCCCATAGCCCCCCCTAGCACCCCACAGCACCCCATAGTGACCCCATAGAGCCTCACAGTGACCCCATAGAGCCCCATAGCACCCCATGGTGACCCCACAGCACCCCATGGTGACCCCATAGAGCCCCCATAGTGACCCCACAGCACTCCATAGAGCCCCATAGCACCCTACAGCACCCCATAGAGCCCCATAGCACCCCACAGCACCCCATAGGGACCCCATAGAGCCCCATATTGACCCCATAGCACCCCATAGAGCCCCATAGCACCCCACAGCACCCCATAGTGACCCCATAGAGCCCCATATTGACCCTATAGAGCCCCATAGAACCCCATATTGACCCCATAGCACCCCATAGAGCCCCATAGCACCCCATAGTGACCCCATAGAGCCCCATATTGACCCTATAGAGCCCCATAGAACCCCATATTGACCCCATAGCACCCCATAGAGCCCCATAGCACCCCACAGCACCCCATAGTGACCCCATAGAGCCCCATAACACCCCATAGTGACCCCCTAGCACCCCCTAGCACCCCCTAGCACCCCACAGCCCCCCATAGTGACCCCATAGAGCCCCATAGCGACCCCATAGAGCCCCATAGCGCCCCCTAGCACCCCATAGCACCCCACAGCCCCCCACCTGGTGCACCAGGACGTCCTCGTGCAGGCCGGGGGGCGGCACGCTGCGCAGGAGCTCCATGGTCTCAAACATCCCCTGGGCGCTGCGCAGCTTTTCGGGGGACCCCAAAGCCAGGCGGAGCAGCACCAGCCCCACACGGAACATCACCTTCACCCCTGCACCACGGGGGGGGGGACAAAGGGCGGTTATGGGGCGCCCCGGAGGGCACAGAACCCACAGAAGGCCAAAAAAATTCAAAGGGGACCCGACAAGGCAACACAAAACCCAATGGGGACCCCAAAAAATAGAATGGGAACCCAACAAAAACACACAGAACTCAATGGGGACCCCAAAAATACAAAGGGAACCCAACAAAACCCAATGGGGACCCCCAAAAATTCAAAGGGAACCCAACAGAACCCAATGGGGACCCCCAAAAATTCAAAGGGAACCCAACAAAACCCAATGGGGACCCCCAAAAATTCAAAGGGAACCCAACAAAACCCAATGGGGACCCCAAAAATTCAATGGGAACCCAACAAAACTCAATGGGGACCCCAAAAATACAAAGGGAAACCAACAGAACCACACAGAACCCAATGGGGACCCCAAAAAAGTCAATGGAAACCCAACAAAACCCAATGGGGACCCCAAAAAACTCAACAGGAACCTAACAATATCCCACAGAACCCCACAAAACCCAACAAAACCCAATGGGGACCCCAAAAATTCAAAGGGAACCCAACAAAACAACACAAAACCAATGGGGACCCCAAAAATTCAAAGGGAACCCAACAAAACCCCACAAAACCCAATGGAGACCCCAAAAATTCAAAGGGAACGCAACAGAACCCCACAGAACCCCGCAAAACCCAATGGAAACACCAAAGAACACAAAGGGAACTCAACAAAACCCCACTAAACCCATCAAAACCCCAGAAAACCCAATGGGGACCCCAAAAAAGTCAACGGGAACCCAACAAAACCACACAAAACCCAATGGAGACCCCAAAAATAGAAAGAGAAACCAACAAAACTCAATGGGGATCCCAAAAAAATCAATGGGAACCCAACAAAACCACACAGAACCCAATGGGGACCCCAAAAAACTCAATGGGAACCCAACAAAACCCAATGGGGACGCCAAAAAACTCAACAGGAACCCAACAAAACGCCACAAAACCCAATGGGGACCCCAAAAAACTCAATGGGAACCCAACAGAACCCAACAAAACCCAATGGGGACCTCAGAAATAGAAAGGGAATGCAACAAAACTCAATGGGGACCCCAAAAAAGTCAATGGGAACCCAACAAAACCCAACAGAACCCAATGGGGACCTCAGAAATAGAAAGGGAATGCAACAAAACTCAATGGGGATCCCAAAAAAATCAATGGGAACCCAACAAAATCCAACAGAACCCAATGGGGACCCCAAAAAACTCAATGGGAACCCAACAAAACCCAATGGGGACGCCAAAAAACTCAACAGGAACCCAACAAAACGCCACAAAACCCACTGGGGACCCCAAAAAAGTCAATGGGAACCCAACAGAACCCAACAAAACCCAATGGGGACCTCAGAAATAGAAAGGGAATGCAACAAAACTCAATGGGGACCCCAAAAAAGTCAATGGGAACCCAACAAAACCCAATGGGAACCCAAAAAACTCAATGGGAACCCAATAAAACCCCACAAAACCCAATGGGGACCCCAAAAATACAAAGAGAACCCAACAAAACTCAATGAAGACCCCAAAACACTCAATGGGAACCCAACAAAACCCAATGGGGACCCCAAAAATTCAAAGGGAACCCAAGAGAACCCCACAAAACCCAACCAAATCCCACAAAACCCAAACGCACAGAGTCTCAACCATGGAAAAAATGGGGTAAAACCAGCCGGATTTGGGTCAAGACGGAACTTTTTGGTGCCGTGATGAGGGATTTGGGTTCGGGGTGATTTGGGGGCCGTTTTTTGGCCAATTTTTACGGGGTTTTTGCCTATTCTACAAAATCCCTTAATCCTACAAATGAAAAATGTGCAATTTCATACGTAGAGAGTCTCAAGCGTGAAAAAATGGGGCAAAACCAGCGGGATTTGGGTGAAGACGGAACTCTTCGGTGCCGCGGTGAGGGATTTGGGTTCGGGGTGATTTGGGGGCCGTTTTTAGGCCAATTTTTATGGGGTTTTTTGGCTACTCTCAATAAAACGTAATCCTATAAATGAAAAAAGGCCCCATCCCATATTTCGAGAGTCTCAACCATGGAAAAAATGGGGTAAAACCAACGGGATTCGGGTGAAGACGGAACTCTTCGGTGCCGCGATGAGGGATTTGGGTTCGGGGTGATTTGGGGGCCGTTTTTTGGCCAATTTTTACGGGGTTTTTGCCTATTCTACAAAATCCCTTAATCCTATAAATGAAAAATGCACAACCTCATACTCAGAGAGTCTGAACCACGGAAAAAATGGGGTAAAACCAGCCGGATTCGGGTCAAGACAGAACTCTTCGGTGCCGCGATGAGGGATTTGGGTTCGGGGTGATTTGGGGGCCGTTTTTTGGCCAATTTTTACGGGGTTTTTGCCTATTCTACAAAATCCCTTAATCCTATAAATGAAAAATGCACAACCTCATACTCAGAGAGTCTGAACCACGGAAAAAATGGGGTAAAACCAGCCGGATTTGGGTCAAGACGGAACTCTTTGGAGCCGCGATGAGGGATTTGGGCTCGGGGTGATTTGGGGGCCGTTTTTTGGCCAATTTTTACGGGGTTTTTGCCTATTCTACAAAATCCCTTAATCCTATAAATGAAAAATACACAACCTCATACTCAGAGAGTCTGAACCACGGAAAAAATGGGGTAAAACCAGCCGGATTTGGCTCAAGACGGAACTCTTTGGAGCCGCGATGAGGGATTTGGGTTCGGGGTGATTTGGGGGCCGTTTCTTGGCCAATTTTTACGGGGTTTTTGCCTATTCTACAAAATCCCTTAATCCTATAAATGAAAAATGCAGAACCTCATACTCAGAGAGTCTGAACCACGGAAAAAATGGGGTAAAACCAGCCGGATTTGGGTCAAGACGGAACTCTTTGGAGCCGCGATGAGGGATTTGGGTTCGGGGTTGATTTCGGGGCCGTTTCTTGGTCAATTTTTACGGGGTTTTTGCCTATTCTACAAAATCCCTTAATCCTACAAATGAAAAATGTGCAATTTCACACGTAGAGAGTCTCAACCGTGAAAAAATGGGGTAAAACCAGCGGGATTTGGGTGAAGACGGAACTCTTCGGTGCCGCGGTGAGGGATTTGGGTTCGGGGTCGATTTCGGGGCCGTTTTCGGGGGGATTTTTGGGATTTCGGGGGCTCACCTTCGCAGAAGAACATGTCCCAGACGCGCAGCACGGCGGCCCAGGGCAGGCTGCGGGCGAAGATGCACATGAACCACTCGGTGAGGTACAGCGCCGGCTCCACGCGGTGACGCCGAAGGTGCCGGTGAGCCGCCGGAGCCACGCGGCGCAGGAGGGCCCCGAACACCTCGCCGTCCAGCTGCACCGCCTCCTGCTCGCACACGGCGGGCATGTGGGACCCATAGGAACCCCACGGGACCCGGAGAAATCCCACCGGACCCATAGGAATCCCATAGGATCCATAGGAATCCCAAAAGACCCAGAGAAATCCCACCGGACCCATAGGAATCCCATGGGACCCAGAGAAATCCCACCGGACCCATAGGAATCCCATAGGATCCATAGGAATCCCAAAAGACCCAGAGAAATCCCACCGGACCCATAGGAATCCCATGGGACCCAGAGAAATCCCACCGGACCCATAGGAATCCCATGGGACCCAGAGAAATCCCACCGGACCCATAGGAATCCCACGGGACCCATAGAAATCCCACAGGACCCATAGGATCCATAGAAATCCCACGGGACCCAGAGAAATCCCATAGGACCCATAGGAATCCCATAGGACCCATAGGATCCATAGAAATCCCACGGGAACCAGAGAAATCCCACCGGACCCATAGGAATCCCATGGGACCCAGAGAAATCCCACCGGACCCATAGGAATCCCATAGGATCCATAGGAATAGCATAGGACCCATAGGAATCCCATAGGACTCATAGAAACACCATGGGACCCACAGGATCCATAGAAATCCCATGAGACCCAGAGAAACCCCATGGGACCCATAGGAATCCCATAGGACCCATAGAAACCCCACCGGACCCATAGGAATCCCATAGGACCTATAGGAATCCCATAGGATCCATAGGAATCCCATAGGACCCATAGAAACCCCACCGGACCCATAGGAATCCCATAGGATCCATAGGAATCCCACAGGACCCATAGGAACCCCATGGGACCCATAGGAATCCCAAAAGACCCAGAGAACCCCACGGGACCCAGAGAAATCCCACAGGACCCAGAGAAATCCCACAGGACCCATAGGATCCATAGAAACCCCACGGAACCCAGAGAAATCCCATAGGACCCAGAGAAATCCCACCGGACCCATAGGAATCCCACAGGACCCATAGAAATCCCATAGGACCCATAGACACCCGATGGGACCCATAGGAATCACATAGGACTCATAGAAACCCCATGGGACCCATAGGATCCATAGAAATCCCACGAGACCCAGAGAAACCCCATGGGACCCATAGGAATCCCATAGGACCCATAGGAATCCCATACGACCCATAGAAATCACATAGGACCCATAGGAAGAGCATAGGACCCATAGGAAGAGCATAGGACCCATAGGAATCCTATAGAGACCCCATAGAGATCCCATTCTACCCCATTCTGCCCCATAGGGGCCCATAGAGACCCCATAGAGACCCCATAGAGCCCCACAGAGACCCCATAGAGACCCCATTGACCCCACAGAGACCCCATAGAGCCCCATAGAGCCCCATAGAGCCCCATAAAGACCCCATAGAGACCCATAGAGACCCCATAGAGACCCCACAGAGCCCCCATAGGGACCCATAGAGCCCCCATAGCCACCCCATAGAGCCCCACAGAGCCCCTATAGATCCCCAGAGAGCCCCATAGAGCCCCACAGAGGCCCCATAGGGACCCCATTGACCCCACAGAGACCCCATAGAGCCCCATAGAGCCCCATAGAGCCCCATAAAGACCCCATAGAGACCCATAGAGACCCCATAGAGACCCCACAGAGCCCCCATAGGGACCCATAGAGCCCCCATAGCCACCCCATAGAGCCCCACAGAGCCCCTATAGATCCCCAGAGAGCCCCATAGAGCCCCACAGAGGCCCCATAGGGACCCATAGAGCCCCCATAGCCACCCCATAGGGCCCCACAGAGCCCCTATAGATCCCCATAGAGCCCCACAGAGGCCCCATAGGGACCCCATAGAGACCCCATAAAGCCCCAATAGAACCCCAATAGAGATCCCACAGATCCCGTAAACACCCCATAGAGACCCCATAGAGGCCCCATAGGGACCCCATAGGGACCCATAAAGACCCCATAGGGACCCATTGACCCCATAGAGCCCCCATAGAGACCCATTGACCCCATAGAGACCCCATAGAGACCCCATAGAGACCCATTGACTCCATAGAGCCCCCATAGAGACCCCATAGAGACCCCATAGAGACCCCATAAAGCCCCATTGACCCCATAGAGACCCCATAGAGCCCCATAGAGACCCATAGAGACCCATAGAGACCCCATAGAGACCCCATAGATCCCACAGGACCCCATAGGGACCCATAGAGCCCCATAGAGACCCCATAGGGACCCATAGGGACCCCATAGAGCCCCATAAAGACCCCATAGGGACCCCATATGGACGCCATAGATCCCACAGCGCCCCATAGAGACCGCATAGGGACCCATAAAGACCCCATAGGGACCCATTGACCCCATAGGGATCCCATATGGACCCCATAGATCCCACAGCGCCCCATAGAGACCCCATAGGGACCCATAGAGACCCATAGAGACCCCATAGGGACCCCATAGGGACCCATAAAGACCCCATAGGAACCCATTGACCCCATAGAGCCCCCATAGAGACCCATTGACCCCATAGAGACCCCATAGAGACCCCATAGAGACCCATTGACCCCATAGAGACCCCATAGAGACCCCATAGAGACCCCATAGATCCCCATAGAGACCCCATTGACCCCATAGAGCCCCCATAGAGACCCATTGACCCCATAGAGACCCCATAGAGACCCCATAGAGACCCATTGACTCCATAGAGCCCCCATAGAGCCCCCATAGAGCCCCCATAGAGACCCCATAGAGACCCCATAAAGCCCCATTGACCCCATAGAGACCCCATTGACCCCATAGAGACCCATAAAGACCCCATAGAGACCCCATAGATCCCACAGGACCCCATAGGGACCCATAGAGCCCCATAGAGACTCCATAGAGACCCCATAGGGACCCATAAAGACCCCATAGGGACCCATTGACCCCATAGAGCCCCCATAGAGACCCATTGACCCCATAGAGACCCCATAGAGACCCCATAGAGACCCCATAAAGCCCCATTGACCCCATAGAGACCCCATAGAGACCCCATAGAAACCCCATAAAGCCCCATTGACCCCATAAAGACACCATAGAGCCCCATAGAGACCCATAAAGACCCCATAGAGACCCCATAGATCCCACAGGACCCCATAGGGACCCATAGAGCCCCATAGAGACCCCATAGAGACCCCATAGGGACCCATAAAGACCCCATAGGGACCCATTGACCCCATAGAGCCCCCATAGAGACCCATTGACCCCATAGAGACCCCATAGAGACCCCATAGAGACCCCATAAAGCCCCATTGACCCCATAGAGACCCCATAGAGACCCCATAGAAACCCCATAAAGCCCCATTGACCCCATAGAGACACCATAGAGCCCCATAGAGACCCATAAAGACCCCATAGAGACCCCATAGATCCCACAGGACCCCATAGGGACCCATAGAGCCCCATAGAGACCCCATAGAGACCCCATAGAGCCCCCATAGAGCCCCCATAGCCACCCCATTGACCCCACAGACCCCACAGACCCCACAGCCCCGCACTCACCAGCCCGGCGCTGTAGTACCCCGGCAGGTAGCGGTCACAGATCTGCACCAAGCACCAGAACGCCGCCTGGGGGCAGCGGGGTCAGCGCTGCCCCATAGCGACCCACAGCGACCCACAGCGACCCATAGCGACCCACAGCGACCCACAGCGACCCACAGAGACCCACAGAGACCCATAGCGACCCATAGCGACCCATAACGACCCCATAGGGACCCATAGACCCCATGGAGACACATAGTGACCCACAGAGACCCCATAACGACTCATAGAGACCCATAGAGACCCACAGTGACCCAGAGACCCACAGAGACTCCATAGAGACCCACAGCGACCCACAGAGACCCATAGCGACCCATAGAGACCCATAGCGACCCCACAGAGACCCGTAGCGACCCCACAGCGACCCCATAGAGACCTCATAGAGACCCATAGAAACCCATAGCGACCCACAGAGACCCATTGCGACCCCACAGCGACCCCATAGAGACCTCATAGAGACCCATAGAAACCCATAGCGACCCACAGAGACCCATAGCGACCCACAGAGACCCACAGAGACCCATAGCGACCCCATAGCAATGCATAGAGACCCCATAGCGACCCCACAGAGACCCATAGAGACCCATAGCGACCCATAGAGACCCATAGAGACCCACGGCACCACATAGAAACCCATAGGAACCCCATAGAGACCCATAGCACCCCATAGAGACCCCATAGCGCCCCATAGAGACCCCATAGCGCCCCACAGACACCCCATATCACCCCATATCGCCCTATATCGCCCCATAGACACCCCATATCGCCCCATATTGTCCCACAGACACCCCATATCACCCCATATCGCCCCATAGACACCCTATATCCTGCCATAGACACCCCATATCACCCCATATCATCCCACAGCACCCCACAGACACCCCACATCACCACATATCACCCCATATCACCCCCTATCACCCCATATCGCCCCATATTGCCCCACAGACACCCCATCTCACCCCATATCGCCCCATAGCACCCCATATCACCCCACAAACACCCCATATCATCTTATATCGCCCCACAGACACCCCATCTCACCCCATATCGCCCCATATCACCCCATATCGCCCCATAGACACCCCATATCGCCCCACAGACACCCCATATCACCCCATATCGCCCCATATCACCCCATATCACCCCATATCGCCCCATATCGCCCCATAGACGCCCCATATCGCCCCACAGACACCCCATATCACCCCATATCGCCCCATAGCACCCCATATTACCCCATAGACACTCCATATCGCCCCACAGACACCCCACATCACCCCACAGACACCCCACAGACACCCCATATCGCCCCACAGACACAGCATATCACCCCATAGCGACCCATATCGCCCCACAGACACCCTATATCATCCCATATCGCCCCATATTGCCCCACATCACCCCATATCACCCCACAGACACCCCATATCGCCCCATATCACCCCATATCGCCCCATAGACACCCCATATCGCCCCATAGACACCCCATATCGCCCCATATCACCCCATATCGCCCCATAGACACCCCACATCACCCCATATCGCCCCATAGTGCCCCATATCATCCTATATCTCCCCACAGACACCCCATAGCACCCCATATCACCCCACATCCTCCCATATCGCCCCACAGACACCCCACATCACCCCATATCACCCCACAAACACCCCATAGCACCCTATATCCCCCCACAGACACCCCATAGCACCCCATATCCACTCATATCACCCCATATCCCCCCATAGCACCTCATTATCGCCCCACATCACCCCATATCACCCCATAGCACCCATATCTCCCCACAGACACCCCATATCACCCCATAGACACCCCATATCACCCCATATCCCCCCACAGACACCCCATATCGCCCCATATCACCCTATATCGCCCCATAGACACCCCACATCACCCCATATCCACTCATATCACCCCATATCACCCCCTATCCCCCCATAGCATCCCATTATCACCCCACATCACCCCATATCGCCCCATAGACACCCCATATCACCCCATAGCACCCCATATCGCCCCATATTGCCCCACAGACACCCCATATCACCCCATATCGCCCCATAGCACCCCATATCACCCCATAGGCAGCCCATATCACCCTATATTGCCCCATATCGCTCCACGGACACCCCACATCACCCCATAGACACCCCACATCGCCCCACATCGCCCCATATCGCCCCACAAACACCCCATATCATCCTATATCGCCCCACAGACACCCCACATCACCCCATATCACCCCATATCACCCTATATCCCCCCATAGACACCGCATAGCACCCCATAGACACCCCATACACACCCTGTATCACCCCATATCGCCCCACAAACACCCCACATCACCCCATAGCACCCCATATCACCCCATATCCCCCCATATTGCCCCATAGCACCCCATAGACACCCCACATCACCCCATATCACCCCATATCCCCCCACAGACACCCCATATCGCCCCATATCGCCCCATATCGCCCCACAGACACCCCACATCACCCCACATCACCCCACATCGCCCCATAGACACCCCGTATCGCCCCACATCACCCCATATCGCCCCGTAGACACCCCACATCACCCCATATCGCCCCATATCGCCCCATAGACACCCCGTATCACCCCACATCACCCCATATCGCCCCATAGACACCCCGTATCGCCCCACATCACCCCATATCGCCCCGTAGACACCCCACATCACCCCATATCGCCCCATATCGCCCCACAGACACCCCACATCACCCCACATCACCCCATATCGCCCCATAGACACCCCGTATCGCCCCACATCACCCCATATCGCCCCGTAGACACCCCACATCACCCCATATCGCCCCATATCGCCCCATAGACACCCCGTATCGCCCCACATCACCCCATATCGCCCCATAGACACCCCGTATCGCCCCATAGACACCCCGTATCGCCCCGTAGACACCCCACATCACCCCATATCGCCCCATATCGCCCCATAGACACCCCGTATCGCCCCACATCACCCCATATCGCCCCGTAGACACCCCACATCGCCCCATATCGCCCCATATCGCCCCATAGACACCCCGTATCGCCCCACATCACCCCATATCGCCCCATAGACACCCCGTATCGCCCCACATCACCCCATATCGCCCCGTAGACACCCCACATCACCCCATATCGCCCCATATCACCCCATAGACACCCCGTATCGCCCCACATCACCCCATATCGCCCCGTAGACACCCCACATCGCCCCACATCACCCCATATCGCCCCGTAGACACCCCACATCACCCCATATCGCCCCATATCGCCCCATAGACACCCCGTATCGCCCCACATCACTCCATATCGCCCCATAGACACCCCGTATCGCCCCACATCACCCCATATCGCCCCGTAGACACCCCACATCACCCCATATTGCCCCATATCGCCCCACATCGCCCCACATCGCCCCACAGGGCCCCCGAGGCACCTCAGCAGGCATGTGCATGAGCAGCACGGCGGCCACGGGCGCCTGGGCCTGGCAGTAACCCTCGTGGGGCCGCAGCACCGTGTAGGCCTTCAGCACCCGGTACAGGTCCTGCTGCCTGCGCGCGGGGCCGGAAGGGGCGGGGATTAAGGGGGGCGGGGCCGGAAGGGGCGGAGCTTAAGGGGGCGGGGCCGGACGTGGGGCGGGGCAAAGGATTGGGGCTGAAAGGGGGGCGGGAATTAAGGGAGGAAGAGGATAAGGGGGCGGGGCTGGAAGGGGTGGGGCTTAAGGGGGGGCCGGAAGTGTGGCGGGGATTAAGGGGGCGGGGCCGGAAGTTGGGCGGGGATTAAGGGGGTGGGGCAGGAAGTGGGGCGGGGATTAAGGGGGTGGGGCAGGAAGTGGGGTGGGAATTAAAGGGGGCAGAGGTTAAGGGGGCGGGGCCGGAAGGGGCGGGGTTTAGGGGGCGGGGCCGGAAGTGGGGCGGGGCAAAGGATTGGGGCTGAAAGGGGGGCGGGAATTAAGGGAGGAAGAGGATAAGGGGGCGGGGCTGGAAGGGGTGGGGCTTAAGGGGGGGCCGGAAGTGTGGCGGGGATTAAGGGGGCGGGGCAGGAAGTAGGGCGGGGCAAAAGGGTTGGGGCTGAAAGAGGGGTGGGAATGAAGGGAGGGAGAGATTAAGGGGGCGGGGCCGGAAGGGGCGGGGTTAAGGGGGGTGGGGCTGGAAGAGGGCGGGGTTTAGGGGAGTGAGGCAGGAAGAGGGCGGGACTAAAGGGCAGACGAGTGAAAGGAGTGGAGATGGAAGGGGCGGAGCTTAAGGGGGCGGGGTCTGAAAGGGGGCGGAGCTTAAGGGTGGGTCAGAAGAGGCGGGGCTTAAGGTGGCGGGGCTTTAAAGGGGCGGGGCCAGAGGAGGGCGGGGCTGGAAGGGGCGGGGCTTCAAATGGCAGCCGTGACCGGAAGTGGGCGTGTCCTAATGGAACCTTGGGACCCGGAAGTGGGTCCCGATGGGTGGCGGTGGGGAAAGGGGGCGTGGCCGGAAGTGGGCGTGATCGGAAATGGGCGTGGCCGGAAATGGGCAGTCGGGGCCGGAAGTGGGCGTGACCTCAGCACATCCATTATTCCAATCAAGAATGAGACTGGAGACGGAGAAGGAAGAGGGGGGTGTGGCCGGAATTGGGCGTGACCGGAAATGAGCAGACAGAACCGGAAGTGGGCGTGGTCTGAATGTGGGGGGCGTGGCAGGAAGTGGGCGTGGCCTCGGCACATCCATTATTCCGAACAGAAACGAGACTGATGGGGGGAGGGAGACGTAGCCAGAAGTGGGTGTGACCAGAAATGGGCGGGGCCGGAAGTGGGCAGTCAGGACCGGAAGTGGGCGTGCTCTCATGGTGGGAGGCATGACAGGAAGTGGGCGTGGCCTCAGCACATCCATTATTCCAAAATAGAACGAGACTGGTGGGGGAGAAGGGAAGCGGGGGGGGGGGGAGGGGGGGCGTGGCCGGAAGTGGGCGTGTCCTATCGGACCATCGGGACCGGAAGTGGGCGTGGCCTCAGTGCATCCTTTGTATGGGTTACATAGAATGAGACTTGGGGAGAGCGGGTGGGAGTGGGAGCGGGGGGGGGAGGGGAAGGGCGGGCCGGAAGTGGGCGTGGCCGGGAAATGGGCGTGTCCGGAAGTGGGCGTGGTCTCACCCGTGCCCCCCCCGGGCGGCGAACATCTCGTGGAAGGGGAACTGGCGGTGCAAATCCTTCTCGATGGCGTCCAGCCAGCGGGCGTCGCCGGGCTGCCGCTCCAGCTCCTGCAACGGGGGGGGGAAGGGGGGGGAAACGGTCACAGATTGGGGGGGGGGGGGGGGCGTGGGGACACGCTGAGACCCACGGGGACACCTGGGGACCCATAGAGACCCACTGAGACCCATAGGGACCCATAGGGACCCGCTGAGAGCCATAGGGACCTGCTGAGAGCCATAGGGACCCCATAGGCACCCACTGAGATCCATTGGGAACCACTGAGACCCCATAGAGACCCATAGAGACCTGCTGAGACCCCATACGGACCCATAGAGACCCGCTGAGACCCGCTAAGACCCCATACGGACCCATAGAGACTCACTGAGACCCACTGAGACCCATAGGGACCCATAGGGACCCACTGAGACCCATAAAGGACCCATAGGGACCCACTGAGACCCATAGGGACCCATAGGAACCCATAGGGACCCACTGAGACCCATAGGAACCCACTGAGACCCATAGAGACCCACTGAGACCCACTGAGACCCATAGGGACCCGCTGAGACCCATAGGGACCCATAGGGACCCACTGAGACCCATAAGGACCCATAGGAACCCATAGGGACCCACTGATGCCCATAGGGACCCACTGAGACCCATAGAGACCCACTAAGACCCATAGAGACCCATAGCAACCCACTGAGAGCCATAGGGACCCATAGAGACTGACTGAGAACCACTGAGACCCATAGGAACCCATAGGGACCCACTGAGACACATAGGAACCCGCTAAGACCCATAGAGACCCACTGAGACCCACTGAGAGCCACAGGGACCCATAGGGACCCACTGAGAGCCATAGAGACCCATAGGTACCCATAGGGATCCACTGAGACCCATAGGGACCCACTGAGACCCACTGAGACCCATAGAGACCCATAGGAACCCATAGGGACCCACTGAGACCCATAGGGACCCATAGGGACCCACTGAGACACATAGGAACCCGCTGAGACCCATAGAGACCCACTGAGACCCACTGAGACCCATAGGGACCCACTGAGAGCCACAGGGACCCACTGAGAGCCACAGGGACCCACTGAGACCTACGGAGACCCATAGGAACCCACTGAAACCCCATAGGGACCCACTGAGACCCATAGGGACCCATAGGAACCCATAGAGACCCACTGAGAGCCATAAGGACCCACTGACACCCATAGGGACCCACCGAGACCCATAGGGACCCACCCAGCCCCCATAGCAACCCATAGGGACCCATGGGGACCCCCCACCCCCCACTGCTCCCCCTGCTGCCCCCCACCCCCGGCCCCCAGCCCCACCTGGAACAGCCCCGGGTGCTGCAGCCCATAGGGACCCATAGGGACCCCCCACCCCCCACTGCTCCCCCTGCTGCCCCCCACCCCCCCCAGCCCCACCTGGAACAGCCCCGGGTGCTGCAGCTGCAGCTCGTGGCTGGCGGACAGCAGCTGCCAGGCGCGGGCGCGGAGCGACGACGGGATGCCTTTCCTGCAGCGCAGCTTCACCTGCCCCACGGCGACCCACGGACACACGTAAGGACCCGTAGGGACCCACAGGGATGCATCCAGACCCATGGACACACATAGGGATCCATAAAGACACATAGAGACCCATAGGGACGCGTGGGGACACATACGAACACATAGAAACCCATAGGGACCAATAGAGACCCATAGTGCCCCATAGGGACCCATAGGGGCTCATAGGGACCCATGGAGACCCATGGAGACACATGGGACATATAGGGACCCATGGAGACCCATAGAGACACATAGGGACCCATAGGGACACATAGGGACCCATGGAGACCCATGGAGACCCATGGAGACCCATGGAGACACACAGGGACCCATAGGGACACATAGGGACCCATAGGGACACATAGGGACCCATGAAGACCCATGGAGACCCATGGAGACCCATGGAGACACACAGGGACCCATAGGGACACATAGGGACCCATGGAGACCCACGGAGACACATAGGGACCCATGGGGACACATACAGACCCATGGAGACCCATAGGGACACATGGAGACCCATGGAGACACGTGGGACACGTAGGGACCCATAGGGACCCATGGAGACCCATGGAGACCCATGGAGACATATAGGGACACATAGGGACACATAGGGACCCATGGAGACCCATAGGGACCCATAGGGACCCATGGAGACCCACAGAGACCCATAGGGACACATGGAGACCCATAGAGACACATAGGGACCCATAGGGACACATAGGGACCCACGGAAACCCATAGGGACCCATAGGGACCCATGGAGACCCATAGGGACACATAGGGACCCATAGGGACCCATAGGGACACATAGAGACCCATAGGGACACATAGAGACCCATAGGGACACATAGAGACCCCATAGAGAATCCATAGAGCCCCATAGAGACCCATAGAGACCCATAGAACCCCATAGAGACCCATAGAGGCCCATAGAGACCCATAGAGACCCATAGAGGCCCATAGAGACCCATAGAGACCCATGGAGACCCATAGGGACCCATAGGGACCCATAGGGACCCATAGGGACCCATAGGGACCCATAGAGACCCATAGGGACCCATAGAGACCCATGGAAACCCATAGGAACACAGAGGGGCGCATAAAGACCCATAGTGACCCATAGGGATCCATGGAGACCCATAGGAACCAATAGAAACCCATAGGGACACACAGGGACCCATAGGGACACATACAAACCCATCAAGACCCACAGGAACCCATAGGGACCCATAGAGACCCACAGCGCCCCATAGGGAGCATAGAAACCCATAGGGACACATAGGGACCCATAGGGACGCAGAGACCGACAGCACCCCATAGAGACCCATGGAGACCCACAGCACCCCACAGAGACCCATGGAGACCCACAGCACCCCATACAGACCCATAGGGATGCATACACACCATGCAGCCCCATAGGAACCCATAGGGACCCATAGGGACGCATAAAGTCCATAGGGACACATAGGGACCCATGAAGACCCATAGGGACACATGGGGACACATAGGGACACACAGGGACCCATAGGGACCCATGCTGACCCACGGAGATCCACAGGGAACCACAGCACCCCATAGGGACCCATAGCGCCCCATAGGGACCCATAGGGACCATAGAAACCCATAGGGACCAACAAACACCCATAAGCACCAACAGAGACCTATAGAGACCCATAGGGACCATAGGGACCCATAGGGACCCATAGCGACCCATAGCGACCCATAGGGACCCATAGGGACCCCATAAGAACCCAATAGAGACCCCATAGAGACCCCATAGCGCCCCACAGAGACCCCACAAAAACCCATAGCACCCCATAGACACCCATAGAGCCCCACAGAGACCCCACAGAGCCCCCATAACCCGACCAGAGACCCCATAGAACCCGATATGGGGCAGAAGGATCCCTCTATAGGGCAGGAATGGGTGCTATGGGGCAGGAATGGGCGCTATGGGGCAGGAATGGGCGCTATGGGGCAGGAATGGGCGCTATGGGGCAGGAATGGGCGCTATGGGGCAGGAATGGGCCGCTATGGGCCAGGAATGGGCGCTATGGGGCAGGAATGGGCGCTATGGGGCAAGAGGAGCTGCTATGGGGCAGGAATGGCCGCTATGGGGCAGGAATGGGTGCTATGGGCCAGGAATGGGCCGCCATGGGGCAGGAATGGGCGCTATGGGGCAGGAGGAGCTGCTATGGGGCAGGAATGGGCGCTATGAGGCAGGAGGAGCTGCAATGGGGCAGGAATGGGCGCTATGGGGCAGGAATGGGCGCTATGGGGCAGGAATGGGCGCTATGGGGCGGGAATGGCCCGCTATGGGGCGGGAATGGGGCAGGAATGGGCGCTATGGGGCAGACCCACCTTCTGGTAGCGCTTCGTCAGCCATTTGTCCCAGTGGGAAAACATCTCCAGCCACTTCAGCTCCCGCTGCCGCGCCACGTCCACCGGCACTGAGCTCTCCCTGTGGGGCACAGCCCCATAAGTGTGGGGCACAACCCCATAAGTGTGGGGGGCACAACCCCGTAAGTGTGGGGGGCACAACCCCGTAAGTGTGGGGTGACCCCCCAAATGTAGGGAACACAGCCCCATAAGTGTGGGGCACAATCCCATAAGTGTGGGGGTCACAGCCCCATATGTGTGGGGCACAACCCCATAAGTGTGGGGCACAACCCCATAAGTGTGGGGCGACCCCCCAAATGTAGGGAACACAGCCCCATAAGTGTGGGGCACAACCCCATAAGTGTGGGGCACAACCCCATAAGTGTGGGGCACAACCCCATAAGTGTGGGGCGACCCCCCAAATGTAGGGAACACAGCCCCATAAGTAGGGATGCACAGCCCCATAAGTGTGGGGAGCAGCCCCATAAGTGTGGGGAGCACAACTCCTACGTGTGAGACGCAACCCCATAAGTGTGGGGGGCATAGCCCCACAAGTGTTGGACACAGCCCCATAAGTGTGGGGCGCACACCCCCATAACTGTGAGACACAACCCCATAAGTGTGGGACGCAGCCCCATAAATGCGGATTCACAGCCCTTTAAGTGTGTGGGGCTCTATCAAACTCTACGGGACGCTATAGGGCACTATGGGGCTCTATGGGGTGCTATGGGGGCACCATGGGGCGCCATGGGGGTGTATGGGGCACCATGGGGCTCTATGGGGTGCTATGGGGCACCATGCGGTTATGTGAGCTGCTATGGGGCTCTATGGGGCACCATGGGGGTGTATGGGATGCTATGGGCTGCTATGGGGCTCTATGGACTGCTATGGGGCTCTATGGGGTGCTAAGGGGCTCTATGGGGTGCTATGGGGCACCATGGTGTTCTACGGGCTGCTATGGGGCACCATGGGGCTCTATGGGCTGCTATGGGGCTCTATGGGGCACCATGGGGGTATATGGGGCACCATGGGGCTCTATGGGGTTCTATGGGGCATCACAGGGCTCTATGGGGCACCATGGGGCTCTATGGGCTGCTATGGGGCTCTATGGGACACCATGGGGGTGTATGGGGCACCATGGGGCACTATAGGCACCATGCAATTGTATGGGGTACCATGGCACTCTATGGGGTGCTATGGGGCTCTATGGGGCTCTATGGGCTGCTATGGGGCTCTATGGGGTACCATGGGGGTGTATGGGGCACCATGGGGCTCTATGGGGTGCTATGGGGCACCATGCGGTTATGTGAGCTGCTATGGGGCTCTATGGGGTACCATGGGGGTGTATGGGGCACCATGGGGCGCTATGGGGTGCTATGGGGTGCTATGGGGCTCTATGGGATGCTAAGGGGCTCTATGGGGTGCTATGGGGCACCATGGTGTTCTACGGGCTGCTATGGGGCACCATGGGGTCTGTGGGCTGCTACGGGGCACCATGGGGGTCTATGGGGTGCTATGAGGCACCATGGGGCTCTGTGGGGTGCTATGGGGCTCTATGGGGCACCATGGGGGTGTATGGGGCACCATGGGACGCTATGGGCACCATGCAGTTGTATGGGGTACCATGGCACTCTATGGGGTGCTATGGGGCACCATGGGGCTCTATGGGGTGCTATGGGGCACCATGGGGCTCTATGGAGTGCTATGGGGCTCTATGGGGCACCATGGGGGTATATGGGGCACCATGGGGCTCTATGGGGTTCTATGGGGCATCACAGGGCTCTATGGGGCACCATGGGGCTCTATGGGCTGCTATGGGGCTCTATGGGGCACCATGGGGGTATATGGGGCACCATGGGGCTCTTTGGGGTTCTATGGGGCATCACAGGGCTCTATGGGGTACCATGGGGCTCTATGGGCTGCTATGGGGCTCTATGGGGCACCATGGGGGTGTATAGGGCACCATGGGGGTGCTATGGGGCGCCATGGGGCGACTCACGGCGTCTCGCAGTACTGGCTGCCCCCCAGGAAGCCGTAGCGGTCGGTGCGGCGGAAGGCGGGACCCCCCAGCTCCGAATCCGAGCCCAGCGAGCTGACGTCGTCGGGGAAGGAGCTCAGCGACCCCGACAGGACGCTGACGGAATCGGCCTCGGCCCCACAGCGCGGCGACGGGATCCCCGGCCCCAGGCTGCCGTGGGACCCCCGTGTGGGGCCGTTGGCCGCCGGGGGGCGGCGCGGTTCCGGGGGGTCCCACGGCGCCGTCGGTGCGGAGGGGGCGGGATCTGGGGGATCCAAGATGGCCGACGGGGGAGTGGGGGGCGTCTCCTTTGATTCTGAAGTGACAGATGTGGGGGTTGGGGTCTCTGAGTCCAAGATGGCCGATGTGGTTGGGGCCAAGATGGCCGACGGGGGAGTGGGGGGCGTCTCCTTTGATTCTGAAGTGACACAAGTTGGGGTTGGGGTCTCTGAGTCCAAGATGGCCGACGGGGGAGTGGGGGGCGTCTCCTTTGATTCCGAAGTGACAGATGAGGGGGGTTGGGGTCTCTGAGTCCAAGATGGCCGAAGGGGGAGTGGGGGGCTTCTCCTTTGATTCTGAAGTGACAGAAGTTGGGGTGGGGGTCTCTGAGTCCAAGATGGCCGATGGGGTTGGGGCCAAGATGGCCGACGGGGGAGTGGGGGGCGTCTCCTTTGACTCCGAAGCGATTGGTGTTGGGGTTGGTTTCTCTGAGTCCAAGATGGCTGACGGGGGGATGGGGGTCGTCTCTGTTGACCCCAAGATGGCCGACGTTGGATCCAAGATGGCCGACAGGGGGGTGGGGGTCGTCTCTGTTGACCTCAAGATGGCCGACGTTGGGGTGGGGGTCTCTGAGTCCAAGATGGCCGATGGGGGGGCAGGGGTCGTCTGTGTTGACCCCAAGATGGCCGACGTCGGGGTCTTTGAATCCAAGATGGCCGACGGGGGGTTGGGAATCTTCTCTTTTGACTCCAAAATGATTAAGGATGGGGTGGGGATCTCGGAGCCCAAGATGGCGGACGCTGGAGTGGATGGGGTTGGATCCAAGATGGCCGACGGGGGGGTGGGGGTCGTGTCCTTTGACCCCAAGATGGCTGACATCGGGGTCCTGGAGTCCAAGATGGCCGACGGGGGGGTGGGGGTCCTCTCTGTTGACCCCAAGATGGCCGACGTTGGGGTCTCGGAGACCAAGATGGCGGACGCTGGAGTGGATGGGGTTGAAGCCAAGATGGCCGACGTTGGGGTGGGGGTCGTCTCCCTTGACCTCGAGGTGGTCGACGTTGGGGTGGGGGCCTCTGAGTCCAAAATGGCCGACGGGGGGGTGGGGGTCATCTCTGTTGACCCCAAGATGGCCGACGTTGGATCCAAGATGGCCGACGGGGGGGGTGGGGGTCGTGTCCTTTGACCCCAAGATGGCTGACATCGGGGTCCTGGAGTCCAAGATGGCCGACGGGGGGGTGGGGGTCGTCTCTGTTGACGCCAAGATGGCCGACGTTGGGGTCTCAGAGTTTAAGATGGCCGACATCGGGGTCTTGGAGTCCAAGATGGCGGACGCTGCAGTGGATGGGGTTGGATCCAAGATGGCCGACATTGGGGTGGGGGGTCTCTGAGTCCGAGATGGCCGACGGGGGGGTGGGGGTCGGCACCTTTGACCCCACAGCAGTCAACATTGGGGTGGGGGTCTCTGAATCCAAGATGGCGGACGTTGGAGTGGATGGGGTTGGAGCCAAGATGGCCGACGCGGTTGGGGCCAAGATGGCCGACGGGGGGTTGGGTGAAGTTGAGTCCAAGATGGCCGACGGGAGGACGGGGGTCACCTGTGTCGACCCCAAGATGGCCGACGTCGGGGCCTCGGAGTCCAAGATGGCGGACATTGGAGTGGATGGGGTTGGAGCCAAGATGGCTGACGGGGGGGTGGGTGAAGTTGAGTCCAAGATGGCCGACGTTGGATCCAAGATGGCCGACGGGGGAGGGCGGGGCGTCTCCTTTGACCTCAAAGTGGTCGATACTGGGGTGGGGGGCGTGACCTTTGACCCCAAGATGGCGGATGTCGGATCCAAGATGGCCGCCTCCTTTGACCCCGGAGTTGTTGAAGTGGGGGTTGAGGTCGTGAACTTTGTTCCCAAGATGGCCGCCTCCTTTGACCCCAAAGTTCTTGGGGTGGGAGTTGGGGTTGTGACCTTTGACCCCAAGATGGCCGATGTCGGATCCAAGATGGCCGCACTCCTTTGACCTCAAAGGTGTTGACGTGGGGGTTGGGGTCGTGACCTTTGACCCCAAGATGGCCGACGTCAGAGTGGATGGGACTGCATCCAAGATGGCCGACGGGGGGGTCAGGGTCTCCGAGTCCAAGATGCACGACGTGGGGGTGGGGGTCGTCACCTTTGACCCCAAGATGGCGGACGCCGACCTCGCAGCGCTCTCATTGGCTGACCTTGAACAAAGATGGTGGATGCTGACCCCGCTGCATTCCCATTGGCTGAACTTGCTTCCAAGATGGCTGACGTTGACCTCGCAGCGCTCCCATTGGCTGACGTTGCCCCCGAGATGGCAGAAGTTGACCCCGCAGCGCTCCCATTGGCTGGCTCAGGCACCAAGATGGCCGCCGCTCCCACTTCCGGTCCCTCATTGGCGGCAGTCGGGCCTCCGTCGGCCGGCAGTGACCCCAAAGCGGCGCCCTTTGACCCCAAGATGGCCGACCCCGGGTAGCGTCCCGCCTCCTGATTGGCCGAGGCCGACTCCCGGCAGCGTCCCGCCTCCCGATTGGTCGACGGCGACCCCCCATCCGAGCGTGACCCCCGGCCGACCCCCGCCGACCCCGAATGGGCCTCACCCCCCCCCAAAGCGGCGGACTTCGACCCCCCGCCGTCACGTGACCCCGCCGCGCCCCCCTCACTGACCTCCGTCGGCCTCGCCTCGCCCTCCGCCGCCCCCAAACCGCCGCCCCCCGCTCCCACGCAGCGCCTCCCCCGCCCAGCGGCGGCCATCTTGGGGCGGGGCGGCGGCCGCGGCGGCCCCGTCGCTATGGGCCGCGTTTCCATGGCGACGCGCGGGGCCCCGAAGGCGGCCGAGAGCCCTCCGGCCGTTGCCGTGGAGATGCGCGCGCAGCGCCGCGCCGGCTTCCGCTTTGCGCTAGCCAATAGGAGAGAGGCAGCGCCCACTTCCGGCCTCCTTACTTCCGGGTTGCCTGACTTCCGGTACTTCTCTTCCGGGTTCCGGCCGGAGCGGGGTTGCTAAAGCGGGGTCCGAAACGCGTCACTTCCGGTTACACCGCTTTCCGGTTCCGGCGGAGCCGTGGAGACGGCGGCGCGTTTCCCACCCACCCGTTGCTAAGCAACCGGGCCCCTTTTTTTTTTTTTTTTCTCCCCCCACATTCCCCGCTTTTTGCTCCAAAATCAACACCGGGAACCGCTCCCAACCCCTCCCCCACCCCCACCTGTTCCTCAATCGCCCAATTTCTACCAAGTTCCCCCCACTCAGAACCTCCAATTTACAATTTTTCCCCCTAAATTCGACCGAATTTCCACCAAATTTCCCCAGACGTCCTAAAATCCACCTCAGCTCCCCGAATTTCTCCCATTTCTACCCCAATTTCCCCCCACACCCTCTCAGGAACCACAAATTCCACCCGTTTTCCCCTGAACCGGAAGTTCTGCTAGAAAGGCCGCGCTTCCGGTGCCCCTCCCTCCTCTCCTCTCTACGGTGCTGGAGGACCCGATGTGGTCCCGCCCCTCTCACTCCCATTGGCGGAGGCGCCGTGGGGTCGCATCCCATTGGCTGAGGGCGCTGACTACATCTCCCGGCAGCCCCCGTGCGGCCGCCATTTTGTGGGGGGGGTT
>CM059483.1:935470-1011848 GCA_030408155.1 Lophura swinhoii | reverse complement strand
AGACCCCATAGAGATCCCATAGGGACCCCAAATAGATCCCGTACAGACCCCATAGGGACCCCATAAGGACTCCAAATAGATCCCATACAAACCCCATAGGGACCCCAAAGGGACCCCACAGAGACCTCAAAGAGACCCCAAGCAAATCCCATACAGACCCCATAGGGAGCCCATAAGGACCCCATAAGGACCCCAAAGAGACCCCAAGCAAATCCCATACAGACCCCATAGAAACCCCATAGGGATCTCAAAAGGACCCCATAAGATCTCTAAAGAGACCCCATAGGGACCCCATAGGGACCCCATAGAGACCTCAAAAGGACCCCAAGCAAATCACATACAGACCCCAAAGGGACCCCAAATAGATCTCAAAGGGACTCCATAGAGACTCCAAGCAAATCCCATACAGACCCCATAGGGACCCCAAAAGGACCCCATAGGGACCCCAAAGAGACCCCAAACAAATCCCATACAGACCCCATAGGGACCCCATAAGGACCCCATAGAGACCTCAAAGAGACCCCAAAGGGACCCCAAATAGACCTCAAAGGGACCCCATAGAAACTCCAAGCAAATCCCATACAGACCCCATAGGGACCACAAATAGACCCCAAATAGATCCCATAGAGACCCCAAAGAGACCTCAAAGAGACCCCAAGAAAATCCCATACAGACCCCATAGGGACCCCATAAAGACCCCAAAAGGACCCCATAGGGACCCAAAGAGACCCCATAGGGACCTCAAATAGATCCCAAAAGGACCCCATAAGGACCCCATAGTGATCTCAAAGGGACCCCATAGGGACCCCAAGCAAACCCCATAGGGACCCCATACGGACCCCATACAAACCCCAAAGAGACCCCACGCAGACCCCATAACCCTCCATAACCTCCCACAGCACCCCATAACCACCCCATAACCCCTCACAGCCCCCCATAACGCCCCACAGACACCCCGTAACCCCACAGCCCCCCATAGCCCCCCATAACCCCCCACAGACACCCCATAGCGCCCCCATAATCTCCCACAGCCCCCCATAACCCCCCATAGATGCCCCATAACGCCCCACACACACCCCATAACCCCCCAGACACCCCACAGCCCTCCATAGACACCCCACTGATGCCCCAAAATGCCCCACAGCGCCTCATAGACACCCCATAACCCCCCATAGACACCCCATAACCCCCCATAGACACCCCATAACGTTCCCAGACAATCCAGACACCCCATAGACACCCCACAGCCACCCCACAGCCCCCCATAATCCCCCATAGACGCCCCATAACCCCGCATAGATACCTCGTGGCCCCGCATTGCCCCCCAAAGACACCCCATAACACCCCATAATCTTCCATAGCCCCCCATAACCCCCCATAGACACCCCACAGCCCCCCATAACCCCCATAGCCCCCCATAGACACCCCATAACACCCCATAGACACCCCATAACTCCCCATAGACACCCCATAACCCCCCACAGACACCCCATAGACACCCCACAGCCCCCCACAGACACCCCATAACCCCCCATAGACACCCCATAACTCCCCATGGACACCCCATAACCCCCCACAGACACCCCATAGACACCCCACAGCCCCCCACAGACACCCCATAACCCCCCATAGACACCCCATAACTCCCCATAGACACCCCATAACCCCCCACAGACACCCCATAGACACCCCACAGCCCCCCACAGACACCCATAACCCCCCATAGACACCCCATAACGCCCCATGGACACCCCATAACGCCCCTTAACCCCCCACAAACACCCCATAGACACCCCATAACGTCCCCCAGCCCCCATAATTCCCCATAGACGCCCCATAGCACCCCATAACGCCCCATAATCCCCCATAGACACCCCATAACGCCCCTTAACCCCTCACAGCACCCCATAGACACCCCATAACGTCCCACAGCCCCCCATAATTCCCCATAGACGCCCCATAGCCCCCCATAACGCCCCATAGACGGCACATAGCACCCCATAACGCCCCATAACCCCCCATAGACACCCCATAACGCCCCACAGCCCCCCATAACCCCCCATAGACACCCCACAGCCCCCCACAGACACCCCATAACCCCCCATAACGCCCCATAACCCCCCATAGATGCCCCATAGCACCCCATAACCCCCCATAACGCCCCATAGCACCCCACAGACACCCCATAACTCCCCATAGCCCCCCATAGACACCCCATAGCCCCATAACCCCCCACAGCCCCCCATAACGCCCCAAAGACACCCCATAGCACCTCACAGTCCCCCATAACCCCCCATAGCACCCCACTGACACCCCATAACCCCCCATAGACACCCCATAGCCCCCCATAACCCCTCATAGACACCCCATAGCCCCCCATAACGCCCCAAAGACACCCCATAGCACCCCATAACGCCCCATAATCCCCCAGACACCCCATAACGCCCCACAGCACCCCATAACCCCCCATAGACACCCCACAACCCCCATAGACACTCCACAGCCCCCCACAGACACCCCATAACCCCCCATAACGCCCCACAGACGCCCCATAACCCCCCATAATGCCCCATAGATGCCCCATAGCACCCCACACCCCCCCATAGACGCCCCATAGCCCCCCATAACCCCCCCATAGCTCCCCACAGCCCCCCATAACCCCCCATAGCACCCCATTGACACCCCATAACCCCCCATAGACACCCCATAGCCCCTCATAATGCCCCACAGCCCCCCATAGACACCCCATAGCACCCCATTGACACCCCATAGCACCCCATAGCACCCCATAGACACCCCATATCCCCCCACAGCCCCCCATAGACATCCCATAACACCCCACAGCCCCCCATAACCCCCCATAGACACCCCATAGCACCCCATAGACACCCCATAGCACCCCATAACCCCCCATAGACACCCCATAGCCCCCCACAGCCCCCCATAGACACCCCATAGCACCCCACAGACACCCCATAGGCCCCCATAACGCCCCATAGACACCCCATAGCACCCCACAGACACCCCATAGACACCCCATAACCCCCCATAATGCCCCATAGCCCCCCATAGACACCCCATAACTCCCCATAGACACCCCATAGCACCCCATAACCCCACATAATGCCCCATAACCCCCCATAACCCCCCCATAGATGCCCCATAACCCCCCATAGCCCCCCATATCCCCCCCCCATTGCCCCCCACAGCCCCCCCCACCTCCCCTCACCCTTTTGGGGCCCGGCGCCGCCCCCTCCTCCTCTTCTGGGTCCTCGAACGTCACTTTGCGCTTGGCCATGGCGCCCCCAATTAGCCCTAATTAACACCAACCGTTAGCTCCGCGTTCAATCCTAATTAGCCCCCCCCCGGCCTCAATTAAAGGCCATTAACCCTAATTAACCACTGCAAGCCTCTTATGCGTTCTAATCAAGCCTAATTAAAGCATCCAAAGGGGCTAATTAAACCCCCCGCCCACTCATCAGCACCCACAAGCCGCGATTAACCCTTTTGGCTTCTAATTAACCCTCATTTGCATATGCAAACGCCGCCGCTCAGCGCGGGCCGCGCTCACCGCTCTCAGCGTCGCGCGCCGGAAGTCGAATGACCCGCACTTCCGGTCCCGAGCAGAGGGCGAGCGGAAGTGACGTCGCTCATGGCGGAAGTTCCGCTGCGCGGAACGGGCGTCAGGCCGGGCGGAAGTTCCCAGAGCGGAAATGGCGTCACTCCGGGCGGGAAGCCCTCAAGGGCGGCAGAGTGGGGCGCTCTTAAAGGGGCCGCGGCCCCGTTTTTTGGGAGGACCCGAAATCGGGGGATTTGGCCCCAAATCTGCGCCCTCAGCGCTGCCAACGCGCGTGGAACCGTCGGGAATTCAGAAAGCGGCCTCGAAATGGATTCTCCCCAAAAGCGCCGCCCCAAAAAACCCCAAATATCCCCCAAAAACCCCAAATATCCCCCCAAAACCCAAAATACCCCTGAAAACCCAAAATATTCACCCCAAAACCCCAAATATCCCCCCAAATCACCCCAAAACACCCCAAAAATCCCCCCAGAACCCCCAAAATTTCCCCTAAAAGCCCACAAATCCCAAAATACCCCAAATTTCCCCCAACTTTTCCCCCAAAATCCCCCAAATCCCCCTCCCAAAAACCAAAAATCCCCAATTTCCCCCAAATTTCCCCCCCAAGTCCCCCCCAAAATCCCCCCAAAACCCCAAAACACCCCCCCAGAACCCCCAAAATTTCCCCTAAAAGCCCCCAAATCCCCCCAAAACTCCAAAATATCCCCCAAATTCCCCTCCCAAATCCCTCAGAATCCCCCCAAAACCCCCCAAATTCCCTCAAAACCCCCCTCCAATATATCCCAAATTTACCCCAAAATCCCCCAGAACCCCAAACATTCCCCAAATTTCCCCCCAAAATCCCCAAAATCCCAACATTCCCCCCAAATTTCCCCCCCAAAATCCCCCAAAACCCCCAAATATCCCCCAAATTTCCCCCCCAAAACCCTCCAAAAATCCCCCAAATCCCAAATTTCCCCCCAAATCCCCCAGAACCCCCCAAATTTCCCCAATTTTCCCCCCAAAACCCCCAAAATCCCAAATTTTCCCCCAAATTTTCCAGAACCGCCCAAATTCCCCAAAACCCCCCAAAATCCCAAATTTCCCCCCAAAATTCCCCCCAAAACCTCCCCAAATCCCCCAAACCCGCAAAATCCCAGATTTCCCCCCAAATTTCCCCCCCAAAACCCCAAAATATCCCCCAAATTTCCCCCCCAAAATCCCCAAAATCCCAAATTTCCCCCCAAATTTTCCAGAACCCCCAAAGTTCCCCAAATCCTCCCCCAAGCCCCCCCCAAATCCCCCAAATCCCAAATTTCCCCCAAATTTCCCCCCCAAAACCCGAAAATATCCCCCAAATTTCCCCCCAAATTTTCCAGAACCCCCAAAATGCCCCAAACCGCCCCAAAAATCCCAAATTTCCCCCCCAAAAAACCCCAAACCCCCCAAACATCCCAAATTTCCCCCCCAAAAAACCCCAAAACCCCAAACATTCCCCCAAATTTCCCCCCAAAACCCCCCAAAAAACCCAAAATCCCAAATTTCCCCCCCAAATTCCCCCCCAAAACCCCCCCAAAATCCCAAATTTCCCCCCCAAAAATCCCCAAAACCCCCCAAAAATCCCAAATTTCCCCCCCAAAAAACCCCCAAACCCCCCAAAATCCCAAATTTCCCCCCAACCGCTCCAACAACGAACCCAAAAGGAGCCAATTAAGCGGGCACCAATTAACAGTGGCTGTTAATTAACCGGCCAGCAATTCACCGCGTCTCAATCGACTGGGTGCCAATTAACCGCTTATCAATTAACCGCTGTTAATTAACCGGGCGTCAATTAAGCGGGGGGCAATTAAGTGCTCCTCGATTAACCGGGCAGCGATTAATCGGATATCAATTAGCTGGATGTCAATTAACTGGCAGCAATTAGCAGCGTGTGCCAATTAACTGCTATCAATTAATTGCGCGTCAATTAACTGGGGGTGTTAATTAAGCGGCAATCAATTCACCGCGTCTCAATTAAGCGTTTATTGATTAAGCGGCAGTCGTTAAACTGGGCACCAATTAATTGGGCATCAATTAATTGGCGTCAATTAATTTGGCGTCAATTAATTGCGTACCAGTTAACTGCCTATCAATTAAGTGGGTGCCAATTAACTGCGTATCAATTAATTGGGTCTCAATTAAGTGGGCGCCAATTAACTGGGGGCGTCAATTAAGTGGGTATCAATTTATTGGGAGTTAATTAAGTGGATGTCAATGAAGCGGGTGTCAATTAAGTGGGGGTGTTAATTAACGGGCCCTCAGTTAATTGCGTATCAGTTAAGAGCGTATCAATTAGCACGGTGCCAATTAAGTGCTAATCAATTAACGGGCTGCCAATTAATTGCGTGTCAATTAGTTGAGTATCAATTAACAAAGTATCAATTAGCTCGATATCAATTAATCGAGTGGCTATTAATTGGGTGTCAATTAACAGGGGGTGTCAATTAAGAGGGCATCAATTAACTGGGTGTCATTAATTGGTGTCATCAATTAATGCGAGCTGCCAATTAACCAATGCGCAACCGCTGCCCATTAATTAGCGATCAATCACCCAACAATTAATTGGACGCCGATTAATTGAGTGCCGACCGATCGGACGCCCTTCAACGGGAGCCGGCAATTAATCAATTAAATCAATCAACGTGGGCTAATTAACGGGCTGCCAATGAGCGGCCGCCAACGAGGAGTTAATTAACGAGACGTCGATCGACGGCTATCGATCATTAATGAGATGTTAATTAATGAAACATCCTCCGACAAAGAGCGCTAACGAACGGTGAGTGGCAATTAGCGGGCTGTCAATCACGGGTCGCTAATTAGCGAGATGTCAATCAAGGCCGGGGGGGGCAATTAAGGGCGCGGCAATGGGGTCATTAACCGCAATTAACGGCGGTCGTTAATGAGAGCGCCGGGAAACGGCAATCAATTGGGCTGTCAATCAAAATGGGCTGTCAATCAAACTGGGCTGTCAATCATACAGCCAAGTCAAACAGTCTGAGCTGTCAATCAAACAAAGCTGTCAATCAAACAAAGCTGTCAATCACACTGGGCTGTCAATCAATCAGGGCTGTCAATCAAATATGGTTGTCAATCAAACTGGGCTGTCAATCAAACGGGGCTGTCAATCAAACGGGGCTGTCAATCATACAGTCTGATCAACCAATCCTGCCTGTCAATCAAACGGGGCTGTCAATCAAACTGGGCTGTCAATCAAACTGGGCTGTCAATCATACAGCCAAGTCAAACAGTCTGAGCTGTCAATCAAACAAAGCTGTCAATCAAACAAAGCTGTCAATCAAACTGCGCTGTCAATCAAACGGGACTGTCAATCATTCAGAACTCTCCTTCAGGGCGGACAATCAATCCAGGCTGTCAATCATACGGGGCTGTCAATCAATCAGGGCTATCAATCAAACCAGGCTGTCAATCAAACGGGGCTATCAATCAACCAGAACTCTCCATCAGGCCTGTCAATCAAATGGGGCTGTCAATCAAATGGGGCTGTCAATCATACAAGGCTGTCAATCATACAAGGCTGTCAATCATACAGCCAAGTCAAACAGTCTGAGCTGTCAATCAAACAAAGCTGTCAATCAAACAAAGCTGTCAATCACACTGGGCTGTCAATCAATCAGGGCGGTCAATCAAACAGGGCTGTCAATCAAAGATGGCGGTCAATCAAACGGGGCTGTCAATCATACAGTCTGGTCAACCATTCCTGCCTGTCAATCAAACAGGGCTGTCAATCAAACGGGGTCGTCAATCAATCAGGGCTGTCGATCAATCAGGACTGCACAGAAAAAAGTGGCTGTCAATCAAACGGGGCTGTCAATCAAACAGTACTCTCCATCAGGGCTGTCAATGAATGTGGCCTGTCAATCAAAGAGGGCTGTCAATCAAACGGGGCTGTCAATCGTACGAAACTCTCCGTCAGGGCTGTCTATCAATCCAGGCTGTCAATCAAACGGGGCTGTCAATCAAACAGGGTCAATCACACGGACCTGTCAATCAAACAACCACATCAATCAATCGGGGCTGTCAATCAAACCGAGCTGTCAATCAAACAGGGCTGTCAATCCAGGCTGTCAATCAATCAGTGCCGTCCATGAAACCGATCTGTCAATCAGATCCGCTTGTCAGTCCGACGGAGCTGTCAATCAAACAGGGCTGTCAATCAAACAGGGCTGTCAATCACGCGGGTCCGGTTATGGAGCTGTCAGTCAGACAGAGCTGTCAATCAGACGGGGGCGGGCAATGAGTGAAGCTGTCAATCAAAACGACATCAGCAGCCCGGCTGTCAATCATGGAACGCTGTCGATCAACGGTGTGCAACAGCACGCAGCTGTCAATCAACCGGTCAATATGAGCTGTCAATCAATCGGTGACAGCTGTCAATCTGACGCGGCTGTCCATCATCCAACCCCGTTGTCGCTGATGCCAATGATTGCTGTCAATCGCAGCTGTCAATCAATCAGGCTGTCAATCAATCTTGCTGTCAATCAGTCAGAGCTGTCAATCAGTCGGAGCTGTCAATCACTGCTGTCAATCACAGCTGTCAATCGAAACGGGGTCGAGGTTTCAATCAAAGCTCAGTGGGTTGCGTGGCTGTCAATCGCACGGAGCTGTCAATCGCACGGAGCTGTCAGTCACACGGAGCTGTCAATCAAACGACGCCCAATCCCAGCCGTCAATGTGACCTGTCAATCAAACCCGCCTGCCAATCAAACGCAGCTGTCAATCAACGAACCGACACCCCCTCCCTCACTTTCCCCATAATTTTGGGCCCCCCCGTTTTGAGACCCCCACCCAAATTCCAGCCCCCCACCCCAACTTAGTCCCCACCCCCCCCAATTCTGGGCCTGCCCTCCACTTTTGGGACCCCCCACCCCCCATTTCTGGATCCCCCCATTTTAGGACCCTCCTCCCCATTTTGGAGCCCACCCCATTTCAGGATGCCCCCCCATTTAAGGACCCCCTCCCATTTTAGTAACCCCCCCCCCCAGCCCCCATTTCAGGACCCCCCCCCCATTTCAGGACCCCCTCCCATTTTGGAGACCCCCCACTCCCCATTTCAGGACCCTCCCCACTTCAGGACCCCCTCCCATTTTGGAGACCCCCCACTCCCCATTTCAGGACCCTCCCCACTTCAGGACCCCCTCCCATTTTGGAGACCCCCCATTCCCCATTTCAAGACCCCCCCCATTTTAGGACCCCATCCCATTCTGGGGACCCCCCACCCCCCATTTCAGGACCCCCTCCCATTTTGGGCACCCCCCATTCCCCATTTCAGGACCCCCCCCACTTCAGGACCCCCTCCCATTTTGAGGACCACCCACCCTCATTTTTAGGACCCCCCACCCCATTTGGGAGCCCCCCCTCTCCCCCCCCCCACACATTTCAGGACCCCCTCCCATTTTTGAGACCCCCCACACCCCATTTCTGGATCCCCCCATTTTAGGACCCCCCTCCCCATTTTGGAGTCCTCCCCCCACATTTCAGGACCCCAGCCCATTTTGGAGACCCCCCACTCCCCATTTCAGGACCCCCCCCATTTTCAGGACCCCCTCCCATTCTGGAGACCCCCCACCCCCCATTTCAGGACTCCCTCCCATTCTGCCCCCCCCACCCCATATTTCAGGACCCCCCTCCCCATTTTGGAGGCCCCTCCCACCCCTCCACATTTCAGGATCCCCTCCCATTTTTGGGCACCCCCCACTCCCCATTTCAAGACCTCCCCCCCCATTTCAGGACCCCCTCCCATTTTTGGGACCCCCCCACCCCATATTTCAGGACCCCGCTCCCCATTTTGGAGGCCCCTCCCACTCCCCCACATTTCAGGATCCCCTCCCATTTTTAGGACCCCCCACCCCCCATTTCTGGATCCCCCCATCTCAGGACCCCCCTCCCATTCTGGGGACCCCCCCACCCCCCATTTCAGGACCCCCCCCCACCGTTCACGGCTCCCCCCGATGCATGCGGACCCCCCTGGCCCCATAGGGGCCGCGCTGGGGGGGGGGCGGCCTCATCATCTCCCCCCTGGTTTCGGTCCAGCGCCGTCGCTGCGCCCCGCGCTCGCGTTCGATCAGCGCCTCCGACACCGGCAGGGACGTCACCTGGGGGGGGGGCAACACGGGACCCATAGCGGGACACAGCGACCCATAGGGATCCATCGGGACCCATAGACAGCCATAGAAATCTATTGGGACCCATAGAAATCCATTGGGACCCATAGGAACCCATAGAAATCCACTGGGACCCATAGGGACCCATAGGGACCCATAGAAATCCATTGGGACCCATAGGAACCCATAGAAATCCATTGGGACCCATAGGGACCCATAGAAATCCATTGGGACCCATAGAGACCCATAGAAATCCATTGGGACCCATAGAGACCCATAGGGACCCATACAAATCCATTGGGACCCATAGAGACCCATAGAAATCCATTGGGACCCATAGAGACCCATAGGGACCCATACAAATCCATTGGGACCCATAGAGACCCATAGAAATCCATTGGGACCCATAGAGACCCATAGGGACCCATACAAATCCATTGGGACCCATAGAGACCCATAGAAATCCATTGGGACCCATAGGGACCCATAGGGACCCATAGAAATCCATTGGGACCCATAGAGACCCATAGAAATCCACTGGGACCCATAGGGACCCATAGGGACCCATAGAAATCCATTGGGACCCATAGGAACCCATAGAAATCCATTGGGACCCATAGGGACCCATAAGGACCAATAGAAATCCACTGGGACCCATAGAGACCCATAGAAATCCATTGGGACCCATAGAGACCCATAGAAATCCATTGGGACCCATAGAGACCCATAGGAACCCATAGAAATCCACTGGGACCCATAGGGACCCATAGGGACCCATAGAAATCCATTGGGACCCATAGGAACCCATAGAAATCCATTGGGACCCATAGGGACCCATAAGGACCAATAGAAATCCATTGGGACCCATAGAGACCCATAGGGACCCATACAAATCCACTGGGACCCATAGAGACCCATAGAAATCCATTGGGACCCATAGAGACCCATAGGGACCCATACAAATCCATTGGGACCCATAGAGACCCATAGAAATCCATTGGGACCCATAGGGACCCATAAGGACCAATAGAAATCCACTGGGACCCATAGAGACCCATACAAATCCATTGGGACCCATAGAGACCCATAGGGACCCATACAAATCCATTGGGACCCATAGGGACCCATAGGGACCCATAAGGACCCATAGAAATCCACTGGGACCCATAGAGACCCATACAAATCCATTGGGACCCATAGAGACCCATAGGGACCCATACAAATCCATTGGGACCCATAGAGACCCATAGGGACCCATACAAATCCATTGGGACCCATAGAGACCCATAGAAATCCATTGGGACCCATAGGGACCCATAAGGACCAATAGAAATCCATTGGGACCCATAGAGACCCATAGGGACCCATACAAATCCATTGGGACCCATAGGGACCCATAAGGACCAATAGAAATCCACTGGGACCCATAGAGACCCATAGAAATCCATTGGGACCCATAGAGACCCATAGAAATCCATTGGGACCCATAGAGACCCATAGAGACCCATAGGGACCCATAGAAATCCATTGGGACCCATAGGGACCCATAGGGACCCATAAGGACCCATAGAAATCCACTGGGACCCATAGAGACCCATAGAAATCCAGTGGGACCCATAGAAATCCACTGGGACCCATAGCGGGATCCATAGGGACCCATAGTGACCCCATAGAGCCCCCTAGCACCCCACAGCACCCCATAGTGACCCCATAGAGCCCCATAGTGACTCCCTAGCACCCCATAGCACCCCATGGTGACCCCATAACACCCCATAGAGCCCCACAGCACCCCATAGTGACCCCATAGAGCCCCATAGTAACCCCATAGAGCCCCATAGCACCCCATGGTGACCCCACAGCACCCCATGGTGACCCCATAGAGCCCCATAGTAACCCCATAGCACCCCATAGAGCCCCATAGTGACCCCATAGCACCCCCTAGCGCCCCCTAGCACCCCACAGCCCCCCACAGTGACCCCATAGAGCCCCATAGTGATCCCATGGTGACCCCATAGAGCCCCATAGTGACCCCATAGAGCCCCATAGCCCCCCCTAGCACCCCACAGCACCCCATAGTGACCCCATAGAGCCTCACAGTGACCCCATAGAGCCCCATAGCACCCCATGGTGACCCCACAGCACCCCATGGTGACCCCATAGAGCCCCCATAGTGACCCCACAGCACCCCATAGAGCCCCATAGCACCCTACAGCACCCCATAGAGCCCCATAGCACCCCACAGCACCCCATAGTGACCCCATAGAGCCCCATATTGACCCTATAGAGCCCCATAGAACCCCATATTGACCCCATAGCACCCCATAGAGCCCCATAGCACCCCATAGTGACCCCATAGAGCCCCATATTGACCCTATAGAGCCCCATAGCACCCCATATTGACCCCATAGCACCCCATAGAGCCCCATAGCACCCCACAGCACCCCATAGTGACCCCATAGAGCCCCATATTGACCCTATAGAGCCCCATAGAACCCCATATTGACCCCATAGCACCCCATAGAGCCCCATAGCACCCCATAGTGACCCCATAGAGCCCCATATTGACCCTATAGAGCCCCATAGAACCCCATATTGACCCCATAGCACCCCATAGAGCCCCATAGCACCCCACAGCACCCCATAGTGACCCCATAGAGCCCCATAACACCCCATAGTGACCCCCTAGCACCCCCTAGCACCCCACAGCCCCCCATAGTGACCCCATAGAGCCCCATAGCGACCCCATAGAGCCCCATAGCGACCCATAGCGCCCCCTAGCACCCCATAGCACCCCACAGCCCCCCACCTGGTGCACCAGGACGTCCTCGTGCAGGCCGGGGGGCGGCACGCTGCGCAGGAGCTCCATGGTCTCAAACATCCCCTGGGCGCTGCGCAGCTTTTCGGGGGACCCCAAAGCCAGGCGGAGCAGCACCAGCCCCACACGGAACATCACCTTCACCCCTGCACCACGGGGGGGGGGACAAAGGGCGGTTATGGGGCGCCCCGGAGGGCACAGAACCCACAGAAGGCCAAAAAAATTCAAAGGGGACCCGACAAGGCAACACAAAACCCAATGGGGACCCCAAAAAATAGAATGGGAACCCAACAAAAACACACAGAACTCAATGGGGACCCCAAAAATACAAAGGGAACCCAACAAAACCCAATGGGGACCCCCAAAAATTCAAAGGGAACCCAACAGAACCCAATGGGGACCCCAAAAATACAAAGGGAACCCAACAAAACCCAATGGGGACCCCAAAAATACAAAGAGAACCCAACAAAACCCAATGGGGACCCCCAAAAATTCAAAGGGAACCCAACAAAACCCAATGGGGACCCCAAAAATTCAATGGGAACCCAACAAAACTCAATGGGGACCCCAAAAATACAAAGAGAAACCAACAGAACCACACAGAACCCAATGGGGACCCCAAAAAAGTCAATGGAAACCCAACAAAACCCAATGGGGACCCCAAAAATACAAAGGGAAACCAACAAAACCCAATGGAGACCCAAAAAACTCAATGGGAACCCAACAAAATCCAATGGGGACCCCAAAAAACTCAACAGGAACCTAACAATATCCCACAGAACCCAACAAAACCCAACAAAACCCAATGGGGACCCCAAAAATTCAAAGGGAACCCAACAAAACCCCACAAAACCCAATGGGGACCCCAAAAATTCAAAGGGAACCCAACAAAACCCCACGAAACCCAATGGAGACCCCAAAAATTCAAAGGGAACGCAACAGAACCACACAGAACCCCGCAAAACCCAATGGAAACACCAAAGAACACAAAGGGAACTCAACAAAACCCCACTAAACCCATCAAAACCCCAGAAAACCCAATGGGGACCCCAAAAAAGTCAACGGGAACCCAACAAAACCACACAAAACCCAATGGAGACCCCAAAAATAGAAAGAGAAACCAACAAAACTCAATGGAGATCCCAAAAAACTCAATGGGAACCCAACAAAACCACACAGAACCCAATGGGGACCCCAAAAAAGTCAATGGGAACCCAACATAACCCAACAAAACCCAATGGGGACCCCAAAAATACAAAGGGAACGCAACAAAACTCAATGGGGACCCCAAAAAAATCAATGGGAACCCAACAAAATCCAACAGAACCCAATGGGGACCCCAAAAAACTCAATGGGAACCCAACAAAACCCAATGGGGACCCCAAAAAACTCAACAGGAACCCAACAAAACGCCACAAAACCCAATGGGGACCCCAAAAAAGTCAATGGGAACCCAACAGAACCCAACAAAACCCAATGGGGACCTCAGAAATAGAAAGGGAATGCAACAAAACTCAATGGGGACCCCAAAAAAGTCAATGGGAACCCAACAAAACCCAACAGAACCCAATGGGGACCTCAGAAATAGAAAGGGAATGCAACAAAACTCAATGGGGACCCCAAAAAAATCAATGGGAACCCAACAAAACCCAATGGGGACCTCAGAAATAGAAAGGGAATGCAACAAAACTCAATGGGGATCCCAAAAAAATCAATGGGAACCCAACAAAATCCAACAGAACCCAATGGGGACCCCAAAAAACTCAATGGGAACCCAACAAAACCCAATGGGGACGCCAAAAAACTCAACAGGAACCCAACAAAACGCCACAAAACCCAATGGGGACCCCAAAAAAGTCAACGGGAACCCAACAGAACCCAACAAAACCCAATGGGGACCTCAGAAATAGAAAGGGAATGCAACAAAACTCAATGGGGATCCCAAAAAAATCAATGGGAACCCAACAAAATCCAACAGAACCCAATGGGGACCCCAAAAAACTCAATGGGAACCCAACAAAACCCAATGAGGACCCCAAAAAACTCAACAGGAACCCAACAAAACGCCACAAAACCCAATGGGGACCCCAAAAAAGTCAATGGGAACCCAAGAGAACCCAACAAAACCCAATGGGGACCTCAGAAATAGAAAGGGAATGCAACAAAACTCAATGGGGACCCCAAAAAAGTCAATGGGAACCCAACAAAACCCAATGGGAACCCAAAAAACTCAATGGGAACCCAATAAAACCCCACAAAACCCAATGGGGACCCCAAAAATACAAAGAGAACCCAACAAAACTCAATGAAGACCCCAAAACACTCAATGGGAACCCAACAAAACCCAATGGGGACCCCAAAAATTCAAAGGGAACCCAAGAGAACCCCACAAAACCCAACCAAACCCCACAAAACCCAAACGCACAGAGTCTCAACCATGGAAAAAATGGGGTAAAACCAGCCGGATTTGGGTCAAGACGGAACTTTTGGTGCCGTGATGAGGGATTTGGGTTCGGGGTGATTTGGGGGCCGTTTTTTGGCCAATTTTTACGGGGTTTTTGCCTATTCTACAAAATCCCTTAATCCTATAAATGAAAAATACACAACCTCATACTCAGAGAGTCTGAACCACGGAAAAAATGGGGTAAAACCAGCCGGATTTGGCTCAAGACGGAACTCTTTGGAGCCGCGATGAGGGATTTGGGTTCGGGGTGATTTGGGGGCCGTTTTTTGGCCAATTTTTATGGGGTTTTTGCCTATTCTACAAAATCCCTTAATCCTACAAATGAAAAATGTGCAATTTCATACGTAGAGAGTCTCAACCGTGAAAAAATGGGGCAAAACCAGCGGGATTTGGGTGAAGACGGAACTCTTCGGTGCCGCGGTGAGGGATTTGGGTTCGGGGTCGATTTCGGGGCCGTTTTCGGGGGGATTTTTGGGATTTCGGGGGCTCACCTTCGCAGAAGAACATGTCCCAGACGCGCAGCACGGCGGCCCAGGGCAGGCTGCGGGCGAAGATGCACATGAACCACTCGGTGAGGTACAGCGCCGGCTCCACGCGGTGACGCCGAAGGTGCCGGTGAGCCGCCGGAGCCACGCGGCGCAGGAGGGCCCCGAACACCTCGCCGTCCAGCTGCACCGCCTCCTGCTCGCACACGGCGGGCATGTGGGACCCATAGGAACCCCACGGGACCCGGAGAAATCCCACCGGACCCATAGGAATCCCATAGGATCCATAGGAATCCCAAAAGACCCAGAGAAATCCCACCGGACCCATAGGAATCCCATAGGATCCATAGGAATCCCAAAAGACCCAGAGAAATCCCACCGGACCCATAGGAATCCCATGGGACCCAGAGAAATCCCACCGGACCCATAGGAATCCCATGGGACCCAGAGAAATCCCACCGGACCCATAGGAATCCCATAGGATCCATAGGAATCCCAAAAGACCCAGAGAAATCCCACCGGACCCATAGGAATCCCATGGGACCCAGAGAAATCCCACCGGACCCATAGGAATCCCATGGGACCCAGAGAAATCCCACCGGACCCATAGGAATCCCATAGGATCCATAGGAATCCCAAAAGACCCAGAGAAATCCCACCGGACCCATAGGAATCCCATGGGACCCAGAGAAATCCCACCGGACCCATAGGAATCCCACGGGACCCATAGAAATCCCACCGGACCCATAGGATCCATAGAAATCCCACGGGAACCAGAGAAATCCCACAGGACCCATAGGAATCCCACGAGACCCATAGGATCCAGAGAAACCCCACGGGACCCAGAGAAATCCCACCGGACCCAGAGAAATCCCATGAGACCCAGAGAAATCCCACCAGACCCATAGGATCCATAGAAATCCCACGGGACCCAGAGAAATCCCACCGGACCCATAGGTCCCATAGGAATCCCATAGGACCCAGAGAAATCCCACAGGACCCATACGAATCCCATAGGACCCAGAGAAACCCTATAGGACCCATAGGAATCCCATAGCACTCAGAGAAACCCTACAGGACCCAGAGAAATCCCATAGGACCCATAGGAATCCCATAGGACCCAGAGAAACCCTATAGGACCCATAGGAATCCCATAGCACTCAGAGAAACCCTACAGGACCCAGAGAAATCCCATAGGACCCATAGGAATCCCATAGGACCCAGAGAAACCCTATAGGACCCATAGGAATCCCATAGCACTCAGAGAAACCCTACAGGACCCAGAGAAATCCCATAGGACCCATAGGAATCCCATAGGACCCAGAGAAACCCTATAGGACCCATAGGAATCCCATAGCACTCAGAGAAACCCTACAGGACCCAGAGAAATCCCATAGGACCCATAGGAATCCCATAGGACCCAGAGAAACCCTATAGGACCCATAGGAATCCCATAGCACTCAGAGAAACCCTACAGGACCCAGAGAAATCCCACCGGACCCATAGGAATCCCATAGGACCCAGAGAAATCCTATAGGACCCATAGGAATCCCACGGGACCCAGAGAAATCCCACCGGACCCAGAGAAATCCCATAGGACCCAGAGAAACACCATGGGACCCATTGGAATCCCACAGGACCCATAAGAATCCCATAGGACCCATAGGAATCCCATAGGACCCATAGAAATCCCACAGGACCCATAGGATCCATAGAAACCCCACGGAACCCAGAGAAATCCCATAGGACCCAGAGAAATCCCACCGGACCCATAGGAATCCCACAGGACCCATAGAAATCCCACAGGACCCATAGACACCCGATGGGACCCATAGGAATCACATAGGACTCATAGAAACCCCATGGGACCCATAGGATCCATAGAAATCCCACGAGACCCAGAGAAACCCCATGGGACCCATAGGAATCCCATAGGACCCATAGGAATCCCATAGGACCCATATGAATCCTATAGAGACCCCATAGAGATCCCATTCTACCCCATTCTGCCCCATAGGGGCCCATAGAGACCCCATAGAGACCCCATAGAGCCCCACAGAGACCCCATAGAGACCCCATAGAGACCCCATTGACCCCACAGAGACCCCATAGAGCCCCATAGAGCCCCATAGAGCCCCATAAAGACCCCATAGAGACCCATAGAGACCCCATAGAGACCCCACAGAGCCCCCTAGGGACCCATAGAGCCCCCATAGCCACCCCATAGAGCCCCACAGAGCCCCTATAGATCCCCAGAGAGCCCCATAGAGCCCCACAGAGGCCCCATAGGGACCCATAGAGCCCCCATAGCCACCCCATAGGGCCCCACAGAGCCCCTATAGATCCCCATAGAGCCCCACAGAGGCCCCATAGGGACCCATAGGGACCCCATAGAGACCCCATAAAGCCCCAATAGAACCCCAATAGAGATCCCACAGATCCCGTAAACACCCCATAGAGACCCCATAGAGGCCCCATAGGGACCCCATAGGGACCCATAAAGACCCCATAGGGACCCATTGACCCCATAGAGCCCCCATAGAGACCCATTGACCCCATAGAGACCCCATAGAGACCCCATAGAGACCCATTGACTCCATAGAGCCCCCATAGAGACCCCATAGAGACCCCATAGAGACCCCATAAAGCCCCATTGACCCCATAGAGACCCCATAGAGCCCCATAGAGACCCATAGAGACCCATAAAGACCCCATAGAGACCCCATAGATCCCACAGGACCCCATAGGGACCCATAGAGCCCCATAGAGACCCCATAGGGACCCATAGGGACCCCATAGAGCCCCATAAAGACCCCATAGGGACCCCATATGGACGCCATAGATCCCACAGCGCCCCATAGAGACCGCATAGGGACCCATAAAGACCCCATACGGACCCATTGACCCCATAGGGATCCCATATGGACCCCATAGATCCCACAGCGCCCCATAGAGACCCCATAGGGACCCATAGAGACCCATAGAGACCCCATAGGGACCCCATAGGGACCCCATAGGGACCCATAAAGACCCCATAGGAACCCATTGACCCCATAGAGCCCCCATAGAGACCCATTGACCCCATAGAGACCCCATAGAGACCCCATAGAGACCCCATAAAGACCCCATAAAGCCCCATTGACCCCATAGAGACCCCATAGAGCCCCCATAGAGCCCCCATAGAGACCCCATAGAGACCCCATAGAGACCCCATAGAGACCCCATAAAGCCCCATTGACCCCATAGAGACCCCATAGAGCCCCATAGAGACCCATAAAGACCCCATAGAGACCCCATAGATCCCACAGGACCCCATAGGGACCCATAGAGCCCCATAGAGACCCCATAGAGACCCCATAGAGACCCCATAAAGCCCCATTGACCCCATAGAGACCCCATAGAGCCCCATAGAGACCCATAAAGACCCCATAGAGACCCCATAGATCCCACAGGACCCCATAGGGACCCATAGAGCCCCATAGAGACCCCATAGAGACCCCATAGGGACCCATAAAGACCCCATAGGGACCCATTGACCCCATAAAGCCCCCATAGAGACCCATTAACCCCATAGAGACCCCATAGAGACCCCATAGAGACCCCATAGAGACCCCATAAAGCCCCATTGACCCCATAGAGACCCCATAGAGCCCCCATAGAGACCCCATAGAGACCCCATAGAGACCCCATAGAGACCCCATAGAGCCCCATAGAGACCCATAAAGACCCCATAGAGACCCCATAGATCCCACAGGACCCCATAGGGACCCATAGAGCCCCATAGAGACCCCATAGAGACCCCATAGAGACCCCATAGAGCCCCCATAGAGCCCCCATAGCCACCCCATTGACCCCACAGACCCCACAGACCCCACAGCCCCGCACTCACCAGCCCGGCGCTGTAGTACCCCGGCAGGTAGCGGTCACAGATCTGCACCAAGCACCAGAACGCCGCCTGGGGGCAGCGGGGTCAGCGCTGCCCCATAGCGACCCACAGCGACCCATAGCGACCCACAGCGACCCACAGCGACCCACAGAGACCCACAGAGACCCATAGCGACCCATAGCGACCCATAACGACCCCATAGGGACCCATAGACCCCATGGAGACACATAGTGACCCACAGAGACCCCATAACGACTCATAGAGACCCATAGAGACCCACAGTGACCCAGAGACCCACAGAGACTCCATAGAGACCCACAGCGACCCACAGAGACCCATAGCGACCCACAGAGACCCATAGCGACCCCACAGAGACCCGTAGCGACCCCACAGAGACCCCATAGAGACCTCATAGAGACCCATAAAAACCCATAGCGACCCACAGAGACCCATAGCGACCCCACAGCGACCCCATAGAGACCTCATAGAGACCCATAGAAACCCATAGCGACCCACAGAGACCCATAGCGACCCACAGAGACCCACAGAGACCCATAGCGACCCCATAGCAATGCATAGAGACCCCATAGCGACCCCACAGAGACCCATAGAGACCCATAGCGACCCATAGAGACCCATAGAGACCCACGGCACCACATAGAAACCCATAGGAACCCCATAGAGACCCATAGCACCCCATAGAGACCCCATAGCGCCCCATAGAGACCCCATAGCGCCCCACAGACACCCCATATCACCCCATATCGCCCTATATCGCCCCATAGACACCCCATATCGCCCCATATCGCCCCACAGACACAGCATATCACCCCATAGCGACCCATATCGCCCCACAGACACCCTATATCATCCCATATCGCCCCATATTGCCCCACATCACCCCATATCACCCCACAGACACCCCATATCTCCCGATATCTCCCCATAGCATCCCACAGACACCCCACATCACCCCATATCCCCCCACAGACACCCCATATCGCCCCATATCACCCCATATCGCCCCATAGACATCCCATATCGCCCCATAGACACCCCATATCGCCCCATAGACACCCCACATCACCCCATATCGCCCCATAGTGCCCCATATCATCCTATATCTCCCCACAGACACCCCATAGCACCCCATATCACCCCACATCCTCCCATATCGCCCCACAGACACCCCACATCACCCCATATCACCCCACAAACACCCCATAGCACCCTATATCCCCCCACAGACACCCCATAGCACCCCATAGACACCCCATATTGCCCCATATCCCCCCATAGACACCCCATAGCACCCCATATCGTCCCATATCACCCCATAGACACCCCATATTGCCCCATATCCCCCCACAGACACCCCACATCACCCCATATCACCCCATATCACCCCACAGACATCCCATATCGCCCCATATCACCCTATATCGCCCCATAGACACCCCATAGCACCCCATATCACCCCATAGACACCCCATATCGCCCCACAACCACTCCAAATCTCCCCATATCACCCCACAGACACCCCACAGCACCCCATATCCACTCATATCACCCCATATCCCCCCATAGCACCTCATTATCGCCCCACATCACCCCCTATCACCCCATAGCACCCATATCTCCCCACAGACACCCCATATCACCCCATAGACACCCCATATCACCCCATATCCCCCCACAGACACCCCATATCGCCCCATATCACCCTATATCGCCCCATAGACACCCCACATCACCCCATATCCACTCATATCACCCCATATCACCCCCTATCCCCCCATAGACATCCCATATCGCCCCACATCACCCCATATCGCCCCATAGACACCCCACATCACCCCATATTGCCCCATATCACCCCACGGACACCCCACATCACCCCATATCACCCCATATCGCCCCATATCACCCCACAAACACCCCATATCATCCTATATCGCCCCACAGACACCCCATAGCACCCCATATCACCCCATATCGCCCCATATCACCCCATAGACACCCCACATCACCCCATATCACCCCACAAACACCCCATATCCCCCCATATCGCCCCATATCATCCCATAGATACCCCAGAGCACCCCATATCCACTCATATCACCCCATATCACCCCATAGCACCCCATATCACCCCATATTGCCCTATATCCCCCCATATCACCCCATAGCACCCCATATCACCCCATAGACCCCCCACATCACCCCATATCCACTCATATCACCCCATATCCCCCCACAGACACCCCATATCGCCCCATATCACCCTATATCGCCCCATAGACACCCCACATCACCCCATATCCACTCATATCACCCCATATCACCCCATATCCCCCCATAGCATCCCATTATCACCCCACATCACCCCATATCGCCCCATAGACACCCCATATCACCCCATAGACACCCCATAGCACCCCATATCGCCCCATATTGCCCCACAGACACCCCATATCACCCCATATCGCCCCATAGCACCCCATATCACCCCATAGGCAGCCCATATCACCCTATATTGCCCCATATCGCTCCACGGACACCCCACATCACCCCATAGACACCCCACATCGCCCCACATCGCCCCATATCGCCCCACAAACACCCCATATCATCCTATATCGCCCCACAGACACCCCACATCACCCCATATCACCCCATATCACCCTATATCCCCCCATAGACACCGCATAGCACCCCATAGACACCCCATACACACCCTGTATCACCCCATATCGCCCCACAAACACCCCACATCACCCCATAGCACCCCATATCACCCCATATCCCCCCATATTGCCCCATAGCACCCCATAGACACCCCACATCACCCCATATCACCCCATATCCCCCCACAGACACCCCATATCGCCCCATATCGCCCCATATCGCACCACAGACACCCCACATCACCCCACATCACCCCATATCGCCCCATAGACACCCCGTATCGCCCCACATCACCCCATATCGCCCCGTAGACACCCCACATCACCCCATATCGCCCCATATCGCCCCATAGACACCCCGTATCGCCCCACATCACCCCATATCGCCCCGTAGACACCCCACATCACCCCATATCGCCCCATATCGCCCCATAGACACCCCGTATCGCCCCACATCACCCCATATCGCCCCGTAGACACCCCACATCGCCCCATATCGCCCCATATCGCCCCATAGACACCCCGTATCGCCCCACATCACCCCATATCGCCCCATAGACACCCCGTATCGCCCCACATCACCCCATATCGCCCCGTAGACACCCCACATCACCCCACATCGCCCCATATCGCCCCATAGACACCCCGTATCGCCCCACATCACCCCATATCGCCCCGTAGACACCCCACATCGCCCCATATCGCCCCACATCGCCCCACATCGCCCCACAGGGCCCCCGAGGCACCTCAGCAGGCATGTGCATGAGCAGCACGGCGGCCACGGGCGCCTGGGCCTGGCAGTAACCCTCGTGGGGCCGCAGCACCGTGTAGGCCTTCAGCACCCGGTACAGGTCCTGCTGCCTGCGCGCGGGGCCGGAAGGGGCGGGGATTAAGGGGGGCGGGGCCGGAAGGGGCGGAGCTTAAGGGGGCGGGGCCGGAAGTGGGGCGGGGCAAAGGATTGGGGCTGAAAGGGGGGCGGGAATTAAGGGAGGAAGAGGATAAGGGGGCGGGGCTGGAAGGGGTGGGGCTTAAGGGGGGGCCGGAAGTGTGGCGGGGATTAAGGGGGCGGGGCCGGAAGTTGGGCGGGGATTAAGGGGGTGGGGCAGGAAGTGGGGCGGGGCAAAGGACTGGGGCTGAAAGAGGGGTGGGAATTAAAGGGGGCAGAGGTTAAGGGGGCGGGGCCGGAAGGGGCGGGGTTTAAGGGGGCGGGGCCGGAAGTGGGGCGGGGCAAAGGATTGGGGCTGAAAGGGGGGCGGGAATTAAGGGAGGAAGAGGATAAGGGGGCGGGGCTGGAAGGGGTGGGGCTTAAGGGGGGGCCGGAAGTGTGGCGGGGATTAAGGGGGCGGGGCAGGAAGTAGGGCGGGGCAAAAGGATTGGGGCTGAAAGAGGGGTGGGAATGAAGGGAGGGAGAGATTAAGGGGGCGGGGCCGGAAGGGGCGGGGTTTAGGGGGGTGGGGCTGGAAGAGGGCGGGGTTTAGGGGAGAGAGGCAGGAAGAGGGCGGGACTAAAGGGCAGACGAGTGAAAGGAGTGGAGATGGAAGGGGCGGAGCTTAAGGGGGCGGGGTCTGAAAGGGGGCGGAGCTTAAGGGTGGGACAGAAGAGGCGGGGCTTAAGGTGGCGGGGCTTTAAAGGGGCGGGGCCAGAGGAGGGCGGGGCTGGAAGGGGCGGGGCTTCAAATGGCAGCCATGACCGGAAGTGGGCGTGTCCTAATGGAAACTTGGGACCCGGAAGTGGGTCCCGATGGGTGGCGGTGGGGAAAGGGGGCGTGGCCGGAAGTGGGCGTGATCGGAAATGGGCGTGGCCGGAAATGGGCAGTCGGGGCCGGAAGTGGGCGTGACCTCAGCACATCCATTATTCCAATCAAGAATGAGACTGGAGACGGAGAAGGAAGAGGGGGGTGTGGCCGGAATTGGGCGTGACCGGAAATGAGCAGACAGAACCGGAAGTGGGCGTGGTCTGAATGTGGGGGGCGTGGCAGGAAGTGGGCGTGGCCTCGGCACATCCATTATTCCGAACAGAAACGAGACTGATGGGGGGAGGGAGACGTAGCCAGAAGTGGGTGTGACCAGAAATGGGCGGGGCCGGAAGTGGGCAGTCAGGACCGGAAGTGGGCGTGCTCTCATGGTGGGAGGCATGACAGGAAGTGGGCGTGGCCTCAGCACATCCATTATTCCAAAATAGAACGAGACTGGTGGGGGAGAAGGGAAGCGGGGGGGGGGGGGGGGGGGGCGTGGCCGGAAGTGGGCGTGTCCTATCGGACCATCGGGACCGGAAGTGGGCGTGGCCTCAGTGCATCCTTTGTATGGGTTACATAGAATGAGACTTGGGGAGAGCGGGTGGGAGTGGGAGCGGGGGGGGGGAGGGGAAGGGCGGGCCGGAAGTGGGCGTGGCCGGGAAATGGGCGTGTCCGGAAGTGGGCGTGGTCTCACCCGTGCCCCCCCCGGGCGGCGAACATCTCGTGGAAGGGGAACTGGCGGTGCAAATCCTTCTCGATGGCGTCCAGCCAGCGGGCGTCGCCGGGCTGCCGCTCCAGCTCCTGCAACGGGGGGGGGAAGGGGGGGGAAACGGTCACAGATTGGGGGGGGGGGGGGGGGCGTGGGGACACGCTGAGACCCACGGGGACACGTGGGGACCCATAGGGACCCACTGAGACCCATAGGGACCCATAGGGACCCGCTGAGAGCCATAGGGACCTGCTGAGAGCCATAGGGACCCCATAGGCACCCACTGAGATCCATTGGGAACCACTGAGACCCCATAGAGACCCATAGAGACCTACTGAGACCCCATACGGACCCATAGAGACCCGCTGAGACCCGCTAAGACCCCATACGGACCCATAGAGACTCGCTGAGACCCACTGAGACCCATAGGGACCCATAGGGACCCACTGAGACCCATAAAGGACCCATAGGGACCCACTGAGACCCATAGGGACCCATAGGAACCCATAGTGACCCACTGAGACCCATAGGAACCCACTGAGACCCATAGAGACCCACTGAGACCCACTGAGACCCATAGGGACCCGCTGAGACCCATAGGGACCCATAGGGACCCACTGAGACCCATAAGGACCGATAGGAACCCATAGGGACCCACTGATGCCCCTAGGGACCCACTGAGACCCATAGAGACCCACTAAGACCCATAGAGACCCATAGCAACCCACTGAGAGCCATAGGGACCCATAGAGACTGACTGAGAACCACTGAGACCCATAGCAACCCATAGGGACCCACTGAGACACATAGGAACCCGCTAAGACCCATAGAGACCCACTGAGACCCACTGAGAGCCACAGGGACCCATAGGGACCCACTGAGAGCCATAGAGACCCATAGGTACCCATAGGGATCCACTGAGACCCATAGGGACCCACTGAGACCCACTGAGACCCATAGAGACCCATAGGAACCCATAGGGACCCACTGAGACCCATAGGGACCCATAGGGACCCACTGAGACACATAGGAACCCGCTGAGACCCATAGAGACCCACTGAGACCCACTGAGACCCATAGGGACCCACTGAGAGCCACAGGGACCCACTGAGAGCCACAGGGACCCACTGAGAGCCACAGGGACCCACTGAGACCTACGGAGACCCATAGGAACCCACTGAAACCCCATAGGGACCCACTGAGACCCATAGGGACCCATAGGAACCCATAGAGACCCACTGAGAGCCATAAGGACCCACTGACACCCATAGGGACCCACCGAGACCCATAGGGACCCACCCAGCCCCCATAGCAACCCATAGGGACCCATGGGGACCCCCCACCCCCCACTGCTCCCCCTGCTGCCCCCCACCCCCGGCCCCCAGCCCCACCTGGAACAGCCCCGGGTGCTGCAGCTGCAGCTCGTGGCTGGCGGACAGCAGCTGCCAGGCGCGGGCGCGGAGCGACGACGGGATGCCTTTCCTGCAGCGCAGCTTCACCTGCCCCACGGCGACCCACGGACACACGTAAGGACCCGTAGGGACCCACAGGGATGCATCCAGACCCATGGACACACATAGGGATCCATAAAGACACATAGAGACCCATAGGGACGCGTGGGGACACATACGAACACATAGAAACCCATAGGGACCAATAGAGACCCATAGTGCCCCATAGGGACCCATAGGGGCTCATAGGGACCCATGGAGACCCATGGAGACACATGGGACATATAGGGACCCATGGAGACCCATAGAGACACATAGGGACCCATAGGGACACATAGGGACCCATGGAGACCCATGGAGACCCATGGAGACCCATGGAGACACACAGGGACCCATAGGGACACATAGGGACCCATAGGGACACATAGGGACCCATGAAGACCCATGGAGACCCATGGAGACACACAGGGACCCATAGGGACACATAGGGACCCATGGAGACCCACGGAGACACATAGGGACCCATGGGGACACATACAGACCCATGGAGACCCATAGGGACACATGGAGACCCATGGAGACACGTGGGACACGTAGGGACCCATAGGGACCCATGGAGACCCATGGAGACCCATGGAGACATATAGGGACACATAGGGACACATAGGGACCCATGGAGACCCATAGGGACACATAGGGACCCATGGAGACCCACAGAGACCCATAGGGACACATGGAGACCCATAGAGACACATAGGGACCCATAGGGACACATAGGGACCCATGGAAACCCATAGGGACCCATAGGGACCCATGGAGACCCATAGAGCCCCATAGGGACCCATAGGGACCCATAGGGACACATAGGGACACATAGAGACCCCATAGAGAATCCATAGAGCCCCATAGAGACCCATATAGACCCATAGGGACCCATAGGGACCCATAGGGACCCATAGAGACCCATAGGGACACATAGGGACCCATAGGGACACATAGGGACCCACAGAGACCCATAGAGCCCCATAGGGACCCATAGGGACCCATAGAGCCCCATAGGGACCCATAGGGACCCATAGGGACACATAGAGACCCCATAGAGAATCCATAGAGCCCCATATAGACCCATATAGACCCATAGAGACCCATAGAGACCCATAGAGGCCCATAGAGACCCATAGAGACCCATAGGGACCCATAGGGACCCATAGGGACCCATAGGGACCCATAGGGACCCATGGAAACCCATAGGAACACAGAGGGGCGCATAAAGACCCATAGTGACCCATAGGGATCCATGGAGACCCATAGGAACCAATAGAAACCCATAGGGACACACAGGGACCCATAGGGACCCATAGAGACCCACAGCGCCCCATAGGGAGCATAGAAACCCATAGGGACACATAGGGACCCATAGGGACGCAGAGACCGACAGCACCCCATAGAGACCCATGGAGACCCACAGCACCCCACAGAGACCCATGGAGACCCACAGCACCCCATACAGACCCATAGGGATGCATACACACCATGCAGCCCCATAGGAACCCATAGGGACCCATAGGGACGCATAAAGTCCATAGGGACACATAGGGACCCATGAAGACCCATAGGGACACATGGGGACACATAGGGACACACAGGGACCCATAGGGACCCATGCTGACCCACGGAGATCCACAGGGAACCACAGCACCCCATAGGGACCCATAGCGCCCCATAGGGACCCATAGGGACCATAGAAACCCATAGGGACCAACAGACACCCATAAGCACCAACAGAGACCTATAGAGACCCATAGGGACCCATAGCAACCCATAGGGACCCATAGGGACACATAGGGACCCATAGGGACACATAGGGACCCAATAGAGACCCCATAGAGACCCCATAGCGCCCCACAGAGACCCCACAAAAACCCATAGCACCCCATAGACACCCATAGAGCCCCACAGAGACCCCACAGAGCCCCCATAACCCGACCAGAGACCCCATAGAACCCGATATGGGGCAGAAGGATCCCTCTATAGGGCAGGAATGGGTGCTATGGGGCAGGAATGGGCGCTATGGGGCAGGAGGGGCCCGCTATGGGGCAGAAATGGGCGCTATGGGGCAGAAATGGGCGCTATGGGGCAGGAGGGGCCCGCTATGGGGCAGGAATGGGCGCTATGGGGCAGGAATGGGCGCTATGGGGCAGGAATGGGCGCTATGGGGCAGGAATGGGCGCTATGGGGCAAGAGGAGCTGCTATGGGGCAGGAATGGCCGCTATGGGGCAGGAATGGGTGCTATGGGCCAGGAATGGGCCGCCATGGGGCAGGAATGGGCGCTATGGGGCAGGAGGAGCTGCTATGGGGCAGGAATGGGCGCTATGAGGCAGGAGGAGCTGCAATGGGGCAGGAATGGGCGCTATGGGGCAGGAATGGGCGCTATGGGGTGGGAATGGCCGCTATGGGGCGGGAATGGCCGCTATGGGGCGGGAATGGCCCGCTATGGGGCTGCTATGGGGCAGGAATGGGCGCTATGGGGCAGACCCACCTTCTGGTAGCGCTTCGTCAGCCATTTGTCCCAGTGGGAAAACATCTCCAGCCACTTCAGCTCCCGCTGCCGCGCCACGTCCACCGGCACCGAGCTCTCCCTGTGGGGCACAGCCCCATAAGTGTGGGGCACAACCCCATAAGTGTGGGGGGCACAACCCCGTAAGTGGGAATCCACAGCCCCATAAGTGTGGGGTGACCCCCCAAATGTAGGGAACACAGCCCCATAAGTGTGGGGCACAATCCCATAAGTGTGGGGGTCACAGCCCCATATGTGTGGGGCACAACCCCATAAGTGTGGGGCACAACCCCATAAGTGTGGGGCGACCCCCCAAATGTAGGGAACACAGCCCCATAAGTAGGGATGCACAGCCCCATAAGTGTGGGGAGCAGCCCCATAAGTGTGGGGAGCACAACTCCTACGTGTGAGACGCAACCCCATAAGTGTGGGGGGCATAGCCCCACAAGTGTTGGACACAGCCCCATAAGTGTGGGGCGCACACCCCCATAACTGTGAGACACAACCCCATAAGTGTGGGACGCAGCCCCATAAATGCGGATTCACAGCCCTTTAAGTGTGTGGGGCTCTATCAAACTCTACGGGACGCTATAGGGCACTATGGGGCTCTATGGGGTGCTATGGGGGCACCATGGGGCGCCATGGGGGTGTATGGGGCACCATGGGGCTCTATGGGGTGCTATGGGGCACCATGCGGTTATGTGAGCTGCTATGGGGCTCTATGGGGCACCATGGGGGTGTATGGGATGCTATGGGCTGCTATGGGGCTCTATGGACTGCTATGGGGCTCTATGGGGTGCTAAGGGGCTCTATGGGGTGCTATGGGGCACCATGGTGTTCTACGGGCTGCTATGGGGCACCATGGGGCTCTATGGGCTGCTATGGGGCTCTATGGGGCACCATGGGGGTATATGGGGCACCATGGGGCTCTATGGGGTTCTATGGGGCATCACAGGGCTCTATGGGGCACCATGGGGCTCTATGGGCTGCTATGGGGCTCTATGGGACACCATGGGGGTGTATGGGGCACCATGGGGCACTATAGGCACCATGCAATTGTATGGGGTACCATGGCACTCTATGGGGTGCTATGGGGCTCTATGGGGCTCTATGGGCTGCTATGGGGCTCTATGGGGTACCATGGGGGTGTATGGGGCACCATGGGGCTCTATGGGGTGCTATGGGGCACCATGCGGTTATGTGAGCTGCTATGGGGCTCTATGGGGTACCATGGGGGTGTATGGGGCACCATGGGGCGCTATGGGGTGCTATGGGGTGCTATGGGGCTCTATGGGATGCTAAGGGGCTCTATGGGGTGCTATGGGGCACCATGGTGTTCTACGGGCTGCTATGGGGCACCATGGGGTCTGTGGGCTGCTACGGGGCACCATGGGGGTCTATGGGGTGCTATGAGGCACCATGGGGCTCTGTGGGGTGCTATGGGGCTCTATGGGGCACCATGGGGGTGTATGGGGCACCATGGGACGCTATGGGCACCATGCAGTTGTATGGGGTACCATGGCACTCTATGGGGTGCTATGGGGCACCATGGGGCTCTATGGGGTGCTATGGGGCACCATGGGGCTCTATGGAGTGCTATGGGGCTCTATGGGGCACCATGGGGGTATATGGGGCACCATGGGGCTCTATGGGGTTCTATGGGGCATCACAGGGCTCTATGGGGCACCATGGGGCTCTATGGGCTGCTATGGGGCTCTATGGGGCACCATGGGGGTATATGGGGCACCATGGGGCTCTTTGGGGTTCTATGGGGCATCACAGGGCTCTATGGGGTACCATGGGGCTCTATGGGCTGCTATGGGGCTCTATGGGGCACCATGGGGGTGTATAGGGCACCATGGGGGTGCTATGGGGCGCCATGGGGCGACTCACGGCGTCTCGCAGTACTGGCTGCCCCCCAGGAAGCCGTAGCGGTCGGTGCGGCGGAAGGCGGGACCCCCCAGCTCCGAATCCGAGCCCAGCGAGCTGACGTCGTCGGGGAAGGAGCTCAGCGACCCCGACAGGACGCTGACGGAATCGGCCTCGGCCCCACAGCGCGGCGACGGGATCCCCGGCCCCAGGCTGCCGTGGGACCCCCGTGTGGGGCCGTTGGCCGCCGGGGGGCGGCGCGGTTCCGGGGGGTCCCACGGCGCCGTCGGTGCGGAGGGGGCGGGATCTGGGGGATCCAAGATGGCCGACGGGGGAGTGGGGGGCGTCTCCTTTGATTCTGAAGTGACAGATGTGGGGGTTGGGGTCTCTGAGTCCAAGATGGCCGATGTGGTTGGGGCCAAGATGGCCGACGGGGGAGTGGGGGGCGTCTCCTTTGATTCTGAAGTGACACAAGTTGGGGTTGGGGTCTCTGAGTCCAAGATGGCCGACGGGGGAGTGGGGGGCGTCTCCTTTGATTCCGAAGTGACAGATGAGGGGGTTGGGGTCTCTGAGTCCAAGATGGCCGAAGGGGGAGTGGGGGGCTTCTCCTTTGATTCTGAAGTGACAGAAGTTGGGGTGGGGGTCTCTGAGTCCAAGATGGCCGATGGGGTTGGGGCCAAGATGGCCGACGGGGGAGTGGGGGGCGTCTCCTTTGACTCCGAAGCGATTGGTGTTGGGGTTGGTTTCTCTGAGTCCAAGATGGCTGACGGGGGGATGGGGGTCGTCTCTGTTGACCCCAAGATGGCCGACGTTGGATCCAAGATGGCCGACAGGGGGGTGGGGGTCGTCTCTGTTGACCTCAAGATGGCCGACGTTGGGGTGGGGGTCTCTGAGTCCAAGATGGCCGATGGGGGGGCAGGGGTCGTCTGTGTTGACCCCAAGATGGCCGACGTCGGGGTCTTTGAATCCAAGATGGCCGACGGGGGGTTGGGAATCTTCTCTTTTGACTCCAAAATGATTAAGGATGGGGTGGGGATCTCGGAGCCCAAGATGGCGGACGCTGGAGTGGATGGGGTTGGATCCAAGATGGCCGACGGGGGGGTGGGGGTCGTGTCCTTTGACCCCAAGATGGCTGACATCGGGGTCCTGGAGTCCAAGATGGCCGACGGGGGGGTGGGGGTCCTCTCTGTTGACCCCAAGATGGCCGACGTTGGGGTCTCGGAGACCAAGATGGCGGACGCTGGAGTGGATGGGGTTGAAGCCAAGATGGCCGACGTTGGGGTGGGGGTCGTCTCCCTTGACCTCGAGGTGGTCGACGTTGGGGTGGGGGCCTCTGAGTCCAAAATGGCCGACGGGGGGGTGGGGGTCATCTCTGTTGACCCCAAGATGGCCGACGTTGGATCCAAGATGGCCGACGGGGGGGTGGGGGTCGTGTCCTTTGACCCCAAGATGGCTGACATCGGGGTCCTGGAGTCCAAGATGGCCGACGGGGGGGTGGGGGTCGTCTCTGTTGACGCCAAGATGGCCGACGTTGGGGTCTCAGAGTTTAAGATGGCCGACATCGGGGTCTTGGAGTCCAAGATGGCGGACGCTGCAGTGGATGGGGTTGGATCCAAGATGGCCGACATTGGGGTGGGGGTCTCTGAGTCCGAGATGGCCGACGGGGGGGTGGGGGTCGGCACCTTTGACCCCACAGCAGTCAACATTGGGGTGGGGGTCTCTGAATCCAAGATGGCGGACGTTGGAGTGGATGGGGTTGGAGCCAAGATGGCCGACGCGGTTGGGGCCAAGATGGCCGACGGGGGGTTGGGTGAAGTTGAGTCCAAGATGGCCGACGGGAGGACGGGGGTCACCTGTGTCGACCCCAAGATGGCCGACGTCGGGGCCTCGGAGTCCAAGATGGCGGACATTGGAGTGGATGGGGTTGGAGCCAAGATGGCTGACGGGGGGGTGGGTGAAGTTGAGTCCAAGATGGCCGACGTTGGATCCAAGATGGCCGACGGGGGAGGGCGGGGCGTCTCCTTTGACCTCAAAGTGGTCGATACTGGGGTGGGGGGCGTGACCTTTGACCCCAAGATGGCGGATGTCGGATCCAAGATGGCCGCCTCCTTTGACCCCGGAGTTGTTGAAGTGGGGGTTGAGGTCGTGAACTTTGTTCCCAAGATGGCCGCCTCCTTTGACCCCAAAGTTCTTGGGGTGGGAGTTGGGGTTGTGACCTTTGACCCCAAGATGGCCGATGTCGGATCCAAGATGGCCGCCTCCTTTGACCTCAAAGGTGTTGACGTGGGGGTTGGGGTCGTGACCTTTGACCCCAAGATGGCCGACGTCAGAGTGGATGGGACTGCATCCAAGATGGCCGACGGGGGGGTCAGGGTCTCCGAGTCCAAGATGCACGACGTGGGGGTGGGGGTCGTCACCTTTGACCCCAAGATGGCGGACGCCGACCTCGCAGCGCTCTCATTGGCTGACCTTGAACCAAAGATGGTGGATGCTGACCCCGCTGCATTCCCATTGGCTGAACTTGCTTCCAAGATGGCTGACGTTGACCTCGCAGCGCTCCCATTGGCTGACGTTGCCCCCGAGATGGCAGAAGTTGACCCCGCAGCGCTCCCATTGGCTGGCTCAGGCACCAAGATGGCCGCCGCTCCCACTTCCGGTCCCTCATTGGCGGCAGTCGGGCCTCCGTCGGCCGGCAGTGACCCCAAAGCGGCGCCCTTTGACCCCAAGATGGCCGACCCCGGGTAGCGTCCCGCCTCCTGATTGGCCGAGGCCGACTCCCGGCAGCGTCCCGCCTCCCGATTGGTCGACGGCGACCCCCCATCCGAGCGTGACCCCCGGCCGACCCCCGCCGACCCCGAATGGGCCTCACCCCCCCCCAAAGCGGCGGACTTCGACCCCCCGCCGTCACGTGACCCCGCCGCGCCCCCCTCACTGACCTCCGTCGGCCTCGCCTCGCCCTCCGCCGCCCCCAAACCGCCGCCCCCCGCTCCCACGCAGCGCCTCCCCCGCCCAGCGGCGGCCATCTTGGGGCGGGGCGGCGGCCGCGGCGGCCCCGTCGCTATGGGCCGCGTTTCCATGGCGACGCGCGGGGCCCCGAAGGCGGCCGAGAGCCCTCCGGCCGTTGCCGTGGAGATGCGCGCGCAGCGCCGCGCCGGCTTCCGCTTTGCGCTAGCCAATAGGAGAGAGGCAGCGCCCACTTCCGGCCTCCTTACTTCCGGGTTGCCTGACTTCCGGTACTTCTCTTCCGGGTTCCGGCCGGAGCGGGGTTGCTAAAGCGGGGTCCGAAACGCGTCACTTCCGGTTACACCGCTTTCCGGTTCCGGCGGAGCCGTGGAGACGGCGGCGCGTTTCCCACCCACCCGTTGCTAAGCAACCGGGCCCCTTTTTTTTTTTTTTTTCTCCCCCCACATTCCCCGCTTTTTGCTCCAAAATCAACACCGGGAACCGCTCCCAACCCCTCCCCCACCCCCACCTGTTCCTCAATCGCCCAATTTCTACCAAGTTCCCCCCACTCAGAACCTCCAATTTACAATTTTTCCCCCTAAATTCGACCGAATTTCCACCAAATTTCCCCAGACGTCCTAAAATCCACCTCAGCTCCCCGAATTTCTCCCATTTCTACCCCAATTTCCCCCCACACCCTCTCAGGAACCACAAATTCCACCCGTTTTCCCCTGAACCGGAAGTTCTGCTAGAAAGGCCGCGCTTCCGGTGCCCCTCCCTCCTCTCCTCTCTACGGTGCTGGAGGACCCGATGTGGTCCCGCCCCTCTCACTCCCATTGGCGGAGGCGCCGTGGGGTCGCATCCCATTGGCTGAGGGCGCTGACTACATCTCCCGGCAGCCCCCGTGCGGCCGCCATTTTGTGGGGGGGGTTGAGTCAGGGGGACCCAGAATATTCCCAAACATTCCCGAAAAGCGGCTCCAAAACGGCACGGAAATGAGTCCGAAGTGCCAGCAGTGTTGCCCAAACATCCCCAAATATGCCCAGATGGAACCCAAAATTCTGTGGAAGCGTTTCCAGCTTTCCCAGCATCACAAACGTCCCGCTTGCCACAAATGTACGCAGTGATCCTCCATAAAGTCCTTCGCAGTGACTTCAAATCGTCCCAAAATAACCTCAAAACGCTCCTAAAGTTTCTGAAACGTCCTTAAAGTGTTTCAAAATATCCCCCAGTGACCCCAGAATGCCCTTAAGACGCCTCAAAATATCCCCCGATGACCCTTACATCCCCATTAGTGTCTCAAAGTACCCGAAAACGTCTCAAAAGCGTCCAAAAAATCCCTCATAATGCTTCATAAACACCCCCAGAACATCGCCAAGATCCCCGATGACCCAAAATATCCCTAAAATGACAGAAATATCCCCAACGATGCCCCAAAATGTCCCAAATTTCCCCCCAAATCACCAAAAGGGTCCAAAATGCCCCAAATTTTGCTGTCACCCATCCCCAAAATGGACCAAATTTTCACAATAACTTCTTCATATGCCCCCAAGCTGTTCCAAATAATGCCTGCATGCCTCTTAATGTGCTCCCAAAGCCCCAAAATGCCCCAAACGTCCCCAAAATGACACAAATACGGGACATAAACGCCCCAAAAATGCCCCAAATTTTTCCTCAGGTGCCCAGAGGTTCTCAATTATGTCCAAAACTGCCCCAAATATTCCCCACAATGACCCCAAATCTTTTACTGCCTCCAAAACTCCGCCCAACCTCATAAATACGTAACAGATCGAAAAGCCACGCCCACCGTTTGTTAAGCCACGCCCCTCGCTTTAAGCCACGCCCCCTCGCGGGCGACTCGCCGATCGCGTGTATTCATTGCGCATGCGCTTAGCGGGGGGGAGGAGTGGCTGTTGTTTCTGCACATGCGCGTTGAGGCTGTTCTCGTTCTCAGCAGATTCGCCAGACGAGCCGCTCTTTAAACACAACTTTTTGAAGAACCTTAAAATAGCAGTATTAATTTTTCTGCTTTGAAACTCGTGTGTCGGGACTGGAATCCGGAGGAAAGAAAGATTAAAGGCTGGAATTCTTAATAGAAAACCTGCGAATGTGCGGCCGAGAGAGAGGCCGTTTGCGGCAGATTCGCCGCGGAGCGTTGGGGTTTAACGGCCGCAATCGGTTGCGCGGAACCACCCGACGGGTGATTTTGTACCGCGAGGTGTTTCTCGCGATGATGTACACCGAGGCGAAGAGAGGCGAAAAAAAAAATACAAATCGTTTTTTCATTTTTGTTTTTTTTTTTTTTTTAGATTTATTTTTGTGCGCGTGGCGAAAGTGCGGTTTGGGAAACCGAGGCGGGGGTGGGGGGGGGAATGTGTGTGCGTATGGGTGAAGGAGGCGATCTCGCGAGATTTGGCTCGGCGCGAGTTCTGCCGTTGGCTCCACCTCCGGCCCCGCCCCTCCCGGTCCCGCGGCGGCGGCGGCGGTGGCGGCGGTTCCGCTCCGTTCCGCTTCGTTCCGTTCCGCCTTCCTCGCTCTCCTTTGGGTTCTGAGCGGTCCACAGCGGGCCCGGATCGCCGCCTTGTCCCCCCCCGAGAGGGGCGGCAGCGGCAGGTGAGGGCGGGCGGGACCCGGTTGGGGAGAAGTGCGGGGAACCGGGGGGGGGGGGGGGGGAATACGGGGGGAAAAGGGGGGGGGAGGGGAAATGGGGGGTGGGGGGAGGGGGGGGCTGAGGGGATTTGGAGGGGGGAGGGGAAATTGGGGGGGGTTGGGGGGGAATTGAGGGGGGTTGGGGGGAAATGGGGGGGGTTTGGGGAGTCGGAGGCGATTCGGGGGGGTTCAGGGGGACGGGGGGGGGCTGAGGTAAAAATGGGGTGAAATGGGGGGGGTTGGGGGTGTGGGGTGGATAATGGGGGGGAACGGGGTGAGGGTGGGGGATGTGGGGTAAAACTGGGGGGGGTTGGGGGGAAATGGGGTGAATTTGGGGCTGTGAGGTAATTATTGGGGGGAAATGAGGTAAATGTGGGGGATGTGGGGTAAAACGGGGGGGAATTAGGATGAATTTTGGGGATGTGAGGTAAATATTGGGGAGAAATGAGGGGAGAATGGGGTGAATGTGGGGAATGTGAGGTAAAACTGAGGGGGAAAGGGGAAAATGGGGTGAATTTGGGGGCCTGAGGTAAATATTGGGGGAAAATGAGGTAAATGTGGGGGATGTGAGGTAAAACTGGGGGGAAACGGGGTGAATTGGGGGTTCTGAGGTAAATATTGGGGGAGAATGGGGTAAAAGTGGAGTAAAATTAGGAGAAATTGGGTAAAGTGGGGTGAATTTGGGGGTTTTGAGGGAAATATTGGGGGGATTTGAGGTGAGAACGGGGTGAATGTGGGGGATGTGAGGTAAAAGTGGGGGGAATTGGGGGAAATGGGGTGAATTTGTGGGTTTTGAGGTAAATATTGGGAGAAAACGGGGTGAATTTGGGGGATGTCAGGTAAATATTGGGGGAAAATGGGGGGAGAATGGGGTAAATGTGGGGGTGTGGGGTAAAACTGGGGTAAATCGTGGGGAAATGGGGTGAATTTGGGGATGTGAGGTAAATATTGGGGGAATTGGGGGAAAATTGAGTGAATTTGTGGGTTTTGAGGTAAATGTTGGAGAAAAATGGGGGGAAAATGGGATAAATGTGGGGGATGTGGGGTAAAACTGGGGGAAATCATGGGGAAATGGGGTGAATTTGGGGATTTGAGGTAAATATTGGGGGAAAATGAGGTAAATGAGGGGGATGTGAGGTAAAACTGGGGGGAAATGGGGTGAATTTGGGGCATGTGAGGTAATATTGGGGAGAAATGAGGGGAGAATGGGGTAAATGTGGGGGATGTGGGGTAAAACTGGGGGGAATTGGGGGAAAATGGGGTGAATTTGTGGGATGTGAGGTGAATAATGGGGGGAATTGGGGTGAATTTGTGGACCTGAGGTAAATATTGGGGAACGTAGGGGGAGAAATGGGGTAAAAGTTGGGGATGTGAGGTAAAAGGGGGGGAAATTGGGGGGAAAATGGGGTGAATTTGAGGATGTGAGGTAAATATTGGGGGAGAATGGGGGGAAATTGGGAGAAGTTGGGTAGAATGGGGTGAATTTGGGGGTTTTGAGGGAAATATTGGGGGATTTGAGGTGAGAATGGGGTGAATGTGGGGGATGTGAGGTAAAACTGAGGAATTGGTGGAAAATTGGGGAGAATTTATGGGTTCTGAGATAAATATTGGGGGAAGATGAGGGGAGAATGGGGTAAATGTGGGGGATGTGAGGTAAAACTGGGGGAAAAAGGGGAAAATGGGGTGAATTTGTGGTTCTGAGGTAAATATTGGGGAAAATAATGGGGTAAATGTGGTGGATGTGAGTTAAAAGTGGGGGGAATTGTGGGGAAAATGGGGTGAATTTGGGGATTTGAGGTAAATATTGGGGGAAAATAGAGGAAGAATGGGGTAAATGTGTGGGATGTGGGGTAAAACTGGGGGAAATTGGGTAGAATGGGGGGAATACGGGGATGTGAGGTAAATATTGGGGGAGAATTGGGGGAAACTGGGAGAAATTGAGTAGAATGGGGTGAATTTGTGGGTTTTGAGGGAAATATTGGGAGAAAACGGGGTGAATTTGGGGGATGTGAGGTAAATATTGGGGGAAAATGGGGGTGAGAATGGGGTAAATGTGGGGGAGAATGGGGTAAATGTGGGGTAAAACTGGGGGAAATTGGGTAGAATGGGGGGAATTTGGGGATGTGAGGTAAATATTGGGGGAAAATGGGGGGAATTTGGGGATGTGAGGTAAATATTGGGGGAAAATGGGGGGAAAATGGGATAAGTGTGGATACGTGAGGTAAATATTGGGGGGAATTGGGTAAAATGGGGTGATTTTGGGGTTTTGAGGTAAATATTGGGGGTTTTGAGGTAAGTGTGGGGGTTTGGGGGTAAAACTGAGGGGATTTTGGGGGAAAACGGGGTGAATTTGGGGATGTGAGGGGAAATGGGGGGTGTGAGAGGAAATGGGGGAAAATGAGAGAAATGTTGGGGATTTGGGGGTAAATATTGGGGGTTTGGAGTATGTCTGAGGTAAATATAGGGAAAAAAGGTGGATTTGGAGGTTTGGGGTAAAAATGAAATGAATTTGGGGGGAAATTGAGGTAAATGGGGGGGGGGGCGTGAGGTAAATGGAGAAAAAATGAGATGAATTTTGGGGATTTGGGGATAAATTTTGGGGATTTGAGGTAAGAATGAGGGAAATTGAGGGATGCTGAGGTGAACGTTGGGGATTTTGAGGGAAATGCTGGGGATTTGAGGTCAGAACTGAGGGAAACGTGGGGGAAACTGAGGTGGATTTGGGGGCGTGGGGGGAAATATGGGAGCGCAAAGGTAAATATGGGGGATTTGGGGGGGAAATATTGAGGATTTGGGATCAGATATTGGGGATTTGAGGTGGGAGTGAAATAGATTGGAAAAAAATTGAGGTAAATGTGGGGATTTTGAGAGAAATATGGAGGATTTGAGGTGAGATTGAGGTGGAACTGGGGTGAATTTGGGGCTGGGGGGGGATGTGGGGGTGTTGAGGTAAATGGGGGAAAGTGAGGTGAATATTGGGGGTTTTGGGGTAAATATTGGGGTTTTTAGTGAAACTGAGGAGAATTCTGAGATGCTGAGATGAATATTGGGGATTTTGAGGGAAATGTGGGGGATTTGAGGTCAAACTGAGGTGGGTTTGGGGGAAAATGGGGTGAATTTGGGGCTGAGGGAGGATGTGGGGGTGGGGATGTAAATGGAGAAGAAAATGAGGTAAATGTTGGTGGTTTTGGGGTAAATACTGGGGACCTGAGGCAAAACAGGTGAATTTGGGGGAAACTGAGGTAAATCTTGAGGGTTTTGAGGGAAATGAGGTAAATTCGGGGCAATCGAGGTAAAGATTGGGGATTTTGGGGTGAACATTGTGGATTTTGGGGTAAATCTGAGCTGAATTTGGGGGAAGTGATGGAAATATTGCGGATTTTGGGGGCAAATTTTCAGGATCTGAAGTAAATTTGAGGCAAATTGGGGGTAACTGAGGTGAACATTGGGGATTTTGAGGTAAATATTAAGGACTTGAGGTGAATCTGAGGTGATTTGGGGGGAATTGAGGTAAATATTGAGGACTTTGGGGCGAATATGGGAAGTTTCAGATAGAAATGAAGTGAATTAAGGAGGATGCGGTGTAAGAATTGGGGTTCTGAAGGAGTTATGGACATTTTGAGGAAAATGTGGGCATTTTGGGGCAAAAATGAGGTGGATTTGGGGGAATGAGGAAAAACTGGCAGATCTGAGAGTTGGGATTTTTGGGTAAACGTGGGAATTGTGAGGTAAAGCTGTGATGAATTTCAGAAGAACTGAGATAATTTGGGGGAAAAGGAGGTAAATGTGTGGGATCTGTGTTAAGGGTTGGGGAACGAAGGGGATTTTGGGATGAATGTGGGGTTTTTGAGGTAAAACTGAGCTGAATGATGGGGAGTGAGGGGAAATGTGGGGGCTGGGTGGTAAATTTGGGGGAAAATGGAGGTAATTAGGGGATATGAGGGGGATATATGGGGTTTGTGAGGGAAATATGGGGCACGGGGTTTGGGGGCTTAGAGGGGGTGGGGGGAACTGAGCTGAATATGGGGGCAAATGGGTAAATTTGGGGGAAAATATGGCAGTTTTGGGGAACTGGGGGGCATTTTGGGGTAGATCTGGGGCATATTGGCATGAATTCGGGGTGGTTGTGGGGTGTTTTGGGACACTGGGGTGGCTCTGAGGTACTGGAAGGCGTTTTGGGGTGGGTCTGAAACATTTTGGGGCGATTGTGGGCATTTGGGGACACTTTGGGGTCACTCTGGGGTACTGGAGGGCGTTTTGGGGGTGGTTTCAGGGCATTTTGGGGTGATTATGGGGCGTTTTGGGACACTTTGGGGTGCCTCTGGGACACTGGTGGGCATTTTGAGGTGGTTTTGAGGCATTTTGACACAAATTTGGGGTGCTTGAAGGGGAATTTGTGATGCTTTGAGGTGGCTGTAGCACATTTAAGGGCATTTTGGGGTGATTCTGGGGGATTTTGGGACACCAGTGTCAACCTGAAGCCTTTTGGCATGAATTCGAGGTGGTTGGGGGGGCGTTTGGGGGGTCACTGGGGGGGATTTGGGCATGGATTTGGGGTGGTTGTGGGGGATTTTGGCTTTCGGGTTGAGTTTGGGGTCGTCTGAGTGACTTTGGGGTCATCTTAACGGTTTTGAGTTGATCTTGGGGTCATCTCAATGTCTTTGGGATCATGTCAACGGCTTTGGGGTTGATTTTGGGATCATTTCAATGGCTCTGGGGTCACGTTGATGGCTTTGGGGTCATCTCAATGGTTTTGAGTCGATCTTGGGGTCATCTCAGCGTCTTTGGGGTATCTTCAATCATTGAGGGATGCTTTGGGGCGGCTCTGAGACATCGTGGGAGGAATTTAGGATATTTTGTGGGCAATTTGAGTGGTTTTGGGGCGTTCCGTGGCACTTTGTGGTGATTCCGGAGCACTTCGGGGTGGTCCTGGGATATTTCTAGGGGGGAAATAAGAGGTGTTATGGGGTTACGAGGGGTGGGGGACACAGGGGAGGGGGATTAAGGGGGGGATTAGGAGTGTGCTGACCCCCGTGCCCCCTCCCCAGTGTCAATGAGGCAGAATGGAGCCGGAGGTGGGGGGTGAGAGCCAGCGTCCCCCCAGCGTGCCGTGGCGCAGCTACAAGCTGGTGGTGGACCCCGCGCTGCGCCGCGCCCCCCAGAAGGTCTACCGCTACGATGGCGTCCACTTCAGCGTCCCCGTGAGTGCCCTAATGAGCCTCGTTAACGAGCTGCCCGCTAACGAACCCTCTCCCCCTCCCCCAAGGGTTTTGTGCTCACCCATTGGCAATGGGGGGGATAATAGTGTGGGGCTGAGGGCTTCAAAAGCAGGGATGCAGCCCTATAAGTGGTGTGGGGTGCCCCGTAGGCGTCCCCCGAACGCCCTATGGCATCACCGGTGCACGGGGTGCCCCACAGATGTGGATTTGGGGGCGTTTTGGGGGGTGTTTGGAGGTTGGGAGATGGGAGTTCGGATGCTTCGTGGCGTGGGGCGCCCCAAAAGGCCTGGAATGGGATCCAGGACTGCGGGGAAGCCGAAGGTGTGGGGCTGGAGGGAAGTGGGAGGAGTTCTGGGCCCCAGCCGTGGGTGCTGCACCCCACAGGACTCCGGGTACCGACCCGAAGGCGACGTGCGGGACCCCCGGCCGCGCCGCATCTGGTCCAAGCACCGCGACCTCTCCCTGCCCGTCCCCAAGTTCAAGGTGAGCCGGGGGGGGGAGTCGGCTTGGGCTCTCCTGGGTGGCTCTGGGGACATCGGGGGGGGCTGGCTTTGGGGTCTCCTGGGTGGGTTTGGGGTCATCTCAGTGGTTTTGAGTTGATCTTGGGGTCATCTCAGTGGCTTTGGGGTCATCTTAGTGACTTTCGTGTCATCTTAATGGTTTTGAGTTGATCTTGGGGTCATTTCAGTGACTTTGGGGTCATCTCAGTGGTTTTGGGGTTGATCTTGGGGTCATTTCAATTGCTTTGGGGTCATTTCAATGGCTTTGGAGTTGATCTTGGGGTCATTTCAGTGGCTTTGGGGTCATGTCAATGGCTTTGGGGTTGATTTTGGGGTCATTTCAGTGATTTGGGGGTCATTTCAGTGGCTTTGAGATTGACTTTGGGGTCATCTCAGTGACTTTGTCATCTTAATGGTTTTGAGTTGATCTTGGGGTCATTTCAGTGACTTTGGGGTCATTTCAATGGATTTGGAGTTGATCTGGGGGTCATCTCAGTGACTTTGGGGTCATCTCAGTGTCTTTGGGGTCATCTCAATGGTTTTGAAGTTGATGTGGGGGTCATGTCAGTGTCTTTAGGGTCATCTCAGTGTTTTTGGGGTCATCTGAATGGCTTTGGGGTCATGTTAACCAATGTAAACCAATGGGGTTGGTTTGTGGGCTATTTCATTTCCTTTCTATCCACCTCAATGATTTTGGGTCCCTCTTGGTGGCTCTGGGGTTGGTTTGGGGGCCATCTCAATGACTTTGGGTCCATCTCAGTGGCTCTGGGGTTGGTGTGAGAACCGTTTCAATTCCTTTCTATCTATCTCAATGACTCTGGGTCCATCTTGTTGGCTCTGGGGTTGGTGTGAGAGCCATTTTAATTCTTTTCTATCCATCTCGATGACTCTGGGGCCATCCTGGTGGTTTTTTGCTGCCTTTCGGCGCGCAGCTGGACGAGTTCTACGTGGGTCAGATCCCTCTGAAAGAAGTGACCTTCGCCCGCCTGAACGACAACGTGCGGGAGCCCTTTTTGGCCGAGATGTGCCGCAAATACGGCGAGGTGGAGGAGGTGGAGATCCTCCACCACCCCAAAACCCGAAAGCACCTGGGCTTGGCCCGCGTCCTCTTCACCAGCACCCGCGGCGCCAAGGAGACGGTCAAACACCTCCACAACACGCCGGTGATGGGCAACGTCATCCACGTCCAGCTGGACATCAAGGGTCAGCCCTTCCCCTCCCTCTCTCCTTGGTTTTATTTTTTTTTTAGGGGGGGTTTCTCACGGTGCCGGACCTCAAAAGCTGTTAAATTTTCCCTATAGGGCAGCAGAGGATGAAGTACTACGAGTTGATCGTCAACGGGGCCTACACGCCCCAAACTGTGCCCACTGGTGGCAAGACACCGGGCACAGGGGACAAGGCTGAGGCGGTATGGAGGGGGAAAAAGTCCAAAAGGGGGTTTTTGGGGTCGGGGGGGGGGGTCATTTTGGGGTTGGGGGGATCTTGCTGGGGTCTGGAGAGTGTCTTTTTGGGGGCTGGAGGGAGTTGGTTTGGGGCTGAAGAGTTGGTTGTGGGGGACAAGGTATGGAGGAATTATGGAGAAGAAAACCTGTAAGGGTTTTTTGGGCGGGGGGGTCCTTTCAGGGTGGGGGGAGGTCTTTTTGGGGCTGAATTGCGGAGAAAAAAAAAACCTCAAAAGGGGGATTTGGGGGCTGGGGAGGGTGTTTAGAGTTCTGGGGGATATTTTAAGGTTTGGGGGTGGTTTTTGGGGGGTCATTTGGGGGCTGGGGGTGGTCTTTTGGGGTTGGAGGGAGTCATTTTGGGGTACTTTATGGGCTTGAAAGGCTGGGGGTGGGAACCCCCCACCCCCTACTCCTCCTTTGGAGCCATTTTGAAGACCCCTACCCCCGTTCTCCCCCTGTGGAGCCAATTTGAAGCCCCCCACCCCCTAACTCCCCCTCTGGAACCATTTAAAAGCAACCCCAAATGCTCCTGCAGAGCCATTATGAAGCCCCCCACCCCCCAGCTCCCCTGCGGAGCCGTTTTGAAGCCCCCCAACTCCCCCCACAGGGCCATTTTGAAGCCCTCCCCCCCCCGACTCCCCCCATGGAACCATTTCGAAGCCCCACCACCCCTCAGCTCCCCCCACGGGGTCATTTTGAAGATCCCCCACTCCCCAGATCCCCTCGTGGAGCCATTTTGAAGATCCCCCACTCCCCAAATCCCCTCGCGGAGCCATTTTGAAGCCCTCCCCGCCCCCCATCTCGCTCTGTTTTCCCCCCCTCAGCCCGAATCTCGGCGGCGCCATTCAGCTGACAGCGCCTACAGCAGCACCGGTGCCGGTTCCACCCCTGGCAACGGCACCCCTGAGCCCCCCACGGGGGGCTACGGAGCTTTCCCCACCCCGGGGACCCCCTACAGCACCCGAGGGGCCGCCTACAGCCAGGACCCCGCCTACGCCGGCAGGTAGGACGCATGGGGGAGGGGTGGTTGTAGGGGTGTGCAACCACACGGCGGTGGGGCTGTGGTGGAGTTTTGGGGGGTCCTGTTGCGGTTGGGGTTTGGGTTGCATTGTAGTTGGGCTGTGGTTGGGTTCTGGTTGGGTTGTGGTTGCATTTGGGATCTTGGTTGGGTTCTGGTTGGGTTGTAGTTGGATTTGGGGTCTTGGTTGCGTTCTGGTTGGGTTGTGGTTGGATTTGGGGTCCTGGTTGGGTTGTGGTTGGATTTGGGGTCCTGGTTGGGTTGTGGTTGAATTTGGGGTCCTGGTTGGGTTCAGGTTGGGTTCAGGTTGGATTTGGGGTCTTGGTTGGGTTGTGGTTGGGTTGTGGTTGGATTTGGGGTCTTGGTTGGGTTGTGGTTGGATTTGGGGCTCTTGGTTGGATTCAGGTTGGGTTGTGGTTGGATTTGGGGTCTTGGTTGGATTGTTGTTGGGTTCAGGTTGGGTTGTGGTTAGATTTGGGGTCTTGGTTGGGATCTGGTTGGGTTCAGGTTGGGTTGTGGTTGGATTTGGGGTGTTGGTTGGGTTCAGGTTGGGTTGTAGTTGGATTTGGGGTGTTGGTTGAGTTCTGGTTAGGTTGTCGTTCGATTGGGTTCTTGGTTGGGTCTTGGTTGGATTCTGATTGAGTTCTGGTTGAGTTGTAGTTGGATTTGGGGTCGTGTTGGGTCTTGGTTGGGTTCTGGTTGAGTTGTGGTTGGGTTGTACTTGTATTTAGGGTCGTGTTGGGTCTTGGTTGGGTTCTGGTTGGGTTCTGGTTGACGTGTAGTTGGATTTGGGGTCTTGGTTGGGTTCTGGTTGAGTTATAGTTGGATTTGGGGTCTTGGTTGGGTTCTGGTTGGGTTGTAGTTGTATTTTGGGGTCTTGGTTGGCTTGTTGTTGGGTAGTGGTTGGATTTGGGGTGTTGGTTGGGTTCAGGGTGGGTTCAAGTTGGATTTGGGGTCTTGGTTGGGTTCAAGTTGAGTTGTAGTTGGTTTTGGGGTCCTGGTTGGGTTCTGGTTGGGTTGTAGTTGGATTTGGGATCCTGGTTGGGTTCTGGTTGGGTTGCAGTTGGATTTGGGGTCTTGGTTGGGATCTGGTTGGGTTCTGGTTGGGTTGTAGTTGAATTTGGGATGTTGGTTGGGTTCTGGCTGGGTTGTAGTTAGATTTGGGGTCTTGGTTGGGTTCTGCTTGGGTTGTTGTTGTATTTTGGGGTCTTGGTTGAGTTCTGGTTGGGTTGTAGTTAGATTTGGGGTCTTGGTTGGGTTCTGCTTGGGTTGTTGTTGTATTTTGGGGTCTTGGTTGAGTTCTGGTTGGGTTGTGGTTAGATTTGGGGTCTTGGTTGGGTTGTAGTTGAGTTGTAGTTGGATTTGGGGTCCTGATTGGGTTGTGGTTGGATTGTAGTTGGATTTGGGGTCATGTTGGGTCCTGGTTGGGTTGTGGTTGGGTCCTGGTTGCTGTGTGCGTGTCGGTGCCCGCTGGGCACCCGTTGCATTGCGGTTTTGTCTCAGCTGCACTGACTCCCCCTCCCCCCTGTCCCCCTCCCCACAGACTCCCCTTCCCCACCGACCCCTTCTACCCCCGCCGCGCCCCCCCCACCCCCTTCCGCCCCTCCGACCCCTTCCTGCCCTACAGCCGCTACCAGCGCCACGCCTCCGCCGACGCCCGCCTGCCTTCCTCCTCCTCTTCTTCCTCCTCATCCTCCTCTTCCTCCTCCTCCTCCTCCTCCTCCTCCTCCTCCTCCTCCTCCCACCGCCGCCCCGACGATTCCTTCTCCTCCCGCCTCCGCCCCCCCCGCGACGACGACGCCCCCCCTCCACCTTCCTCTTCCTCCTCCTCCTCCTCCCTCCCCACCCCCCCGGGCTCTTACCCCCAACCCCCCGCCGACCCTTTTTACGCCGCCCCTCCGCCCTCCGACCCCGATTTCCGCCTCCTGCCGGCCGCCGAAACCTTCGCCGCCAACGCTCTGCCTCCCACCGAGCTGCTGGCACCGGCGGAACCCGGCGCCGAACCTCCCGCCGAACCGCCCGTCGTCACCGAACCACCGCCGCCGCCACCGCCGCCGCCGAGGGGGGGTTCGCCCGCTCCCGAAAACACCCCCGAAAGCGTCCCCTTCGCCCAGCACAGCAGCCTGGACTCCCGCATCGAGGCGCTGCTCAAAGAACAGCGCTCCAAATTCTCCTTCCTCGCCGCTGAGGAAGAGGAGGACGGCGGCTCTGCCGCGAGCGCCGCAACCGCCGCCGGCGTCGCCACCGCCGCCGCCGTCGCGACGGGAGGCCAAAGCGGGAGCGCCGACGGGGAAACGCACGGGCCCTGCACCCCCCCACCCCCCCCGCCGCCCCCTGCCAGCTTTGAGGATGTGGGGGGGGCCGAGGGACCCCCCGAGTCCCCCAAAGCCAACGGGCAGGACAGGGTGAGCGTGGGGCGGCCCCGTAGAGGGGTATGGGGGAGCGGGGATGCCCCATAGTGAGGGCTTGGGGGAGCAGGGATGCCCCATAGTGGGGGTTTGGGGGTGGGGTGGCCCTTTAAAGGGATTTAGGGGTGTGGGGTGGCCCCATAGAGGGCTCTGGGAGAGTGGGGATGCCCCATAGTGGGGGCTTGGGGGGTGGGGTGGCCCTGTAAAGGGATCTAGGGGTGTGGGGCTGCCCCATAGAAGGGTCTGGGGGAACAGGGATGCCCCATAGTGGGGATCTGAGGTGGGGGGTGGCTCTGTAAAGGGAGCTAGGGGTGTGGGGCGGCCCCATAGAAGGGTCTGGGGGAACAGGGATGCCCCATAGCAAAGGTTTGGGGTGTGGGATGGCCCTATAAAGGGATCTAGGGGCGTGGGGCTGCCCTATAGTAGGGTCTGGGGAAGGGAGGATGCCCCATAGTGAGGGTTTGGGGTGTGGGGTGGCCCTGTAAAGGGAGCTAGGGGTGTGGGGCTGCCCTATAGTAGGGTCTGGGGGAGGGAGGATGCCCCATAGTGGGGGTTTGGGGGGGTGGGGTGGCCCTTTAAAGGGATTTAGGGGTGTGGGGTGGCCCCATAGAGGGCTCTGGGAGAGTGGAGCTGCCCCATAGTGGGGGCTTGGGGGGTGGGCTGGCCCTGTAAAGGGAGCTAGGGGTGTGGGGTGGCCCCATAGTGGGGGCTTGGGGGAGTGGGGATGCCCCATAGTGGGGGTCTGGGGCAGTGGGGATGTCCCGTAGTGGGGGTTTGGGGGGTGGGGTGGCCCTATAAAGGGATTTAGGGGTGTGGGGCAGCCCCATAGATGGGATGTGGGGAGGGTGAGGGTCTTTGTGGGGGGGGGCATGAGGCAAAAAGGGGGGGTGGGGGGGTGGCTGTGAGGTGAAGTGGGGGCTGTGGGGCTGTGGGGGGGGGGGAGGGTTAAATCTGGGGGGGGGGAGGGGGGTCTTTCAGAACCCCATAGGGACCCTCCCGCTAATTACCCCCCCACACTCATTAATTAACTCCTCCCCCCCAGGCCTCCCAACCGTCTTCAGGCGAGGACATGGAAATCTCCGAAGAAGACGACGACCCCCCCCCCCTCCGGACCCCCCCCATTTCGCTCCCCTCCCTCCAGGCCTCCCACCTCTTCCCCCCTCCCCATTTCCCCGACCCCCGGAGCCGCCCCCCCCTCCCCAAACCCCCCCGACTTTTCCTTCGACCCCCCAACCCCTCATGGCCGTTTCTTTACCCCCCCCCCCGCGGGGGGGGCGGCGGTGGCGGCACCGCAGCCGATTCCGATTTCCCCCCCCCTCGCCCTCTCGGTGATTTCGGCACTCAGGGTCCCCCCCCGGCCCTTTACGAACTGCTGGGCCGCCTGGGGGGCCGTTGGGGAGGGGGGGGCAACTCCCAAACCCCCCCGCCTTCTTCCTCTTCTTCCTCTTCCTCTCCTTCTTCTTTCCCTTTGCTCGGCCGTTTGCGCCCCCCCGCCTCCAAATTCACCCCCCCCCATTACGGCGCTTATTGCCCCCCTCCTCATCCTCCCCCCCCCCCACCCTCATTTCCCTTTCGCCCCCCATTACCCCCCCGGCGACGACCGTCCTCCGGGCACCGACCCCCCCCTCCCACATCTCCCCCCGTTACACCCTCACTCTTTTAACCCTCTCAGCCCCCACCTGACCCCTGGGGGGGGTCCCGGAGGTGGTGGCGGCGGCGGTGGAGGGGGGGGTTCTTCTCCTTTTGGCACGGGGGGGGGCGCGGGGGGGGGGCGGCCCGGTGGAAGGGGTGCTGGCGGCGTTGGTGCAGGAGATGAAAGCCACCATGCAGCGCGACCTCAACCGCAAGATGGTGGAAAACGTCGCCTTCCGGGCCTTCGACGCCTGGTGGGAGCGCAAAGAGGAGCAGGTTAAGGTCTGTCCTCCCCCCTTTTTCCCCCCCCCCCTGAAAGGTTTGGGGTGTTTTTTATGGCTGGGGGGGGGGGGGTTAAGTTGTGTTATGCCCCCCCCCGTTTCTGTGCAGCCGTTTCAGAGCGCGGCGCGGCTGAAGGAGGAGGAGAAGGAGAGGACGCGGCCCAAGGAGCCCCCGGCGCTGCTCTCCTTGGTGGAGTGGGCGAGGGGGGGCGGAGCGGGGCTGCGGGGGGCGCTGAGGCTGCCCTCCTTTAAGGTAAAGGGGGGATTCGGGGGGGTTACGGGGTGGTTACGGGGGATTTGGGGGGGGGTTATGGGGTGGTAATGGGGAATTACGGGGGTCCTGGGGGGGTTATGGGGTGGTTATGTGGGATTTAGGGGATTGTGGGGGTCCTGGAGGGGTTATGAGGGTCCGGGGGGGGGGGGTTATTGGGTGGTAATGGGGGATTTGGGGGGGTTATGGGGGTCCTGGGGGAGTTATGGGGGTCCTGGGGGAATTATGGGGTGGTTATGGGGGATTTGGGGGGACGTTATGGGGGTCCTGGGAAGGGTTATGGAGTGGTTATGGGCGTTCTGGGGGGATTATGGGGGTCCTGGGGGGGGTTATGGCGTGGTTGTGGGGGATTTGGGGGCGTTATGGGATGGTAATGGGGCATTATGGGGTCCTGGGGGGGGGTATGGGGTGGTTATGGAGGATTTGGGGGGTTATGGGGTGGTAATGGGGCATTATGGGGGTCCTGGGGAGGGTTATGGGGGATTTGGGGGCGTTATGGGGTGGTAATGGGGCATTATGGGGGTCCTGGGGGGGGGTTATGGGGTGGTTATGGGGGATTTGGGGGGGTTATGAGGTGGTTATGGGGGATTTGGGGGGGGTTATGGAGGATTTGGGGGGGTTATGGGGTGGTTATCGGGGATTTGGGGGGGTTAGGGGGCATTATGGGGGTCCTGGGGGGGGTTATGGGGTGGTTATGGGGGATTTGGGGGGGTTGTGGGGTGGTTATGGGGGATTTGGGGGGGTTATGGGGGTCCTGGGGGGGATTATGGGGTGGTAATGGGGAATTACAGGGCTCCTGGGGGGATTATGGGGGATTTGGGGGGTTATGGGGTGGTTATGGGGCATTTGGGGGGTTATGGGGTGGTAATGGGTGGTTATGGGGGTCCTGGGGGGGGGGGTTATGGGGGATTTGGGGGCATTATAGGGTGGTAATGGGGCATTATGGGGGTCCTGCGGGGGGTTATGGGGTGGTTATGGGGGATTTGGGGGTATTTGGGGGCGTTATGGGGGATTTGGGGGGGGTTATGGGGTGGTAATGGGGCGTTATGGGGGTCCTGGGTGGGGGTTATGGGGTGATTATGAGGGATTTGGGGGGGTTATGGGGGTCTTGGGGGGTTTATGGGGTAGTTATGGGGGATTTGGGGGGGTTATGGGGTGGTAATGGGCCATTATGAGGGTCCTGGGGGGGGGTTGTGGGGAGGTTATGGAGGATTTGGGAGGGTTATGGGGTGGTAATGGGGGGTTATGGGGGATTTGGGGGCATTATGGGGTGGTAATGGGGCATTATGGGGGTCCTGGGGGGGATTATGGGGAAGTTATGGAGGATTTGGGGGGGGTTATGGAGTGGTAATGGGGGGCTATGGGGGATTTGGGGGGGTTATGGGATGTTGATGGGGGGTTATGGGGGATTTGGGGAAATTATGGGAAAATTTGGGAGGTTATGGGGTGGTAATGGGGGGTTTGGGGGGAGGAGGGGGTACTGGGGGGTCCTGGTGCCCCATTGGGGTTTCTGGAGGCCCCCCAACATCCCCCCCATCCCAGGTGAAGCGGAAGGAGCCCTCAGAGCTGGGGGAGGGCACTGAGGAGAAACGCCCGCGGCCACCGACCCCCCCCGAGGAGGAGGAGGACGGTGAGCGGGCAGAGAGGACCCCAAAATGGCCCAAAATAGCCTCAAAATGGGTCTGAAATGGCCCCAAAAGATCCAGAACGGCCTGAAAATGGCCCTCAAGTGGCCCAAAATAGCCCCAAAATGGCCCTAAAATGGCCCAAAATAGCCCCAGCGTGCCCCAAAATGGTCCGGAATGGCCTAAAATAGCCCGTTTGGCCTGAAATAGCCCCAAAATGACCCAGAACAGCCCTAATGTGGCCCAAAATGGCCCGGAGTGGCCCTAGAATGACCCAAAATAGCCCCAAGGTGCCCCAGAATGGCCCCAAGTGGCCCAGAATGGTCCAGAATGGCCCAAAATAGCCCCAGTGTGGCCCGAAATGGCCTCAAAATGGTCCAGAATGGCCCTAAAATGACCCAAAATGGCTTCAGCGTAGCCCAAAATTGCCCAAAACAGCTCCAATGTGGCCCTAAATGGCCCAGAATGGCCCTAAAATGACCCAAAATGATCCAGAATGGCGCAAAATAGCCCCTATGTAGCCCGAAATGGCCCTAAAATGATCCTGAAATGGTCCTAAATGGCCCAGAATGGCCCCAAAATAGTCTAAAATGGCCCTAAAATGACCCAAAATGGCTTCAGTGTGGCCCAAAATGGCCCAAAACAGCCCCAATGTGGCCCAAAATGGCCCAGAATGGCCCGAAATGACCCCAAATGGTCCAGAATGGCCCAAAATAGCCCCAACGTCACCCAAAATGGCCACAAAATAGTCCAGAATGGCCCTAAAATGACCCAAAAGAGCCCCAGTGTGGCCCAAAATGGCCCCAAAATGGTCTAGAACAGCCTCAACGTGCCCCATAGTGGCCCAGAATGGCCCTAAAATGACCCCAAATGATCATGAATGGCCCAAAATAGCCCCAGTGTGGCCCGAAATGGACCAGAATGGCCCTAAAATGACCTGAAATAGCCCCAGTGTGCCCCAAAATGGCCCAGAATGGCTCTAAAATGGCTCAAAAATGGTCCAGAATGGCCCAAAATAGCCCCAATGTGGCCTGAAATGGTCCAGAATGGCCCTAAAATGACCCAGAACAATCCTAATGTGGCCCAAAATGGCCATAAAATGACCCCAAATGGCCCCAAATGGCCCAAAATGGTCCTAGAATGACCCAAAACGGTTCAGAATGGCCCAAAATAGCCTGGTGTGACCCAAAATGGCCCCCAAATGGTCCAGAATGGCCCTAAATGACCCAAAATAGCCCCAGTGTGCCCCAAAATGGTCCAGAATGGCCTTAAAATGACCCAAAATGGTCCAGAATGGTCCCAAAATAGCCCCAATGTGGCCTGAAATGGCCCCAAAATGACCCAGAACAGCCACATTGTGGCCCAGAATGGCCCTAAAATGACCCAAAATAGCCCCAATGTGCCCCAAAATGATGCAGGATGGCCCTAAAATGACCCAAAACAGCCCCATTGTGGCCCGAAATGGCCCCAAAATGGTCCAGAATGGCCCTGAAATGGTCCTAAATAGTCCAGAATGGCCCCAAAATGGCCCAGAATGGCCCCAAAATGGTCTAAAATTGTCCTAAAATGGCTCAGAATGGCCCTAAAATAGCCCCAGTGTGACCCCAAATGGCCCCAAAATGATCCAGATTGTCCAAAAATGCCCAAAAACGGTCCAAATGACCCCAAGTAGCCCCAGCGTGGCCTGGAATGACCCAAAATAGCAGTCCTAAAATGGCCAGAAACTGATGGAATAACCCCAAAAAATTGTCCTGAAAATAACACCAAAAACATCACAGAAAAAATAATCCAAAAACGTCCTGAAACGACCCCAAAAAAATTTTCCATAGTGATCTCAAGAATATCTCGAAATAAACCTAAAAATTGCCCCAAAATGGCCCCAAAACGACTTCCGAAGAATGTCCCAAAATGATCCCCAAAAATGGCCCTAAATAACCTCAAAATGGGCCCCAAATGACCCCCCTGAAAAATGCCCCCCCCCCCCAAAATGGCCCCCCAAAAAACCCCAAAATGGCCCCAAAAAACCCCAAAATGTTCGGAAAGGCCCCCCAAAATGGCCCCAAAATGGCCGCAAATGATCCTCTCCAAAATGTTTGGAAATAAACCCCAAAATGACCCCCAAAAATGGCCCCAAATGACCCAAAAATGGCCCCAAATGACCCCCCCCCCAAAAAAATGTTTGGAAATAAACCCCAAAAATGCCCCCCAAAATGGCCCCCAAATGACCCCAAAATGACCCCAAATGACCCCAAAAATGGCCCCAAATGCCCCCCCCCCCAAAACGTTTGGAAATAAACCCCAAAAAATGGCCCCAAATGACCCCAAAATGGCCCCAAGTGACCCCAAAAATGGCCCCAAATGCCCCCCCCCCCCCCAAACGTTTGGAAATAAACCCCAAAATGACCCCAAAATGGCCCCAAATGACCCCCCCCAAAATATTGGAAATAAACCCCAAAATGCGCCCCCAAAAATGACCCAAATGATCCCCCCAAAATGATGCCTGTGCCCCCCCCAAAAGAGCCCCCCCCAATTACTGCCACCTTTCTGCCCCCCCCCAAAGACCCCCCTCCCCAATTACTGCCACCTTTCTGCCCCCCCCCCAATTACTGCCACCCTTTATGCCCCCCCCAAAGACCCCCCCCAATTACTGTCACCCTTTCTACCCCCCCAGAGACCCCCCCCCAATTACTGCCATCCTCTGTGCCCCCCCCCCCAATTACTGCCACCCTTTCTGCACCCCACCCCCAATTCCTGTCACTTTTTATGCCCCCCCCAATTACTGCCACCTTTCTGCCCCCCCCCCCCCAATTACTGCCACCCTTTATGCCCCCCCCAAAGACCCCCCCAATTACTGCCACCCTTTCTACCCCCCCCAGGGCCCCCCCTCCCCAATTACTGCCACCTTTCTGCCCCCCCCCAATTACTCCCACCCTTTCTGCCCCCCCCAAAGACCCCCCCCAATTACTGCCACCTTTCTGCCCCCCCCCCCTAGGGCCCCCCCCCCCCAATTACTGCCACCCTTTCTGCCCCCCCCAATTACTGCCACCCTCTGTGCCCCCCCCCCAATTACTGCCACCCTTTATGCGCCCCACCCCTAATTACTGTCACTTCTTACACCCCCCCCAATTATTGTCACTCTCTGTGCCCCCCCAAAGACCCCCCCAATTACTGTCACCCTCTGTGCCCCCCCCAAAGACCCCCCCCCAATTACTGCCACCCTTATGCCCCCCCCAATTACTGTCACCCTCCGTGCCCCCCCAGAACCCCCCCAGTTACTGCCACCTTTCTGCCCCCCCAGGGCCCCCCCCCAATTACTCTCACCCTTTATGCCCCACCAATTACTGCCATCCTCTGTGCCCCCCCAAAGACCCCCCCCAATTACTGTCACCCTCTGTGCTCCCCCCAAACCCCCCCCCCCAATTACTGCCACCCTTTCTACCCCCCCAGGACCCCCCCCCCCCCAATTACTGCCACCTTTCTGCCCCCCCCCCCAAAGACCCCCCCCAATTACTGCCACCTTTCTGCCCCCCCCCAGGGCCCCCCTCCCCAATTACTGCCACCTTTCTGCCCCCCCCCAATTACTGCCACCCTTTATGCCCCCCCCAAAGACCCCCCCCAATTACTGTCACCCTTTCTACCCACCCAGAGACCCCCCCCCCCAATTACTGCCACCCTCTGTGCCCCCCCCCAATTACTGTCACCCTCTGTGCCCCCCCCCCAATTACTGCCACCCTTTCTGCACCCCACCCCCAATTCCTGTCACTTTTTATGCCCCCCCCAATTACTGCCAGCCTTTCTGCCCCCCCTAATTCCTGTCTTTGTGTCCCCCCCCCCCAGACAAAGCCCCCCCCGGCGCCCCCCCCGGCGCCCCCCGCCCGGATTCAGCCCCGAAACGCCGCAAACTTTTCCGCCTGGACAGCGAAGGCGAGGAGAGCGAGGAGTCGTCCTCGGAAAGGTGGGCCCCAAAACCCCCCCGATTCAACCCCAAAATCAACCAGGACCCCCCCCCAGACCCCCCCGGGAACGATCCTGACCCCCCCGCGCCCCCCCCAGGAGGAAGAGGAGGACGAAGAGGTGCGCAGGAGGCGGCGCAGGCGGCGGCCGGAGGAGAGAAGCGCGGCCAGGGAGAGACGGGAGGCCTGCCACGGTCAGGGGGGTTGGGGTCGGGGCTGGGGGGGGTTTGGGGTCAGGGCTGATGGGGTTGGGGCTTTTGGGGTCAGATCAGATGGGGTTGGGGTCAGATCTGATGGGATTGGGATCGGATCTGATGGGATTGGGGTCAGATCTGATGAGAATGGGGGCTTTTTGGGGTTAGGTGTGATGGGATTGGGGTCAGATCTGATGAGAATGGGGGTTTTTTGGGGTCAGATCTGATGGGGTTGGGGTCAGGTGTGATGGGATTGGGGTCAGATCTGATGAGAATGGGGGCTTTTTGGGGTCAGATCTGGTGGGGTTGGGGTCAGGTCTGATAGGTTTGGGGTCAGGTCTGATGGGTTTGGGGTCAGGTCTGATGGGTTTGGGGTCAGGGCTGATGGGGTTGGGGTTTTTGGGGTCAGATCAGATGGGGTTGGGGTCAGGTCTGATGGGTTTGGGGTCAGGGCTGGTGGGGTTGGGGTCAGGTCTGATGGTTTGGGGTCAGATCTGATGGGATTGAGGCTTTTTGGGGTCAGATCTGATGGGATTGAGGCTGTTTGGGGTCAGATCTGATGGGGTTGGGGTTTTTGGGATCAGATCTGATGGGATTGAGGCTGTTTGGGGTCAGATCTGATGAGATTGGGGCTGTTTGGGGGTCCGATCTGATGGGATTGGGCTTTTTGGGGTCAGGTCTGGGATTGGTGTTAGATCTGATGGGTTTGGGATCAGATCTGATGGGTTTGGGGTTTTTGGGGTCAGATCGGATAGGGTTGGGGTCAGGTCTGATGGGTTTGGGGTCAGATCTGATGAGAATGGGGCTTTTTGGGGTCAGGTGTGATGGGGTTGGGGTCAGATCTGATGGATTTGGGGTCAGGTCTGATGGATTTTTTGGGGTCAGGTCTGATGGGTTTTATGGGGTCAGATTTGATGTGATTGGGCTTTTGGGGGTCAGGTCTGATGGATTGGGGTCAGATCAGATGGTTTGGGGTCAGATCTGATGGGCTTGAGGTGTTTTGGGGACACTTGTGGTGGTTTTGGTGCCTTTGGGGAACCGTTGTCACTTTGGGGCCCATTCCTCTCCCTTTTGACCCCATTTCTCAGTTTTCACCCATTTTCCACCCATTTTTCACTCAATGTTGGGCCCATTTCCTCTTTTCACCTGTTTTTTACCCGTTTCCCTCCCTTTTGGGCCCATTTCCTCTTTTTTGCCCCTGTTTCTCTCCCTTTTGAGCCTATTTCTCTCCCTTTTGGGCACCTTCCTCTCACTTTTGGGCCCATTTCTCAGTTTTCACCCATTTTTCACCCATTTCCCTCAATTTTGGACCCATTTCCCTCCCTTTTCACCTGTTTTTTTACTCGTTTTCCTCCCTTTTGGGCCCGTTTCCCTCTTTTTTGGACCTGTTTCCCTCCCTTTTGGTCCCACTTCCTTCCCTTTTGGGCCCACTTCCCTCCCTTTTGGCTCATTTCCCTTTTTTTTGGCCCTGTTTCCCTCCCTTTTGGCCCCATTTCCCTCCCTTTTGGCCCCATTTCCCTCCCCTTTGGCCCATTTCCCTCCCTTTTGGTCCCACTTCCTTCCCTTTTGGTCCCACTTCCCTCCCTTTTGGGCCCATTTCCCTCTTTTTTGGCCCGTTTCCCTCCCTTTTCGGCCCATTCCTCTCACTTTTGGACTCATTTTTCACCCCATTTTCCTCCCTTTAGGTCCCGTTTCTCTCCCTTTAGGTCCATTTCTTTCTTTTTTTGGCTCTGTTTCTCTCCCTTTAGGTCTCGTTTCTCTCCCTTTTGGGCCCATTTCCCTCCCTTTTGGTCCCACTTCCCTCCCTTTTGGCCTCATTTCCCTCCCTTTTGGGCCCATTTCCCTCTTTCTTGACCCTGTTTCTCTCCCTTTTGGCCCCATTTCCTTCCCTTTTGGGCCCATTCCTCTCCCTTTTGGACCCATTCCTCTCCCTTTTGGGCCCATTTTTCACCCATTTCCTTCTTTTTTGGGCCCATTTCCCTCCCTTTTGGGCTCATTTCCCTCTTTTTTGGCCCTGTTTCCTTCCCTTTGGGGCCCACTTCCCTCCCTTTTGGGCCCATTTTCCCCCCATTTCCCTCCCTTTTGGCCCCATTTCTCCCCGTTCCCGTGACGTTTTGCCCCTTTCTGTCCCTCAGACGACGCCGCCAGCAGCTCCTCGTCCAAGTTCTCGCTGTACGAAGGCTCAGAGGAGAGCGGGGCCGGCAGCAGCCGCTCCTCTTCCTCCTCCTCCTCCTCATCCTCGTCTTCCTCCTCTTCCTCCTCCTCTTCTTCCTCCTCCGAGGATGAAAGCGCTGCTGAGGAGCCCCCCGAGCCCCCCGGGCTCCCACCCCCGAACCAGGTGAGGTGCCCACGGCCCCAAATCCCCCACATTTCCCCCAAACTGCCCCAAATCCCCCCCACGTTTCCCATAAATGGCCCCAAACTGCCCCAAATCCTCCCACGTTTCCCTTAAATGGACCCAAATCCCCCCACATTTCTTCCAAACAGCCCAAATCCCCCCCGCATTTCCCATAAATGACCCCAAATTGCCCCAAATCCCCCACATTTCCCATAAATGGCGACAAATTGCCCCAAATCCCCCCCACATTTCCCCCAAACTGCCCCAAATCCCCCCACATTTCCCATAAATGGCGACAAATTGCCCCAAATCCCCCCCACATTTCCCCCAAACTGCCCCAAATCCCCCCACGTTTCCCATAAATGGCCCCAAACTGCCCCAAATCCCCCCACGTTTCCCATAAATGGCCCCAAACTGCCCCAAATCCTCCCACGTTTCCCTTAAATGGACCCAAATCCCCCACATTTCTTCCAAACAGCCCCAAATCCCCCCCGCATTTCCCATAAATGACCCCAAATTGCCCCAAATCCCCCCACATTTCCCATAAATGGCGACAAATTGCCCCAAATCCCCCCACATTTCCCCCAAACTGCCCCAAATCCCCCCACATTTCCATAAATGGCGACAAATTGCCCCAAATCCCCCCCACATTTCCCCAAACTGCCCCAAATCCCCCCACATTTCCCATAAATGGCCCAAATTGCCCCAAATCCCCCCACATTTCCCATAAATGGCCACAAATTGCCCAAATTCCCCCACATTTCCCATAAATGGCCCCAAACTGTCCCAAATTCCCCCGCATTTCCCCCAAATGGCCCCAAATTGCCCCAAATCCCCCGCATTTCCCCCAAATGGCCCCAAATTGCCCCAAATCCCCCCACATTTCCCATAAATGGCTCCAAATTGCCCCAAATCCCCCCATTTCCCATAAATGGCCCCAAATTGCCCCAAAATCCCCCCACATTTCCCCCAAATGGCCCCAAATTGCCCCAAATCCGCCCAGATTTCCCATAAATGGCCCCAAACTGTCCCAAATCCATGTGTGTCCATGTGCCCCAGGCACCCCAAACCCCCCCAATCCCCCCCCAATACCCCCCCAGTGCCGCAGTACGCCCCCAACCCCCCCCTCCCTTTCCCCAGTATCCCCCCCAATACCCCCCCAAGTCCCCCCCCATGCCCCAGACATCCCAAATCCCCCAATATCCCCCCCCAGACACCCCAAACCCCCCCCTTTCCCCAATATCCCCCCAGTACCCCCCCAACCCCCCCCAGTGCCGCAGTACCCCCCCAAACCCCCCTCCCACTCCCCAATGTCCCCCCCATGCCCCAAACATCCCAACCCCCCCCCCCACTCACCCCCCTTTTTTTCTCCCCACAGCTCCGCCGCCGCCCGCCGCCCCCCCCTCGCCCCCCCTCCCCCCTCCCCCTTCTGCCCCCCCCCAAGAAACGCCGCAAGACCCTGGAGGAGCCCCCCCCTCGCCCCCCGACCCCCCCCCCACCCTCCCAACCTCCAGCCCCTCTCTCCCCCCCTCACCCCCCCTCGGTTTCACCCCCTCCTCCCCCGCCTCCCCCTCCCCCCCCTCCCGCCCCTCCGCCTCCCCCCCCCCAGCGTCGCCGGGACCCCCCCCGCCCTTCAACCCGCCCCGTCTGCAACCTCCCTGCAGACCACGCTTCCATGGTTAAAAGTTGGGGGCAGAAGACGGGGGGGCTTCGGGTTCCGCCCCCCCCCACCGCAGACCCTCGACTCGTCGCCCTCCCCTTCCCACCCCCCCCCCCCCCCACCGCCCTACGGCCGAACGCCTGGGGGCGACGTCGCTGTTGGAGCCTGGCAAGGGGGGGGGTCCCAAGGGGAGGGGGGTGACCCCAGATTCGGTCCGATTGTCGGAGTTGGGGGGGGGGGAGGTGGTGGTGTTGGGGGGGGGGGGGACCTGGCCGTGTTGGCCGCCATCGCCTTAACGAGGGGGGGGGGACGACGCGACGGAGGATGAAGAGGAAGACGAAGAGGAAGACGAAGGGGTCGGTGATGAAGACGAGGAGGAGGGGGGGGGTCTCCCCGTTATGGAGGGAGCACAACTACGCCGCCCGTCCCCCCCCGCCCCCCCCGGCAGCCGTAGTAGAAACGCCACGTCTGGAGGCACCCGAGGTGCTGGAAGCCCCCGAAGAGCTGGTGGGGGTGGGGGGGGGTCCGGGGCTGGGGGGTCACGAAGCTCAAAGCGCCGGCTCCTTGTTACCTACCCCCCCGTTACCCCCCCCGGGACCCCCACCGTCACAACAACAACAACAACAACAACAAGCACCCCAACGCCGCCGCAAACGCCACCGCCCCCCCCCCCGCCCCCACCGCCTCCTCCAGCGAGGATGAGGATGAGGAGGAAGACGACGAGAGCAGCAGCAGCAGCAGCAGCAGCGCCGGAGAGGAGGAAGAAGGAGAAGAAGGGGACGAAGACGACGACGAAGACGACACAGAGGGGGGGTCGAAACGACGATGGCTGCGACCCCGTGGGATCCATCCGGGTCCTCCCAGGTCCCCCGTCCCCCCCTCGGCGTTGTCGTTCCCCCCCCGCAGCGAATTCGAGCAGATGACCATCCTCTACGACATCTGGAGCGCGGGGCTGGACGCCGAGGACATGAGGTTCCTGCAGATCACCTACCAGAGGCTGCTGCAGGAGGACAGCGGCACCCACTGGCTCAACGACACCCACTGGGTGCATCACACTGATATCCTTCCGGGGAAACGGCGTCGGGGGGGGGGCTTAGGGGGGGGGCTGGGGGAGCGAAGGAGGGGTCCTGGGGGGGTAAGAAGGGGTTTTGGGGGTGGTTGGAGAGGTCCTGGGGGCGTAGGAAGGGGTTTTGGGGTGGTGGGAAGGGGAGTGAGGATGTGAGGAGGGGCTCTGGGGTCGTAGGAAGGGGTTTTGGGGGTGTGGGAGGGGTCTTGGGATCGTAGGAAGGGGTTTTGGGGGTGTGGGGAAGGGTCTTGGGATGGTGGAAGGGGTCCCTGGGGTTGTAGGAAGGGGTTTTGGGGGTGTGGGGAGGGGTCCTGGGGTCATAGGAAGGGGGGTTGGGGTGGTGGGAGGGGTCTAGAGGTCATGGGGAGGGGTCCTGGGGTTGTAGGAAGGGGTTTTGGGGGGTGTGGGGAGGGGGTCCTGGGAGCGTAGGAAGGGGTTTTGGGGGTGTGGGGAGGGGTCCTGGGGGTGTAGGAAGGGGTTTTGGGGGTGTGAGGAGGGGTCCTGGGGGCGTAGGAAGGGGTTTTGGGGTGGTGGGAAGGGGAGTGAGGATGTGAGGAGGGGCTGTGGGGTCGTAGGAAGGGGTTTTGGGGGTGTGGGGGAAGGGTCTTGGGATGGTGGGAGGGGTCCTGGGGTTGTAGGAAGGGGTTTTGGGGGTGTGGGGAGGGGGTCCTGGGGTCGTAGGAAGGGAGTTTGGGGTGGGTGGGAGGGGTCCTGGAGTCATGGGGAGGGGTCCTGGGATCGTAGTAAGGGGTTTTGGGGGGTGTGGGGAGGGGCCTTTAGGTGGTGGGAGGAGTTTTAGGGTCATTAGGAGAGGTCCTGGGGTCGTAGGAAGGGGTTTTGGGGGAGTGGGGAGGGGTCCTGGGGGAGGAAGAAGGGGTTTTGGGGTGGTGGGAGGGGTCTTGGGGTCATGTGAAGCGGTTTTTGGGTGGTGGGAGGGGTCCTGGTGGCGTAAGAAGGGGTTTTGGGGGGTGTGGGGAGGGGTCCTGGGGGCGTAGGAAGGGGTTTTTGGGATGGTGGAGGGGTTTTGGGGGCGTAAGAAGGGGTTTTGGGGGTGTGGGAAGGGGTCCTGGGGGCGTAAGAAGGGGTTTTTGGGATGGTGGGAGGGGTCTTGGGGGCGTAAGAAGGGGTTTTGGGGGTGTGGGAAGGGTCTTGGGATGGTGGGAGGAGTCTTGGGGCTGTAGGAAGAGGTTTTGGGGGTGTGGGGAGGGGTCCTGGGGTCGTAGGAAGGGTATTGGGGGTGTGGGGAAGGGTCTTGAGGTGGTGGGAGGGGTCTTGGGATGGTGGGAGGGGTCCTGGGATCATAGGAAGGGGTTTTGGGGGTGTGAGGAGGGGTCTTGGGGTGGTGGGAAGGGTCTTAGGGTCATTAGGAGAGGTCCTGGGGGTCATAGGAAGGGCTTTGGGGGTGTGGGGAGGGATCTTGGTGTCATAGGGAGGAGTCTTAGGGTGGTGGGAGGGGTCTTAGGGTCATGGGAAGGGTCCTGGGGTCGTAGGAAGGGTCTTGGGGTCGTGGGGAGGGGTCTTGGGGTCGTAGGGGAGGGGCTTTGGGGTCCCAGGGTTCTGGGCTTTGGGGTCCCAGGGCTCTTGGTTTTGGGGTCCCAGCACTGTGGGATTTGGGTTCACAGTGCTGTGTGCTTTGGGGTCACGGGGTTTTGGGGTCCCAGGGCTCTGGGCTTTGGGGTCTCAGCGTTGTGGGATGTTGGGCTTTGGGGTCACAGGGCTTCTGGGCTTTGGGGTCTCAGCGTTGTGGGATGTTGGACTTCGGGGTCCCAGGGCTTTGGGGTCCCAGGGCTCTGGGCTTTGGGATTTCTGTGCTTCGGGGTCCCAGCGTTGCGGGATGTCGTGCTTTGGGGTCCCGTCCCCCCCGTACCCCCCCTTAACGTTGGCACTGACCCGGACCCGCAGCCCCCGGCGCCGGCGCTGCGCCGAGAGCCGCGAGCATCGCACCGGCAGCGCGCGCAGCGAGGGCTTCTACCCCATCAGCCGCAGGGAGAAGGCCCGCTACCTGCACCCCTGTCCTGCGCCGCCTCCGGACCCCGACGGGCCCGACACGCAGGTACAAAATCTGCCCGCAACGGCCCCGAAACGGACCCAAAATCGGCCCCAAATCAGCCCAAAATCGGCCCCCAAATCGGCTCTGAATCAGACCAAAATCCACCCCAAAATCGGTCCCGAATCAGGCCCAAATCCGCCCCAAAACGGACCCAAAATCAGACCCCGAATCTGTCCCGAGTCAGACCAAAATCTGCTCCAAAATCGGCCCCAAAGTCTGCTCCGAATCAGTCCAAAATCTGCCCCAAAATCGGCCCCGTATGAGACCAAAATCGGCCCCAAAATCAGCCACAAAATCGGTCCTGAATCAGACCAAAATCCGCCCCAAAATCGGCCCCAAAATTGGTCCCGAATCAGTCCAAAATCGGGCCCAAAATCGGTCCCGAATCAGTCCAAAATCGGCCCCAAAATCGGCCCCCAAATCTGTCCCATATCAAACCAAAATCCGCCCCAAAATCTGCTCCAAAATCAGCCCCAAAGTCTGCTCCGAATCAGTCCAAAATCGGCCCCGTATCAGACCAAAATCGGCCCCAAAATCAGCCACAAAATCTGTCCTGAATCAGACCAAAATCAGCCCCAAAATGTGCCCCAAAATCGGCCCCAAATCAGACCAAAATCGGCCCCAAAATCTGTCCCGCATCAGACCAAAATCCGCCCCCAAATCGGTCCCGAATCAGACCAAAATCCACACCAAAATGGCCCCAAAATTGGCCCCGAATCAGTCCAAAATCTGCCCCAAAATCGGTCCCAAGTCAGACCAAAATCTGCCCCAAAATGGCCCCAAAATCGGCCCCGAATCAGTCCAATATCGGTCCCAAAATCGGTCCTTAATCAGACCAAAATCTGCCCTAAAATGGCCCCAAAATCAGCCCCGAATCAGTCCAAAATCTGCCCCAAAATCGGCTCCGAATCAGACCAAAATCGGCCCCAAAATGGCCCCAAAATCGGTCCCGGATCAGACCAAAGTCCGCCCCAAAATCACCCCCAAATTTGCTCTGAATCAGACCAAAATGGCCTCAAAATGGCCCCCAAATCTGCTATGGATCAGTCCAAAATGTCCCCCACTGACCCCAAACTGTCCCCAGACTGTCCCTAAATGTCCCCAAATGTCCCCACTGACCCCAAACATTCCCCAATGTCCCCACTGACCCCAAACTGACCCCAAATGTACCCCCTGTCCCCAGATGTCCCCACCAACCCCCAATGTCCCCACTGACCCCAAACTGTCCCCAGCTGTCTCCACTGACCCCAAACATCCCCCACTGACCCCAAACTGTCCCCAGATGTCCCCCCGACCCCAACCTGCCCCCAGCTGTCCCCAAACGTCCCTCAATGTCCCCCACTGACCCCAAACTGTCCCCACCGACCCCAATGTCCCCACCAATCCCAAACTGTCCCCACCGACCCCAAACTGTCCCCAGCTGTCCCCACTGACCCCAAATGTCCCCCACTGCCCCCAAACTGTCCCCAGATGTCCCCCGTGTCCCCCACTGACTCCAAACTGTCCCCAGCTGTCATCCCCAATGTCCCCAATGACCCCAAATGTCCCCACTGACCCCAAACTGTCCCCAGCTGTCCCCCCGTCCCCAGATGTCCCCACTGACCCCCAGTCTCCCCCACTGACCCCAAACTGTCCCCAGCTGTCCCCACTGACCCCAAACGTCCCCCACTGCCCCCAAACTGTCCCCAGCTGTCCCCACCAACCCCAAACGTCCCCCACTGCCCCCATACTGTCCCCAGCTGTCCTCACCGACCCCAAACGTCCCCCACTGACCCCAAACTGTCCCCAGCTGTCCCCACCGACCCCAAACGTCCCCCACCGACCCCAGACTGTCCCCAGCTGTCCCCACCGACCCCAAACGTCCCCCACTGCCCCCAAACTGTCCCCAGCTGTCCCCACTGACCCCAAACGTCCCCCACTGCCCCCATACTGTCCCCAGCTGTCCCCACTGACCCCAAACGTCCCCCACCGACCCCAGACTGTCCCCAGCTGTCCCCCCTGTCCCCAGATGTCCCCACTGACCCCCAGTCTCCCCCACTGACCCCAAACTGTCCCCAAATGTCCCCACTGACCCCAAACGTCCCCCAATGTCCCCACTGACTCCAAACTGTCCCCAGTGTCCCGCACTGACCCCAAAATGTCCCCCAATGTCCCCCACTGACCCCACATGTCCCCACTGTCCCCAGACTGTCCCCAGCTGTCCCCACCGACCCCAAACGTCCCCCACTGCCCCCAAACTGTCCCCACTGACCCCAAACGTCCCCCACTCACCCCAAACTGTCCCCAGCTGTCCCCACCGACCCCAAACGTCCCCCACCGACCCCAGACTGTCCCCAGCTGTCCCCACCGACCCCAAACGTCCCCCACTGCCCCCATACTGTCCCCAGCTGTCCCCACCGACCCCAAACGTCCCCCAGTGCCCCCATACTGTCCCCAGCTGTCCTCACTGACCCCAAACGTCCCCCACTGACCCCAAACTGTCCCCAGCTGTCCCCACCGACCCCAAACGTCCCCCACCGACCCCAGACTGTCCCCAGCTGTCCCCACCGACCCCAAACGTCCCCCACTGCCCCCATACTGTCCCCAGCTGTCCTCACTGACCCCAAACGTCCCCCACTGACCCCAAACTGTCCCCAGCTGTCCCCACCGACCCCAAACGTCCCCCACTGCCCCCAAACTGTCCCCAGCTGTCCCCACTGACCCCAAACGTCCCCCACTGCCCCCATACTGTCCCCAGCTGTCCCCACCGACCCCAAACGTCCCCCACCGACCCCAAACTGTCCCCAGCTGTCCCCCCTGTCCCCAGATGTCCCCACTGACCCCCAGTCTCCCCCACTGACCCCAAACTGTCCCCAAATGTCCCCACTGACCCCAAACGTCCCCCAATGTCCCCACTGACTCCAAACTGTCCCCAGTGTCCCGCACTGACCCCAAAATGTCCCCCAATGTCCCCCACTGACCCCACATGTCCCCACTGTCCCCAGACTGTCCCCAGCTGTCCCCACCGACCCCAAACGTCCCCCACTGCCCCCAAACTGTCCCCACTGACCCCAAACGTCCCCCACTGCCCCCAAACTGTCCCCAGCTGTCCCCACCGACCCCAAACGTCCCCCACCGACCCCAGACTGTCCCCAGCTGTCCCCACCGACCCCAAACGTCCCCCACTGCCCCCATACTGTCCCCAGCTGTCCCCACCGACCCCAAACGTCCCCCAGTGCCCCCATACTGTCCCCAGCTGTCCTCACTGACCCCAAACGTCCCCCACTGACCCCAAACTGTCCCCAGCTGTCCCCACCGACCCCAAACGTCCCCCACCGACCCCAGACTGTCCCCAGCTGTCCCCACCGACCCCAAACGTCCCCCACTGCCCCCATACTGTCCCCAGCTGTCCTCACTGACCCCAAACGTCCCCCACTGACCCCAAACTGTCCCCAGCTGTCCCCACCGACCCCAAACGTCCCCCACCGACCCCAGACTGTCCCCAGCTGTCCCCACCGACCCCAAACGTCCCCCACTGCCCCCAAACTGTCCCCAGCTGTCCCCCCTGTCCCCAGATGTCCCCACTGACCCCCAGTCTCCCCCACTGACCCCAAACTGTCCCCAAATGTCCCCACTGACCCCAAACGTCCCCCAATGTCCCCACTGACTCCAAACTGTCCCCAGTGTCCCGCACTGACCCCAAAATGTCCCCCAATGTCCCCCACTGACCCCACATGTCCCCACTGTCCCCAGCTGTCCCCAGCTGTCCCCATCGACCCCAAACATCCCCCACCGACCCCAAACTGTCCCCAGCTGTCCCCCCTGTCCCCAGCTGTCCCCCCTGACCCCAAACGGCCCCCAGCTGTCCCCCGACGTCCCTGACTGTCCCCGCAGGGCCCCAACCGCGTTCTGTCGGAGCGCCGTTCGGAGCAGCGCCGGCTGCTCAGCGCCATCGGCTCCGCCGCGCTGCTGGACAGCGAGCTGCTCAAACTCAACCAGCTCAAGGTGGGGCCTCCTGTGTCCGTCTGTCCTCCTCCTCGTGTGTCCATGTGTCCTCGTGCGTCCTCATGTCCTCCTTGTGTGTTCTTCTGTCCTTATAGGGTGCCCTACGTGTGCCCTACGTGTGCCCCGTGTATGTGCCCCGTATGTGCCCCATGTGTGCCCTGTGTGTGCCCTGTATGCGTGCTCTGTATGCGTGCCCCGTATGTGCCCCGTGTGTGCCCCGTGTGTGCCCTGTATGTGCCCCATGTGTGCCCTATGTGTGCCCTGTCTATGCCCTTTATGTGCCCCATATGTGCCCTGTATGCGTGGCCTGTATGCATGCTTCATGTGTGCCCCGTGTGTGCCCTATATGTGTGCCCCGTGTGTGCCCTATATGCGTGCCCTGTATGTGCCCCATGTGTGCCCCGTGTGTGCCCCATGTGTGCCCTGTCTATGCCCTTTATGTGCCCCATATGTGCCCTGTATGCGTGGCCTGTATGCATGCTTCATGTGTGCCCCGTGTGTGCCCTATATGTGTGCCCCGTGTGTGCCCTATATGTGTGCCCCGTGTATGCCTTGTGTGTGCCCCGTGTATGCCTTGTGTGTGCCCTATATGTGCCCCGTGTGTGCCCTATGTGTGCCTTGTGTGTACCCTGTGTGTGTGCCCTATATGTGTGCCCTATATGTGCCCTATATGTGCCCTGTGTGTGCCCTGTATGTGCCCTATATGTGCCCCATGTGTGCCCTATATGCGTGGCCTGTATGCGTGCTCCATGCGTGCCCCGTGTGTGCCTCGTGTGTGCCCCATCGTGTGCCCCATGTGTGCCCCATGCATGCCCTGTACGCGTGCCCTATATGTGTGCCCTATGTGTGCCCCGTATGTGCCGTGTGCGTGCCCTGCATGTGTGCCCCATACATGCACTATGGGTGCCCCGTATGTGCCCTGTGTGTGCCCTGTATGTGCCATGGATGTGCCCTAAGTGTGCCATGTATGTGCCCTATATATGCCCCGTGTGTGCTCCATGTATGTGCCCCATATGCGTCCCATAAGTGCCCTATAAATGCCCTGTATGCGTCCTAACTGCGCTCTATGTGTGCCCTAAGTGTGCCCCATATGTGCCCTATATGTGCCTCATGTGTGCCCTATGTGTGCCCTAAGTGTGCCCCATGTGTGCCCCATGTGTGCCCCATGTGTGCCCTATATGTGTGCCCCATGTGTGCCCCATGTGTGCCCTATATGTGCCCTATATGTGTGCCTTATATGTGTGCCCTATATGTGCCCTATATGTGCCCCATGTGTGCCCTATATGTACCTTATGTGTGCCCTATATGTGTGCCCTATATGTGCCCCATGTGTGCCCTATATGTGCCCTATATGTGTGCCGTATACGTGTGCCCTATATGTGCCCTATGTGTGCCCTATATGTGTGCCCTATGTGTGCCCTACATGTGCCCCATACGTGCCCTATGTGTGCCCTATCTGTGTGCCCTAAATGTGCCCTCTCTGCGTGCCCTATATGTGCCCCATAGATGCCCTAAAAGCGCCGCCCCATAAGCGCCCTATATGCTTCCCCCCCCACCTCCAGTTCCGCAAGAAGCGGCTGAGGTTCGGTCGGAGCCGAATCCACGAATGGGGGCTGTTTGCCATGGAGCCCATCGCTGCCGACGAGATGGTCATCGAGTATGTGGGGCAGAACATCCGCCAGGTAACCCCAAAACCCCATAAAAACCCCATAGATCCCATAATACCCCATAGAGCCCCATGGTCATCGAGTACGTGGGGCAGAACATCCGCCAGGTAACCCCAAAACCCCATAGATCCCATAATACCCCATAGAGCCCCACAGAGCCCCCAAATCCCCCCCTAGAACGTTACAGAGAGCCCCTGGAGCCCCCCAAATCCCCCATAGAGCCCCATAGGAACCCCAAATCCCCCCATAGAGCCCCCTAAGAACCCCAAATCCCATCTAAGCCCCCCAAATCCCCCGCAGGTGGTGGCAGACATGCGTGAGAAGCACCATGCCCAGCACAGACCCCAGATACCCCACTGAGCCCCCCTAGAGCCCCCCAGATCCTCTATAGAGCCCCATAGGAAGCCCAAATCCCCCCTAAGAGCCCCAAATCCCATCTAAGCCCCCCAAATCCCCCGCAGGTGGTGGCAGACCTGTGAGAAGCGCTACGCCCAGCACAGACCCCAGATACCCCATAGAACCCCCCTAGAGCCCCATAGGAACCCCAAATCCCCCCTAGGAGCCCCTAAGAGCCCCAAATCCCCCCCTAAGAACCCCAAATCCCCCCTAAGAACCCCAAATCCCGTGCAGGTGGTGGCAGACATGCGTGAGAAGCGCTACGCGCAGCAGGGCATCGGCAGCAGTTACCTGTTCCGGGTGGACCACGACACCATCATCGACGCCACCAAGTGCGGCAACCTGGCGCGGTTCATCAACCACTGCTGCACGGTGAGCACCCCTAAGGGACCCCGGTGTGACCCCAAAGGGACCCCGGTGTGACCCCGAAGGGACCCCGAAGTGACCCCAAAGGGACCCCGACCTGTCCCCAAAAGGACCCCATTGTGACCCCAAAGGGACCCTAACCTGACCCCAAAGGGACCCTGAAGTGATCCCATGATGACCCCGACCTGGCCCCAAAGGGACCCCGACCTGACCCCATAATGACCCCATGATGACCCCGACCTGACCCCAAAGGGACCCCGAAGTGACCCCATGATGACCCCCACCTGACCCCAAAGGGACCCCGACCTGACCCCATGATGACCCCATGATGACCCCGATGTAACCCCAAAGGGACTCCGAAGGGACCCCAAAATGTCCCCAAGGGGACCCCAAAGTGTCCCCATGGTGACCCCAAAGTGACCCCCCCAAAATGTCCCCCAATTCTCTCCCCCCTGACCCCCCCCCAAAATGTCCCCCATTTTTCTCCCCCCCTATGTCCCCCATTTCTCTTCCCCCCGACCACCCCCCCCAAAACGTCCCCCATTTCTCCTCCCCCCAAAACGTCCCCCATTTCTCCTCCCCCCAAAACGTCCCCCATTTCTGTCCCCCCCAAAACGTCCCCCATTTCTCTCCCCCCCAAATCATCCCCCATTTCCCTCCCCCCCCAAAACGTCCCCCATTTCTGTCCCCCCCAAAACGTCCCCCATTTCTCTCCCCCCCCCAGCCCAACTGCTACGCCAAGGTGATCACGCTGGAGGCGCAGAAGAAGATCGTCATCTACTCCAAGCAGCCCATCGGTGTCAACGAGGAGATCACCTACGACTACAAGTTCCCCATCGAGGACACCAAGATCCCCTGCCTCTGCCGCACCGACAGCTGCCGCGGCACGCTCAACTGATGGCGGCGGCGTGGCGGCCATGGCGTCGTGGCGGCCGTGGTGTCGTGGCGGCCGTGGTGTCCTGGTGGCCGTGGTGTCGTGGCGGCCGTGGCGTCATGGCGGTCGTGGTGTCATGGCGGCCGTGGTGTCATGGCGGCGGTCGTGGGGCAGCGGCGACGACATGGTGGCGGTGGTCATATGGTGGTGGTGACATCATGGCGGTTGTGTGGCGGCGGTGACATCATGGCAGTGGTCGTATGGTGGTGACGTCATCATGGCGGCCATGGTGTCATGGCGGCCGTGGCGTCATGGCGGCGGTCGTGGGGCAGCGGCGAAGACGTGGTGGTGGTGGTCGGATTGTGGTGGTGACGTCGTCATGGCGGTCGTATGGTGGTGGTGACATCATGGTGGTTGTGTGGTGGCTATGGTGTCGTGGCGGCTGTGGTGTCATGGCGGCCGTGGTGTTATAGCAGCCATGGCGTCATGGCGGCGGTCGTGGGGCAGCGGCGACAATGTGGTGGCGGTGGTCGGATTGTGGTGGTGACGTCGTCACGGTGGTCGTATGGCGGTGGTGACATCATCATGGTGGTTGTGTGGTGCTGGTGACATCATGGCGGTTGTGTGGCAGCGGTGGCGTCATGGCGGCGGTCGTGGGGCAGTGGCGATGACGTGGTGGTGGTCGTATGGTGGTGGTGACGTCGTCACAGTGGTCGTATGGTGGTGGTGACATCATGGCGCTTGTGTGGCGGCCATGGCGTCATGGCAGCTGTGGTGTCGTGGTGGCCGTGGCATCATGGCGGCGGTCGTGGGGCAGCGGCGGCGACGTGGTGGCGGTGGTCGGATTGTGGTGGTGACGTCGTCACGGTGGTTGTATGGCGGTGGTGACATCATGGCGGTTGTGTGGCGGCCGTGGCGTCATGGTGGCAGTTGTAGGGCAGCGACAGCATCATGGTGGTGGTCATAGTGCAGCGGTGACATCGTGGCGGTGGTCGTATGGCGGTGGTGACATCATGGCGGTTGTGTGGTGGCGGTGGCGTCATGGCGGCGGTCGTGGGGCAGCGGCGACGACGTGGTGGCGGTGGTCGGATTGTGGTGGTGACGTCATCATGGTGGTCGTATGGCGGTGGTGACGTCATGGCGGTTGTGTGGTGGTGGTGACGTCATGGCGGTGGTCGTATGGCAATGGTGACGTCATCACGGTGGTCGGATTGCGGTGGTGACTTCATGGCGGTGGTCATATGGCAGTGGTGACATCATGGCGGTTGTGTGGCGGTGGTGACATCATGGCGGTGGTCGTATGGCGGTGATGACATCGTGGCGGTTGTGTGGCAGTGGTGACGTCATCGCAGTGGTCGTATGGCAATGATGGTGACATCATGGCGGTTGTATTGTGGGGGTGACATCATGGTGGTCATATTGCGGTGGTGACGTCACGGTGGTCGTATGGCGGTGGTGACGTCATGGCGGTGGTTTGTATGGTGGTGGTGACATCACGGCGGTTGTGTGGCGGTGGTGACGTCATGGCGGCGGTCGTACGGCGGTGGTGACGTCGTCGTGGCGGTTGTGGTGTGGCGGTGACGTCATGGCGGTGGTCGTCAGGCAGCGGTGGCACCATCGTGGCGGTGGTGACGTCATCGCGGTGGTCGTATGGCGGTGGTGACGTCATGGCGGTGTTGGCAGCCATGACACCACCTCCTTGGCGGCCATGACACCGCCTCGTCGGCCATGACACCTCGTTGGCAGCCATGACACCACCTTGGCGGCCATGACACCTTGTTGGCAGCCATGACACCACCGTGTCAGCCGTGATACCTTGTTGGCAGCCATGACACCACCTCATTGGCAGCCATGACACCACCGTGTCGGCCATGATATCCTGTTGGCAGCCATGACACCGCCTCATTGGCGGCCATGACACCGCCTCGTCGGCCATGACACCTTGTTGGCAGCCATGACACCACCGTGTCAGCCATGACAGCGCCTCGTTGGCCATGTTATCTTGTTGGCAGCCATGACACCGCCTCAGTAGCCATGACACTGCCTTGTCGGCCATGACACCGCCTCGTTGGCCATGATACCTCGTTGGCAGCCATGACACCACTTCGTTGGCAGCCATGACACTGCCTCACTGGCAACCATGACACCACCTCATTGGCAGCCATGACACCACCGTGTCAGCCATGACAGCGCCTCGTTGGCCATGATATCTTGTCAGCAGCCATGACACCGCCTTGTCGGCCATGACACCACCTTGTCGGCCATGACACCGCCTCGGCGGCCATGACAGCTCCTCGTTGACAGCCATGACACCGCCTTGGCAGCCATGACACCACCTTGGCAGCCATGACACTGCCTTATCGGCAGCCATGACACCACTTTGGTGGCCACGATACTTCGTCAGCAGCCATGACACCTTGTCGGCGGCCATGACACTGTCTCGTCAGCCATGACACCTTGTCGGCAGCCATGACACCACGTTGGCAGCCATGACACTGTCTCGTCGGCCATGACACCTTGTCGGCAGTCATGACACCACCTCGGCGGCCATGACACCTTGTTGGCAGCCATGACACCGTCTCGTTGGCCATGACACCTTGTCGGCAGCCATGACACCACCTCGGCGGCCATAACACCTCGTTGGCAGCCATGACACCACCTCGGCAGCCATGACACCGCCTTGTCGACAGTCATGACACCTTGTCGGCAGCCATGACACCTTGTCGGCAGCCATGACACCTTGTCGGCGGCCATGACACCACCTTGGCAGCCATGATACTTTGTCAGCAGCCATGCCACCAGATCAGCAGCCATGACACCACCTCGGTGGCCATGACACCTCGTTGGCGGCCATGACACCTTGTCGGCAGCCATGACACTGTCTCGTCGGCCATGACACCACCTTGGCAGCCATGATACTTCGTCGGCAGCCATGACACCACCTCGGCGGCCATGACACCTCGTCGGCAGCCATGACACCTCGTTGGTGGCCCCCCCTTTTCCCCGGAGAAGGCCCCCCTCCCCCCGTTGTTGGCTGTTTCTTGTAGAAACGCCGGCCGCGTCCGGCTGTACATAGCTGTACATCCCCCTGTACAGACCCCTGTAAATGCCCCTGTACATATGTTGATACGGGGCCCCCCCGGGCCCCCCCCCGTTTTTATAAAGTGGCCATGGAGCTTTGAGAGCTGCAGGATTGGTTTTGATGGGGGGGGGGGAGGAATTTTGGGGGGAAAACCACCGAATTTTGGGGGGAAAACCACCGAATTTGGGGGGGAAAAGTGCTGAATCTTTTGGGGGGGGGGGAGAGCTCAGTATTGGGGGGGGAAACGATAACGTGGGGCAGGGGGTCCGATGTTGGGAGGGAAGGGGTGAATTTTTGGGGAGGGAGGCACAGAGAGTTTAGGGGGGGAAATGATAATTTGGGGCAGGGGATCTGATGTGGGGGCAGGGGGGGATATTTGGGGGAGGGGGGGGGGGCAGCCAAAATATTGGGATTTGGTATTTGGGGAGGGGGAGAATCAATGTTATAGGGTGGGGGGGGGACTAATTTGGGGGCTCTCTGGTTTGTTGGGGATTCAATATTTGGGGGGGGGGGGAGAGCACTCAATTTTTGGGGGGACTGAAAATGTGGGGATGGGGGCAATATTTGGGGGGGGGAGTCAGTGTTTGGGGGGGGAACTGAATATTTTGGGGGTGGGGAGATCCAATATTATTGGGGGGGGGGTCCCCAAATATTTTGGGGGCAACGCATTCCCAATAATTGTGGGGGGAAGTGGGGGGGGGGGTAAGAGGATTCCCTGGGGGGGGGGGGGGGGGGGGTTCCAAGTTTTAGAGGAAGGGTTCCCCTATATTTTATGGGGGGGGGAGGGTGCCCCAATATTATGAGAGGGGAAATTTGGGGGATGGGAGGGGGGGGGGGTCCCAAATATTTGTGAGGGTGGATTTTTGGGGGGGGGGAAGGGGGGTCCTCGATATTTTGGAGGCAATTTGGGGGCGGGGGGGGGGGGGGGAAGGAGGAGGTTCTGATCCCTTTAATGGGGGGAATGTTGGGGGGGGTCACCAATGTTATTTGGGGGGGGGGGTCCCCGGTATTTGAGAGGGGGGACACCAAGATTTTGGGCAGTGGGGGTGGGGGGGCAGGCATGGCCGTATGGGCGTGGCTTCTGCGGTATGGGCGGGACTTTGTAGAGCCTTGCAACCAATCAGATTCGCGGTGGGCGTGGCCTCATCCTCCCCTTCACCACAGCCAATAGGGTTCCTTGTGGGCGTGGCTTCATGTCAGCATGGCTCTGGCTCCGCCCTCCCCTTCACCTCAGCCAATAGGATTCGTTGTGGGACCCCCATAGGACCCCATAATGTGGGTCCAGGACCCATAGAAACCCCACAGGACCCCCATAGGACCCCATAATGTGGCTCCAGGACCCCACAGGACCCCACAGAGCCCCCATAAGACCCCATAGGATCCCATAGGACCCCACAGGACCCCCATAAAACCCCATAATGTGGCTCCAGGACCCTATAGGACCCCCCATAGGACCCCACAGCACCCTCATAGGATCCCATAATGTGGCTCCAGGACCCCATAGGACCCTGCAGAGCCCCCATAGGACCCCATAATGTGGTTCCAGGACCCATAGAAACCCCACAGGACCCCATAATGTGGATCCAGGACCCCATAGGACCCCATAGAGCCCCATTTATATGGGTCCAGGACCCATAGGATCCCCATAGGACCCATAGAACCCCTATAGGACCCCATAATTTGGCTCCAGGACCCATAGAAACCCCACAGACCCCATAATCTGGTTCCAGGTCCCATAGGACCCCCAAAAGACCCCACAGGACCCCCATAGGACCCCATAATGTGGCTCCAGGACCCCCACAGGACCCCATAATGTGGCTCCAGGACCTCATAGGACCCCATAATGTGGCTCCAGGACCCATAGAAACCCCACAGGATCCCCACAGGACCCCATAATGTGGCTCCAGGACCCCCATAGGTCCCCACAGGACCCCCATAAAACCCCATAATGTGGCACCAGGACCCCACAGGACCCCACAGAGCCCCCATAAGACCCCATAGGATCCCATAGGACCCCACAGGACCCCCATAAAACCCCATAGTGTGGCTCCAGGACCCCATAGGACCCCTTTAGGACCCCACAGCACCCTCATAGGATCCCATAATGTGGCTCAAGGACCCATAGAAACCCCACAGGACCCCCATAGGACCCCATAATGTGGCTCATTAGGACCCATAGAAACCCCACAGACCCCACAGGACCCCATAATGTGGCTCTAGGACCCCACAGGACCCCCATAGGACCCCATAATGTGGCTCCAGGACCCATAGAAATCCCACAGGATCCCCACAGGACCCCATAATGTGGTTCCAGGACCCCTATAGGTCCCCACAGGACCCCCATAAAACCCCATAATGTGGCTCCAGGACCCTATAGGACCCCCATAGGACCCCACAGGACCCTCATAGGACCCCATAATGTGGCTCCAGGACCCATAGAAACCCCACAGACCCCACAGGACCCCATAATGTGGCTCCAGGACCCCCATAGGACCCCACAGGACCCCCATAGGACCCCATAATGTGGGTCCAGGACCCTATAGGACCCCCATAGGACCCCACAGGACCCTCATAGGACCCCATAATGTGGCTCCAGGACCCATAGAAACCCCACAGACCCCACAGGACCCCATAATGTGGCTCCAGGACCCCCATAGGACCCCACAGGACCCCCATAGGACCCCATAATGTGGGTCCAGGACCCCATAGGATCCCCATAGAGCCCCATAATGTGGCTCCAGGACCCCCATAGGACCCCATAATGTGGTTCCAGGACCCATAGAAACCCCACAGGACCCCATAAAGTGGCTCCAGGACCCCCATAGGACCCCATTTTTTTGAGTCCAGGACCCATAGGATCCCCATAGGACCCCACAGACCCCCCCCCCCCCCCAGCCACCCTCAGATCCAGATTTCGCCCCCCCCCCCCCACCGCGGCCTACTCCCCCCCCCGAATCCCCGGCCTTGCGTAATTCCTCTCCCCGCCCACCCCCCGCCCATCCCCGGCCGCGACCCTGAACCCATCCGGAGCTCCGGGGCGGGGCCTTCCGGGAAGGATCGGAGGGAAGCCATGGATCGGCCTTGGGACTCTAACGAGGTCCTTAATGAGGATCCTAATGAAGAGGACGACTACAAGGATTCCGATGAGGAATTATACGAGTTCCCAGATGACGGCCCCGATGATGGACCGGAGGTACGGGGGGGCTGGGGGGTCCTATGGGGTTTTGTGGGATTCTATGGGATCCTATGGGGGCTCTGTGGGGTCCTATGGGGTCCTATGGGGTCTTTATGGGGCTCTATGGGTCCCTATGGGGTCCTGTGGGATCCTATGAGGTCCTATGGGGTTCTATGGGATCCTGTGGGGGCTCTGTGGGGTCCTATGGGGTCCTATGGGATCTGTGGGGGCTCTGTGGGTCCTATGGGGTCCTATGGGGTTTTGTGGGATTCTATGGGATCCTATGGGGGCTCTGTGGGGTCCTATGGGATCCTATGGGGTCCTATGGGGTCTTGTGGGATCCTATGGGGTCCTATGGGGTCCTGTGGGGTCCTATGGGGTCTCTATGGGATCCTATGGGGTCCTATGGGGTTCTGTGGGATCCTATGGGGTCCTATGGGGTCTTGTGGGATCCTATGGGATTCTGTGGGGTCCTATGGGGTCCTATGGAGTCCTATGGGGTTTCTAAGGGGTCCTATGGGGTCCTATGGGGGCTCTGTGGGGTCCTATGGGGTCTCTATGGGATTCTATGGGGTCCTATGGGGTTCCGTGGGGGCTCTGTGAGGTCCTATGGGGTGCTATGGGGTCCTATGAGGTCCTGTGGGATTCTATGGGGTCCTGTGGGGTCCTATGGGATCCTATGGGGTCTTGTAGGGGCTCTGTGGGGTCCTATGGGGTCCTATAGGGTCCTATGGGATCTGTGGGGTCCTATGGGGTCCTGTGGGGGCTCTGTGGGGTCCTATGGGGTCTTGTGGGATTCTATGGGATCCTATGGGGGCTCTGTGGGGTCCTATGGGGTCCTATGGGGTCTTTATGGGGCTCTATGGGTCCCTATGGGGTCCTATGGGGTCCTGTGGGATCCTATGGGGTCCTATGGGGGCTCTGTGGGATCCTATGGGATTCTGTGGGGTCCTATGGGGTCCTATGGAGTCCTATGGGGTTTCTAAGGGGTCCTATGGGGGCTCTGTGGGGTCCTATGGGGTCCTATGGGATTCTATGGGGTCCTATGGGGTTCCGTGGGGGCTCTGTGAGGTCCTATGGGGTGCTATGGGGTCCTATGAGGTCCTGTGGGATTCTATGGGGTCCTGTGGGGTCCTATGGGATCCTATGGGGTCTTGTAGGGCTCTGTGGGGTCCTATGGGATCAAATGGGGTCCTATGGGGTCCTATA
>CM059483.1:886045-935370 GCA_030408155.1 Lophura swinhoii | reverse complement strand
TGTGCCCCACATCCGTGCCCCATAGATCCCCAACCCACATCCCCGCCCCACATCCCTCACCCCACATCCCTGCCCCACATCCCTGCCCCACACATCCCCATTCCCACATCCTCACCCCACACATCTCCGCCCCACATTCGTGCCCCACACATCCCCTCCCCACAGTTCTGCCCCATAGATCCCCACCCCACATCCCCGCCCCACACATCCCCACCCCACACATCCCTGCCTCACATCCCAGCCCCACATCCCCACCCCACATCGCTGCCCCACATATCCCCACCCCACGTCCCCACCCCATATCCATGCCCCACATCCGTGCCCCATAGATCCCCACCCCATATCCCAGCCCCACATCCCCACCCCACATCTGTGCCCCACACATCCCCACCCCATATCCCTGCCCCACATCCCCACCCCACATCTCTGCCCTTATATCCCCGCCCCACATCCCCACCCCACACATCCCTGCCCATATCCCAGCCCCACATCCCCGCCCCACATCTCTGCCCCTTATATCCATGCCCACATCCCCGCCCCACATCCCACCCCACATCTCTGCCCCATAGATCCCCACCTCACACATCCCACCCCACATCCCCACCCCATATCCATGCCCCACATCCCCACCCCACATCTCTGCCCCCTTATATCCCCGCCCCACATCGGCGCCCCACACATCCCCCGCCCCACATCCCCGCCCCACAGCCTCCGCCCCCCATCCCCGGTCTGGTTTTCCGTCGTGACGGGCGGCTGCGGTTTCCTGGGCCGCACCTGGTGCGGCTCCTGCTGGAGGAGGAACCCGAACTGCGGGAGCTGCGCGTCTTCGACCTCCACCTCGACCCCGAGCTGCCCGACGGTGAGCGCCCCATAAGTGTGGGGCGGCCCCACAACCGCCCCTCCAAACCCTGCGGGGCTTCCAAGTCGAGGGATCCCCGAAATCGTTGCGCTGTCTCTTTAAGGATCGCCGCACCGGGGGCTCAAAATGCTTCAAATGTGGCTTTAAGGACCCCACACTTGTGGGGCGGCCCCACATTCGCCCCATAGACCCTATGGGACCCCAAAGTTGGGGGACTCCCAAAATTGTGCTCTGCCCCTTTAAGAATCCCAATTAGGAGAGACCTGAATTGTTGCACTGTCCCTTTAAGGACCTCAAAGTGCTTTACTGTCCCTTTAAGGACCCCAAATCTTGGACCCCACACTTGTGGGGCGGCCCCATAGATCCTATGGGACCCAAAGGTCGGGGGACTCCCAAAATTGTGCTCTGTCCCTTTAAGAATCCCAATTAGGAGAGACTGAAATTGTTGCGCTGTCCCTTTAAGGACCTCAAAATGCTTCACTGTTGCCTTTAAGGACCCCGAAATCTGGGGACCCCACACTTGTGGGGCGGCCCACACCCGCCCCATAGATCCTATGGGACCCCCTATGGGACCCCAAAGTTGAGGGACCCTCAAAACTGTGCTCTGTCCCTTTAAGAGCCCCAACATTGGGGCCACCAAAATTGTGCTCTGTCCCTTTAAGAGCGCTCAGCTTTCAAGACCCCAAAGTTCTGCGCTGTCCCTTTAAGGACCCCAAATTTTGGGACCCCCCCCCAATTTTAGGGACCCCCATCTTTTAGGACCCCCATCTTTTAGGACCCCCAACTTTTAGGACCCCCAACTTTTGGGACCCCCGACCTTTGCCCCCCAATATTTTGGTTCCTCCGTCCTTTGGGACCCCCACCACTTCAGACCCCCACATTTGGGGACCCCATTACGGGACCCCCTCCCCATATTCCGCACCCCCCACTCTTGGGACAACCCCCACCCCATATCCCCCCCATATCCCCCCCCTCTCCCTCCTCTTCCTCCCCCCAGACCCCCATATCTCCCCCATATCCCCCCATACCCCCCTAAATCCCCCCATATCCCCCCATATCCCCCCCATACACCCCCATACCCCCCCACATCCCCCCATACCCCCCCATATCCCCCCTCTTCCCCCCCAGACCCCCATATCCCCCCATATCCCCCCATATCCCCCCCCAGACCCCCATATCCCCCCACATTCCCCCATCGCCCCCGTTTCCCCCCCAGACCCCCATATCCCCCCTCTTTCCCCCCTAAATCCTCCCAAAATCCCCCACATCCCCCCATATCTCCCCATAGCCCCCCCCCAGACCCCCATACCCCCCCACATCCCCACCTCCCCCCTTTCCTCCCCCAGACCCCCATATCCCCCCATATCCCCCCCCCATACTCCCCTAAATCCCCCCATAACCCCCCACATCCCCCCATATCCCAACTCTTTCCCCCCCCAGACCCTCATATCCCCCCATCTCCCCCCATCTCCCCCCTCTTCCCCCCCCCAGACCCCCATATCCCCCCATACCCCGTAATATCCCCCCAATATCTCCCCATATCCCCCCTCTTTCCCCCCCGATACCCCTCTCATACCCCCCCATATCCCCCCCATATCCCCCCAGATCCCCATACCCCCCCACATCCTCCCATATCCCCCCATATCCCCCCATATCCCCCCCCAGACCCCCATATCCCCCCATATCCCCCCACATACCCCCTCTTTCCCCCCCCAGACCCCTATATTCCCCCATATCCCCCCATATCCCCCCCCAGACCCCCATATCTCCCCATATTCCCCCCGTACCCCCCCCATATCCCCCCATATCCTCCCATATCCCCTCACATCCCCCCTCTCTCCCTCCCCCAGACCCCCATATCCCCCCATATCTCCCCCATATCCACCCCATATCCCCCCCAGACCCCGATATCCCCCCATACCCCCCTAAATCCCCCCACCTCCCCCCTGTTTCCCCCCCCCAGACTCCCATATTCCCCCATATCCCACCCCCCAGACCCCCATATCCCCCCACATCCCCCCATATCCCCCCATACCCCCCCATATCCCCCCATTCCTCCATCTTTCCCCCCCCAGACCCCCATATCCCCCCCCCAGACCTCCATACCCCCCCATATCCCCCCATATCCCCCCCCAGACCCCCATATCCCCCCATACCCCCCCATATCCCCCCATTCCTCCATCTTTCACCCCCCAGACCCCCATATCCCCCCTCATCCCCCCTCTTTCCCCCTCCCAGACCCCCATACCTCCCCATATCCCCCCATATCCTCCCCCCAGACCCCCATATTCCCCCATATCCCCCCACATCCCCCCATATCTCCCCATATCCCCCCCCCAGACCCCCATACCCCCCCATATCTCCCCCACATCCCCCCCCAGACCCCTATATCCCCCCATATCTCCTCCATATCCCCCCCCAGACCCCCATATCCCCCCATACCCCCCACATCCCCCCATCTCCCCCCTCTTTCCCCCCCCCAGACCCCCATATCCCCCCATATCCCCCCATATCCCCCCCCCAGACCCCCATACCCCCCCCACACCCCCCATTACCCCCCCGTTTCCCCCCCCCATACACCCCCACATCCCCCCATATCCCCCCATATCCCCCCCCCCAGACCCCCACACCCCCCCATCACCCCCCCGTTTCCCCCCCCCAGACCCCCGTGTCCGCGCCGTTCTCGGCGACGTGGGCGACGCGGCGGCGGTGAGGCGGGCGCTGGACGGGGCGGACGTGGTGCTGCACACGGCGGCGCTGGTGGACGTGTGGGGCAACAGCGAGCCGCAGAGCATCGCCAGGGTCAACGTGCAGGGTGGGGGGCCGGGGGGGGGCGGGGGGAGGGGGATATGGGGGAGATATGGGGGGATATGGGGGCTGGGGGGGGATATGGGGGAGATATGGGAGGATATGGGGAGGATATGGGGGGATATGGGGGTCTGGGAGGGGGATATGGGGGGATATGGGGGTCTGGGGGGGAGATATGGGGTAGATATGAGGGGATATGGGGGGATATAGGGGGATGTGGGGAAGATACGGAGGGATATGGGGGGATATGGGGGAGATATGGGGGGATATGGGGGTCTGGGGGGGGAAGAGGGGGGATATGGGGTGGATATGGGGGGATATGGGGGTCTGGGGGGGGGATATGGGGGGATATGGGGTGGATATGGGGGGATATGGGGGTCTGGGGGGGATATGGGGGGATATGGGGAGATATGGGGGTCTGGGGGGGGATATGGGGGGATGTGGGGGAGATATGGGAGGATATGGGGGGATATGGGGGAGATATGGGGATCTGGGGGGGGATATGGGGAGATATGGGGGGATATGGGAGGATATGGGGAGATACGGGGGGATATGGGGTTCTGGGGGGGGATATGGGGGGATGTGGGGGGGATATGGGGGAGATATAGGGGTCTGGGGGGGGCTATGAGCCGCAGAGCATCGCCAGGGTCAACGTGCAGGGTGGGGGGCCGGGGGAGGGCGGGGGGGGGGTCGAGGGGAGGGAGTATGGGGTGGATTTGGGGGAGATATGGGGGGATATGGGGGAGATATGGGGGGATATGGGGAGATATGGGGGGATATGGGGGGATATGGGGTTCTGGGGGGGATATGGGGAGATATGGGGGGATATGGGGGTCTGGGGGGGATATGGGGGAGATGTGGGGGGATATGGGGGTCTGGGGGGGATATGGGGAGATACGGGGAGATATGGGATAGATATGGGGATATATGGGGGTCTGGGGGAGTATATGGGGTGAATACGGGGGGATATGGGAGGGATATGGGGGGATATGGGGGTCTGGGGGGGGCATATGGGGGGGATATGGGGGAAATATGGGGGGATTATAGGGGTTTTGGGGGCGATATGGGGGAATATGGGGATCTGGGGGGAGGATATGGGGGGATATGGGGGGGATATGGGGAGATATGGGAGGGATATGGGGGTCTGGGGGGGAGGATATGGGGGGATATGGGGAGATACGGAGGTGTGGGGGGGGGATCTGGGGGTCTGGGGGGGACGTGGGGGGGATATGGGGCGGCTCTGGGTGTTGTTTTGGGGTGAGGTTTTGGGGTGGATTTTGGGGTGGGTTTCGGGGTCGCTCAGCGCCCCCCAGCGGCCGGCGGTTGCATTGCAGGCACGAAGGCGCTGCTCCGGGGCTGCCGCGCCGCCGGCGTGCGGTGCTTCGTGTTCACCTCCTCCATGGAGGTGGTCGGGCCCAACGACAGGGGAGACCCCTTCGTCAGGTACCCCCGGGCTGGGGACCCCCACGCTGGGGACCCCGTGGGTGTGGGACCCCCACATTGGGGACCCCGGATTGGGGGACCCCATTGGTGGAGATCCCATCATGGGGACCCCCAGATTGGGGACCCCGTGGATGTGGGACCCCCACATTGGGGACCCTGGATTGGGGACCCCCTATTGAGGAACCCTATGGGTTTGAGACCCCCAAATTGGGGACCCCAGACTGGGGGACCCCATGGATGTGGGACCCTTAAATTGGGGACCCCAGATTGGGGACCCCCTATTGGGGAACCCTATGGGTTTGAGACCCCCAAATTGGGGACCCCATGGATGTGGGACCCCCAGATTGGGGACCCCGGATTGGGGACCCCCTATTAAGGAACCCTATGGGTTTGAGACCCCCAAATTGGGGACCCCATGGATGTGGGACCCCCAAATTGAGGACCCCATAATTGGGGAACCTCCTGGGTGTGGGACCCCCAGATTGGGGACCCCGTGGATGTGGGACCCCCAAATTGGGGACCCCGGATTGGGGGACCCCATTGGTGGAGATCCCATGATGGGGACCCCAGATTGGGGACCCCCTATTGGGGAACCCTATGGGTTTGAGACCCCCAAATTAGGGACCCCCACTGAATTGGGGACCCCATTGATTGGGACCCCATTGATTTGGGACCCCATTGATTGGGACCCCGTTGATTTGGGACCCCCATCATTGGGGACCCCATTGATTGTGACCCCATTGATTTGGGACCCCAATATTTGGGAACCTGATTGATTTGGGACCCTCATAATTGGGGACCCCATTGTTTGTGACCCCATTGATTTGGGACCCCAATATTTGGGAACCTGATTGATTTGGGACCCTCATAATTTGTGACCCCATTGTTTGTGACCCCATTGATTTGGGACCCCCATCATTGGGAACCTGATTGATTTGGGACCCTCATAATTGGGGACCCCATTGTTTGTGACCCCATTGATTTGGGACCCCCGTCACTGGGGACCCCACTGATTTTGGGGTGTCGCCACCCTCCAGGGGGGACGAGGAGACCCCGTACCCTACAAGGCACACGCAGCCCTATTCCCTGAGCAAGGCGCAGGCTGAGAGATTGGTGCTGGACGCCAATGGGGTCACGGTCTGTAGGGTCGGGGGGGGCTGTGGGGTCGGGGGGGGTCTATGGGGTCGGGGGGGGTCTGTGGGGTTGGGGCGGTTGGGGGGCTGTGGGGTCAGGGGGGTCTGTGGGGTCAGGGGGGAATTGGGGGCGTCTATGGGGTCAGGGAGGGGATTAGGGGTCAGGGGGGATTTATGGGGTCAGGGGGGATCTGTAGGGTCGGGGGGGGGCTGTGGGGTCAGGGGGGTCTGTGGGGTCAGGGGAGTCTATGGGGCTGGGTGGGGAATTGGGGGGCTGTGGGATTGGGGGCCTGTGTCCCTATAGGGTCCCCATGTGTCCCTATGGCTTCCTGTGTGTCCCCATGTGTCCCCATGGGGTCTCTATGGGGTCCCCATGTGTCTCTATATGTCCCTATGGGGTCCCTGTGTGTCCCTATGGGTCCCTGTGTGTCCCTATGTGTCCCTATAGGGTTCCCATGTGTCCCTATGGGTCCCTGTGTGTCCCTATGTCTCCCTATGGGGTCCCTATGTCTCCCTATGGGTCCCTGTGTGTCCCTGTGGGGTCCCTCTGTGGTCCTTACGGGGTCCCTATGGGGTCCCTGTGTGTCCCTATGGGTCCCCAAGTGTCCCTATGTCTCCCTATGGGGTCCCTATGGGTCCCTGTGGGTTCCTTATGGGGTCCCTGTGTGTCCCTATGGGTCCCTGTGTGTCCCTATGTCTCCCTATGGGGTCCCTATGGGGTCCCCATGTGTCCCTATGTGTCCCTATGGGGTCCCCATGTGTCACTCTGGGGTCCCTCTGGGTTCCTTATGGGTTCCCTATGGGTCCCTCTGGGGTCCTTACGGGGTCCCTATGGGGTCCTTATGGGGTCCCTATGGGGTCCCTGTGTGTCCCTATGTCTCCCTCTGGGGTCCTTATGGGGTCCCTATGGGGTCCCCAAATGTCCCTATGTGTCCCTATGGGGTCCCTGTGGGGTCCCTCTGGGGTCCTTATGGGGTCCCTATGGGATCCCTGTGTGTCCCCATGTCTCCCTATGGGGTCCCTCTGGGGTCCCTCTGGGGTCCCTGTGTGTCCCTATGTCTCCCTATGGGGTCCCCATGTGTCCCTATGGGGTCTCTGTGTGTCCCTTTGTCTCCCCATGGGATCCCTGTGGGGTCCCTTTGGGGTCCCTGTGTGTCCCTATGTCTCCCTATGGGTCCCTGTGTGTCCCTGTGTCTCCCTATGGGATCCCTGTGGGGTCCCTATGGGGTCCCTGTGTGTCCCTATGTCTCCCTATGTCTCCCTATGGGGTCCTTATGGGGTCCCTCTGGGTTCCTTATGGGGTCCCCATGTGTCCCTATGGGTCCCTGTGTGTCCCTATGTCTCCCTATGGGGTCCCTATGTCTCCCTATGGGGTCTTTATGGGGTCCCTCTGGGTTCCTTACGGGGTCCTTATGGGGTCCCTGTGGGGTCCCTCTGGGGTCCTTACGGGGTCCCTCTGGGTTCCTTATGGGGTCCTTACGGGGTCCGTGTGCGCGTCACCCCCCGCCGCCGTCCCCTTAGGTTTCGGGGGGGTCCCGTTTGGTGACGGTGTCGCTGCGCCCCACGGGGATCTATGGGGAGGGGCACCCCCTGCTGCGGGACTTCTACCGGCGCGGGAAGGCGCTGGGGGGCTGGCTGCCCCGAACCCTGCCGCCCCACTGCGAGCACGGCCGCGTCTACGTGGGTGAGCGCCCCACAGCCGCCCCATAGCCGCCCCATAGCCGCCCCATAGCTGCCCTACAATGGCCCCATAGCTGCCCTATAATGACCCTATAATGCTCCATAGCTGCCCCATAGCTGCCCCACAGCTGCCCTATAATGGCCCCATAGCTGCCCCACACGCTGCCGCCCCACTGCAAGCACGGCCGCGTCTATGTGGGTGAGCGCCCCACAGCTGCCCCATAGCCGCCCCATAGCTGCCCTATAATGCCCCTATAATGGCCCCATAGCTGCCCCGAACGCTGCCCCCCCACTGCGAGCACGGCCGCGTCTACGTGGGTGAGCGCCCCACAGCTGCCCCATAGCCGCCCCATAGCTGCCCCATAGCCGTCCTATAACATCCCTATAACGGCCCTATAATGGCATCATAGCTGCCCTATAATGGCCCCATAGCTGCCCCGAACGCTGCCACCCCACTGCGAGCACTGCCGCGTCTACGTGGGTGAGTGCCCCACAGCTGCCCCATAGCCGCCCCATAGCCGCCCCATAGCCGCCCCATAGCTGCCCTACAATGGCCCCATAGCTGCCCTATAATGACCCTATAATGCTCCATAGCTGCCCCATAGCTGCCCCACAGCTGCCCTATAATGGCCCCATAGCTGCCCCACACGCTGCCGCCCCACTGCAAGCACGGCCGCGTCTATGTGGGTGAGCGCCCCACAGCTGCCCCATAGCCGCCCCATAGCTGCCCTATAATGCCCCTATAATGGCCCCATAGCTGCCCCGAACGCTGCCCCCCCACTGCGAGCACGGCCGCGTCTACGTGGGTGAGCGCCCCACAGCTGCCCCATAGCCGCCCCATAGCCGCCCCATAGCCGCCCCATAGCCGCCCCATAGCCGCCCCATAGCCGCCCCATAGCTGCCCTATAATGGCCCTATAACGGCCCTATAATGATCCTATAACGGCCCTATAGCTGCCCCATAGCTGCTCCATAGCTGCCCCATAGCCGCCCCATAGCTGCCCCATAGCGGCCCTATAGCTGCCCCATAATGGCCCTATAGTGGCCCCGTAGCTGCCCCATAGCCGCCCCATAGCATGCTATAGAGCCCCCTAGAGCCCCATACTGTCCCATAGCACCCCATAGAGACCCCATAGAGCCCCATACTGTCCCATAGCACCCCATAGAGACCCCATAGAGCCCCATACTGTCCCATAGCACTCCATATCTCCCCATATGACCCCATGTCACCCCATATCTCCCCATATCCCCCCATAGCCCCCCATATGACCCCATATGACCCCATAGCACTCCATAGAGCCCCATACTATCCCATATCACCCCATAGCCCCCCATAGCACCCCATGGAGCCCCATAGGGGCCCATATCACCCCATATCCCCCCGTATCACCCCATATCACCCCATAGCTCCCCATATCACCCCATACTGTCCCATATGACCCCATATCACCCCAAAGCCCCCCATATGACCCCATATGACCCCATGTTTCCCCCCCGCAGACAACGTGGCGTGGATGCACATCCTGGCCCCATATCACCCCATAGAGCCCCATAGAGCCCCATACTGTCCCATATGACCCCATATGACCCCATATCACCCCATATCACCCCATAGCCCCCCATTTCCACCCATATGACCCCATATGACCCCATATGACCCCATATGACCCCCTGTCCCCCCCCGCAGGCAACGTGGCGTGGATGCACATCCTGGCCCCATAGATCCCCATTGCACCCCATATGACCCCATATCACCCCATATCACCCCATAGAGCCCCATATCACCCCATAGCATCCCATAGCACCCCATAGAGCCCCATACTGTCCCATGTCACCCCATATCACCCCATACTGTCCCATATGACCCCATATGACCCCATATCACCCCATAGAGCCCCATACTGTCCCATATGACCCCGTATGACCCCATATGACCCCATATGACCCCTGTCGCCCCCCGCAGGCAACGTGGCGTGGATGCACATCCTGGCCCCATATCACCCCATAGAGCCCCATAGAGCCCCATACTGTCCCAATATCACCCCATAGAGCCCCATAGAGACCCCATAGCTCCCCATGGCACCCCATATCCCCCCATATTACCCCATACTGTCCCATATGACCCCATATCACCCCATATCACCCCATATCACCCTATAGAGCCCCATACTGTCCCATATGACCCCATATGACCCCATATCACCCCACATCCATCCCCGCAGGCAACGTGGCCTGGATGCACATCCTGGCCCCATATCACCCCATATCACCCCATATCACCCCATAGAGCCCCATATGACCCCATATGACCCCGTGTCACCCCCTGTCCCCCCCCGCAGGCAACGTGGCGTGGATGCACATCCTGGCCCCCATATCACCCCATATGACCTCATATCACCCCATAGAGCCCCATATGACCCCATATCACCCCATATCCCCCCATACGACCCCATATGACCCCCTGTCCCCCCCCGCAGGCAACGTGGCGTGGATGCACATCCTGGCCCCCATAGAGCCCCATAGAGCCCCATATCACTCCACATCACCCCATTGCACCCCATATGACCCCATATGACCCCATATCACCCCATAGCGCCCCATATCACCCCATAGCATCCCATAGCACCCCATAGAGCCCCATACTGTCCCATGTCACCCCATATCACCCCATACTGTCCCATATGACCCCATATGACCCCGTATGACCCCATACGACCCCATATGACCCCCGTCGCCCCCCGCAGGCAACGTGGCGTGGATGCACATCCTGGCCCCCATAGAGCCCCATAGAGCCCCATAGCACCCTATATCACCCCATATCACCCCATAGAGCCCCATACTGTCCCATAGTGCCCCATAGAGCCCCATAGCCTCCCATATCACCCCATATCACCCCATAGAGCCCCATACTATCCCATATGACCCCATATGACCCCATATGACCCCATAGAGCCCCATAGAGCCCCATATCACCCCATAGCCCCCCATATCACCCCATATCACCCCCTACTGTCCCATATGACCCCATATCACCCCAAAGCCCTCCATATCACTGCATATCACCCCACAGCCCCCCATATGACCCCATATGACCCCATACGACCCCATACGACCCCCTGTCCCCCCCCGCAGGCAACGTGGCGTGGATGCACATCCTGGCCCCCATATCACCCCATATGACCTCATATCACCCCATATGACCCCATACTGTCCCATATGACCCCATACTGTCCCATATGACCCCGTATGACCCCATATGACCCCGTATGACCCCATACGACCCCATACGACCCCCTGTCCCCCCCCGCAGGCAACGTGGCGTGGATGCACATCCTGGCCCCCATATCACCCCATATGACCTCATATCACCCCATATGACCCCATACTGTCCCATATGACCCCATATGACCCCATATGACCCCGTATGACCCCATACGACCCCGTATGACCCCATACGACCCCATACGACCCCCTGTCCCCCCCCGCAGGCAACGTGGCGTGGATGCACATCCTGGCCCCCATATCACCCCATATGACCTCATATCACCCCATATGACCCCATACTGTCCCATATGACCCCATACTGTCCCATATGACCCCGTATGACCCCATATGACCCCGTATGACCCCATACGACCCCATACGACCCCCTGTCCCCCCCCGCAGGCAACGTGGCGTGGATGCACATCCTGGCCCCCATATCACCCCATATGACCTCATATCACCCCATATGACCCCATACTGTCCCATATGACCCCATATGACCCCGTATGACCCCATATGACCCCGTATGACCCCATACGACCCCATACGACCCCCTGTCCCCCCCCGCAGGCAACGTGGCGTGGATGCACATCCTGGCCCCCATATCACCCCATATGACCTCATATCACCCCATATGACCTCATATCACCCCATATGACCCCATACTGTCCCATATGACCCCGTATGACCCCATACGACCCCATACGACCCCCTGTCCCCCCCCGCAGGCAACGTGGCGTGGATGCACATCCTGGCCGCCCGCGCCGCCCTCCTGCGCCCGGCTTGCGTCGGCGGCGCGGCGTTTTTCTGCACGGATTCTTCCCCTTACGCCCCGTACGACGCCTTCACCGCCCTCCTGCTGCGCCCCGCCGGGCTCCGTTTAGCCGGCCCCCGAATCCCGCGTCCCCTCCTCCTCCTCGTGGCCCACGTCAACGCCGTCCTCTGGGCTTTGGCCCGGCTCCTCCCGGCTCCGTTCCGCCCCGCTGCCGCCCCGTTGCTGCTGCCCCAAACCGCCGCCGCCGCCGCCACCCCGTTCACGGCCGCCAGCAGCGCCGCCAGGCGCCGCTTCGGGTATCGCCCCCGTGTGGCCTGGAGGACCGCCAGGCGTCGCACCGCCGCTTGGCTGAAGGGGCTGCAGTGATGCGTGCCACCCGTTGGCACCCATTGTGGCCCATTGGCACCCATTGGCACCCATTGGCACCCATTGGCACCCATTAAAACCCATTGTGACCCATTGTAATCCATTGGCCCCCATTGGCACCCATTGGCACCCATAGAAGTCATTGGGACCCATTGGCACCTATTCCCCCCCATTGGCACCCATTGTAATTCATTGCCCCCCATTGGCACCCATTGGCACCCATTGGAAATCATTGGCACCCATTATAACCCATTGGCGCCTATTGTGGCCCATTGGCACCCATTAAAACCCATTAAAACCCATTGGCACCCATTGTCTTCCATTGGGCCCCATTTGTCACCCATTGGGACCCATTATAACCCATTGGCACCCATATGCCCTCATTGCCCCCATTGGCACCCATTGGCACCCATTGGCACCCATTGGCACCCATAGAAGCCATTGGGACCCATTGGCACCCATTCGCACGCATTGTAATCCATTGGCCCCCATTGGCACCCACTGTAAGCCATTGGCACCCATTGCCCCCCATTGGCACCCACTGTAAGCCATTGGCACCCATTGCCCCCCATTGGCACCCACTGTAAGCCATTGGCACCCATTGCCCCCCATTGGCACCCATTGGCACCCATTGGCCCCCCGTGTGGCCTGGAGGACCGCCAGGCGTCGCACCGCCGCTTGGCTGAAGGGGCTGCAGTGATGCGTGCCACCCGCTGGCACCCATTGGCGCCCATTGGCACCCATTAAAACCCATTGTAATCCATTGGCACCCACTGGCACCCATTGGCACCCATTGGCACCCATTGGCCCTCATTGCCCCCATTGGCACCCATTGGCACCCATTGTAATCCATTGGCACCCATTGTAATCCATTGGCACCCATTATAACCCACTGGCACCCATTGGCCCTCATTGCCCCCATTGGCACCCATTGGCACCCATTGGCACCCATTGGTCCCCATTGGCACCCATTGGCACCCATTGTAATCCATTGGCACCCATTACAACCCACTGGCACCCATTGGCACCCATTGCAATCCATTGGCACCCATTGGCCCCCATTGGCACCCATTAAAACCCATTGTGACCCATTGTAACCCATTGGCACCCATTGGCCCTCATTGCCCCCATTGGCACCCATTGGCACCCATTGGCACCCATTGGCACCCATTGGAAATCATTGGCACCCATTGACCCTCATTGCCCCCCATTGGGACCCATTGGCACCCACTGTAATTCATTGGCACCCATTGGCCCTCGTTACCCCCATTGCCCCCATTGGCACCCACAGAACCCATTGGCACCCATTGGCACCCATCAACCCCCATTGTCTCCATTGTCCCCCATTGGCACCCATTGTAACCCATTGGCACCCATTGGCGCCCACTGTAATTCATTGGCACCCATTGGCCCTCATTGCCCCCATTGCCCCCCATTGGCACCCACAGAACCCATTGGCATCCACTGGCCCCCATTGGCACCCATTGGCACCCATTGGCACCCATTGACCCTCATTGCCCCCCATTGGCACCCATTGGCACCCATTGTAACCCATTGGCACCCATTATAACCCACTGGCACCCATCGGAACCCACTGTAATCCATTGGCACCCATTGTAATCCATTGGCCCCCATTGGCACCCATTGGCACCCATTGGCACCCATTGACCCTTATTGCCCCCCATTGGCACCCATTGGAAATCATTGGCACCCATTGGCCCTCATTGCCCCCATTGGCACCCATTGGCACCCATTGGCACCCATTGGCACCCATTGGCACCCATTGTAATCCATTGGCACCCATTATAACCCACTGGCACCCATTGGCACCCATTGGCACCCATTGGCACCCATTGGCACCCATTGGCCCTCATTGCCCCCATTGGCACCCATTGGCCCCCATTGGCACCCATTGGCACCCATTGGCACCCATTGGCACCCATTGGCCCTCATTGCCCCCATTGGCACCCATTGGCACCCATTGGCCCCCATTGGCACCCATTGGTCCCCATTGGCACCCATTGGCCCCCATTGTGACCCATTGTAACCCATTGGCACCCATTATCACCCACTGGCACCCATCGGAACCCACTGTAATCCATTGGCCCCCATTGGCCCCCATTGGCACCCATTGACCCTTATTGCCCCCCATTGGCCCCCATTGGCACCCATTGGCACCCATTGGCACCCATTGGCCCTCATTGCCCCCATTGGCACCCATTGGCACCCATTGGCCCCCATTGGCACCCATTGGCACCCATTGGCCCTCATTGCCCCCATTGGCACCCATTGGCACCCATTGGCCCTCATTGCCCCCATTGGCACCCATTGGCCCCCATTGGCCCCCATTGGCCCCCATTGGCACCCATTGGCACCCATTGGCCCTCATTGCCCCCATTGGCACCCATTGGCACCCATTGGCCCCCATTGGCACCCATTGGTCCCCATTGGCACCCATTGGCACCCATTGGCACCCATTGTAACCCATTGGCACCCATTATCACCCACTGGCACCCATCGGAACCCACTGTAATCCATTGGCACCCATTGGCCCCCATTGGCACCCATTGACCCTTATTGCCCCCCATTGGCCCCCATTGGCACCCATTGGCACCCATTGGCCCTCATTGCCCCCATTGGCACCCATTGGCCCCCATTGGCCCCCATTGGCCCCCATTGGCACCCATTGGCACCCATTGGCCCTCATTGCCCCCATTGGCACCCATTGGCACCCATTGGCCCCCATTGGCACCCATTGGTCCCCATTGGCACCCATTGGCACCCATTGGCACCCATTGTAACCCATTGGCACCCATTATCACCCACTGGCACCCATCGGAACCCACTGTAATCCATTGGCCCCCATTGGCCCCCATTGGCACCCATTGACCCTTATTGCCCCCCATTGGCACCCATTGGCACCCATTGGCACCCATTGGCCCTCATTGCCCCCATTGGCACCCATTGGCCCTCATTGCCCCCATTGCCCCCCATTGGCACCCATTGGCACCCATTCGCCCTCATTGCCCCCATTGGCACCCATTGGCCCCCATTGGCCCCCATTGGCACCCATTGGCACCCATTGGCCCTCATTGCCCCCATTGGCACCCATTGGCCCTCATTGCCCCCATTGCCCCCCATTGGCACCCATTGGCACCCATTCGCCCTCATTGCCCCCATTGGCACCCATTGGCCCCCATTGGCCCCCATTGGCCCCCATTGGCACCCATTGGCACCCATTGGCCCTCATTGCCCCCATTGGCACCCATTGGCCCTCATTGCCCCCATTGGCACCCATTGGCACCCATTGGCACCCATTGGCCCTCATTGCCCCCATTGGCACCCATTGGCACCCATTGGCACCCATTGGCCCTCATTGCCCCCATTGGCACCCATTGGCCCTCATTGCCCCCATTGGCACCCATTGGCACCCATTGGCACCCATTGGCCCTCATTGCCCCCATTGGCACCCATTGGCCCTCATTGCCCCCATTGGCACCCATTGGCACCCATTGGCACCCATTGGCCCTCATTGCCCCCATTGGCACCCATTGTAACCCATTGGCACCCATTATCACCCACTGGCACCCATCGGAACCCACTGTAATCCATTGGCCCCCATTGGCCCCCATTGGCACCCATTGACCCTTATTGCCCCCCATTGGCACCCATTGGCACCCATTGGCACCCATTGGCACCCATTGGCCCTCATTGCCCCCATTGGCACCCATTGGCCCCCATTGGCACCCATTGGTCCCCATTGGCACCCATTGGCACCCATTGTAACCCATTGGCACCCATTATCACCCACTGGCACCCATCGGAACCCACTGTAATCCATTGGCCCCCATTGACCCTTATTGCCCCCCATTGGCCCCCATTGGCCCCCATTGGCACCCATTGGCACCCATTGGCACCCATTGGCCCCCATGGGCACCCATCCCTAAAATTGGAACTTTTGGGGGGAAGATGGGAGATTCTGGGGGGGAAATCGGAGCTTTTTTGGGGGAAATGGGAGCATTTTGGGGGGAAATTGTGGGCATTTGGGGGGAAATGGGAGCTTTTTTGGGGGAAATGGGAGCATTTGGGGGCAAATTGGAGCATTTTGGTGGGAAATCAGAGGAATTGGGGGGAAATGGGAGCTTTTTTGGGGGAAATGGGAGCATTTGGGGGGAAATGGGAGATTTTGGGGGGAAAATTGTGGGGAATTGGGCAAAGGAGTGAAATTTTGGGGGGGGGAAAGGAGGAAATCGGGAGCCGTTGGTGGGATTTTTTTTTTTTTTTCTGGTGCGTTTTCTACGAAAACGTACAAAAATGGGAATAAAGGAGAAAAACAGGAATCTGGGGGTACTGGGGTCATTTGGGGTCACGTGGGGTCACGTGGGGTCACATGGGGTCATTTGGGGTTACATTGGGTCATGTGGGGTCACATGGGGTCACTTGGGGTCGTTTGGGGTCATTTGGGGTTACATTGGGGTCACGTGGGGTCACGTGGGGTCATTTGGGGTCACTTGGGGTCATTTAGGGTTATACTGGAGTCACTTTGAGGTCAGCTTGAGGTCACACTGGGGTCACTTTGGGGTCACACTTTGGGGTCACTTGAGGTCAGACATTGAGGTGACTTCAGGTCAAACATTGGGGTCACCCATTGGGGTCAAACATTGGGGTCACTTCAGGTCACATTTTGGGGTCACCCATCAGGGTCCCATTGGGGTCACTCTGGGGTCACTTCAGGTCACGTTGGGGTCACACATTGGGGTCAACAATTGGGGTCCCATTGGGGTCAAACATTGGGGTCCCATTGGGGTCACACTGGGGTCACTTCAGGTCACACATTGGGGTCACACTTTGGGATCCCATTGGGGTCACACTGGGGTCAAACATTGGGGTCACCCATTGTGGTCAAACATTGGGGTCACACTGGGGTCACTTCAGGTCACACTTTGGGGTCACCCATCAGGGTCCCATTGGGGTCACTCTGGGTCACATTGGGGTCACCCATTGGGGTCACACTGAGGTCACACTGGGGTCACACAATGGGGTCACACAATGGAGTCACACCGAGGTCAACATTGGGGTCACACTGGGGTCACTCTGAGGTCACATTGAGGTCCCATTGGGGTCCCATTGGGGTCACACTGGGGTCACTTCAGGTCACCCATTGGGGTCACACATTGGGGTCACACATCGGGGTCCCATTGGGGTCACACTGGGGTCACATTGGCACCCACTGGAACCCATTGGCACCCATTGTCTCCCATTTTAGGGTCCCACGGCCATGAGCTGACCCCAATCCCCCCTTTTAGGATCCCACAACCATCGGATGACCCCAATCCCCCTTTTTAGGATCCCATTTCCATCCGATGACCCCAATCCACCTTTTAGGACTCCACAACCATTGCATGACCCCAATCCCCCCTTTTAGGATCCCACAACCATCGGAGGACCCCAATCCCCCTTTTTAGGGTCCCATTGCCACGAGTTGACCCCAATCCCCCCTATTAGGGTCCCATTGTCACGAGCTGACCCCAATACCCGATTTTAGGGTCTTACAGCCATTGCATGACCCCAATCCCCATTTTAGGATCCCATTTCCATAGGATGACCCCAATCCCCCCTTTTAGGATCCCACGGCCATCAGATGACCCCAATCCTCCCTTTTAGGGTCCCATTGCCACGAGTTGACCCCAATGTCCCCTTTTAGGATCCTACAGCCACAGGATGACCCCAATCCCCCCTTTTAGGGTCCTACATCCATTGCATGACCCCAATGCCCCTATTTAGGGTCCCATTGCCACGAGCTGACCCCAATCCCCCCTTTTAGGGTCCTACATCCATTGCATGACCCCAATCCCCTCTTTTAGGGTCCTATTGCCACGAGTTGACCCCAATACCAGATTTTAGGGTCTTACAGCCATAGGATGACCCCAATCCCCCCTTTTAGGGTCCCACAACCATCAGATGACCCCAATCCCCCCTTTTAGGGTCCCACAACCATCCGATGACCCCAATGCCCCCTTTTAGGGTCCCATTGCCACAAGCTGACCCCAATCCCCATTTTAGGACCCCACAACCATCAGATGACCCCAATCCCCCCTTTTAGGGTCCCACAACCATCCGATGACCCCAATCCCCCCTTTTAGGGTTCCATTGTCACGAGTTGACCCCAATACCTGATTTTAGGGTCTTACAGCCATTGCATGACCCCAATCCCCCCTTTTAGGGTCCCATTTCCATAGGATGACCCCAATGTCTCTTTCTGGGGTCCCACAACCATCGGACGACCCCAATCCCCCTTTTAGGATCCCACAACCATCGGATGACCCCAATCCCCCCTTTTAGGATCCCATTGCCACGAGTTGACCCCAATACCCGATTTTAGGGTCTTACAGCCATTGCATGACCCCAATCCCCATTTTAGGATCCCATTTCCACAGGATGACCCCAATCCCCCCTTTTAGGGTCCCATTTCCACAGGATGACCCCAATCCCCCCTTTTAGGGTCCCATTTCCATAGGATGACCCCAATGTCTCTTTCTGGGGTCCCATAACCATCGGACGACCCCAATCCCCCTTTTAGGACCCCACAACCATCGCACGACCCCAAAACCCTCAAATTTAACCCCTTTTAATCCCTCCCCCTGACGACGCGGAGGGTGAAATCTATGGGGGGGGCGCTGTGGGTCAGCGACCCCATAGAGACGACGTCGACGTGCGGCCCCATAAAAAGGGGCAGCGCCGCCTCCGTGATGCCGCCGCTGGCCTCCACCAGAACCCGCGGGTGCCGGGACTTCAGCGCCGCCGCCGCCGCCTGCAGCTCCTGCCGGAAACCCCACACTTGGGGGGCTGCCCCATAGAATTGGGGGGGGGGTTGTGGGGTCGGGCTGTGGGGTGATGGAGGGGTTATGGGGTGGAGCCATGGGGTGATGGAGGGGTTATGGGGTTGATGCTTAGGGAGATGGGGGGGTTATGGGGTCAACCCATAGAGGGGGAGTTATGGGGTCAACCCATAGGGAGATGGGGGGGTTATGGGGCTCATGGGGGCTTATGGGGCTGCCCCATAGAATTGGGGGGGGGGGTTGTGGGGTCGGGCTGTGGGGTGATGGGGGGGTTATGGGGTCGATGTATAGGGAGATGGGGGGGTTATGGGGCTGCCGCCGCCCGCAGCTCCTGCCGGAAACCCCACACTTGGGGGGCTGCCCCATAGAATTGGGGGGGGGTTGTGGGGTCGGGCTGTGGGGTGATGGAGGGGTTATGGGGTCGGTGTATAGGGAGGTGGGGGGGTTATGGGGTCGACCCATAGGGAGATGGGGGGGTTATGGGGCTGCCGCCGCCCGCAGCTCCTGCTGGAAACCCCACACTTGGGGGGCTGCCCCATAGAATTGGGGGGGGGTTGTGGGGTCGGGCTGTGGGGTGATCGAGGGGTTATGGGGTCGACCCATAGAGGGGGAGTTATGGGGTCGACCCATAGGGAGATGGGGGGGTTATGGGGCTGCCGCCGCCTGCAGCTCCTGCCGGAAACCCCACACTTGGGGGGCTGCCCCATAGAATTGGGGGGGGGTTGTGGGGTCGGTGTATAGGGAGGTGGGGGGGTTATGGGGTCGACCCATAGGGAGATGGGGGGGTTATGGGGTCAGTTATAGGGTCAGTTATAGGGCCGGCTATAGGGTCGGTTATGGGGTCAGTTATGGGGTCAGTGATGGGGTCACTTATAGGGTCAGTTATAGGGTCAGGCTATGGGGTCAGTTATGGGGTCAGTGATGGGGTCAGTTATGGGGTCAGTTATAGGGCCGGCTATAGGGTCGGTTATGGGGTCAGTTATGGGGTCAGTGATGGGGTCAGTTATAGGGCCGGCTATAGGGTCGGTTATGGGGTCAGTTATGGGGTCAGTGATGGGGTCACTTATAGGGTCAGTTATAGGGTCAGCTATGGGGTCAGTTATAGGGCCGGCTATAGGGTCGGTTATGGGGTCAGTTATGGGGTCAGTGATGGGGTCAGTTATAGGGCCGGCTATAGGGTCGGTTATGGGGTCAGTTATGGGGTCAGTGATGGGGTCAGTTATAGGGCCGGCTATAGGGTCGGTTATGGGGTCAGTTATGGGGTCAGTGATGGGGTCAGTTATAGGGTCAGTTATAGGGTCAGCTATGGGGTCAGTTATAGGGTCAGTGATGGGGTCAGTTATGGGGTCAGTTATAGGGCCGGCTATAGGGTCGGTTATGGGGTCAGTTATGGGGTCAGTGATGGGGTCAGTTATAGGGCCGGCTATAGGGTCGGTTATGGGGTCAGTTATGGGGTCAGTGATGGGGTCAGTTATAGGGCCGGCTATAGGGTCGGTTATGGGGTCAGTTATGGGGTCAGTGATGGGGTCAGTTATAGGGTCAGTTATAGGGTCAGCTATGGGGTCAGTTATAGGGTCAGTGATGGGGTCAGTTATGGGGTCAGTTATAGGGCCGGCTATAGGGTCGGTTATGGGGTCAGTTATGGGGTCAGTGATGGGGTCACTTATAGGGTCAGTTCTAGGGCCGGCTATAGGGTCAGTTATGGGGTCAGTGACGGGGTCACTTATAGGGTCAGTTATGGGGTCCGTTCTGGAGTGCATTTGGGGTCAGTTCTGGGGTCAGTTCTGGGGTCACTTATAGGGTCAGTTATGGGGTCAGTAATGGGGCCGGTTATAGGGTCAGTTATGGGGTCAGTTATAGGGTCGGCTATAGGGTGCGTTTGGGGTCGGTTCTGGGGTCAGTGACGGGGTCATTTATAGGGTCAGTTCTAGGGCCGGCTATAGGGTGTGTTTGGGGTCGGTTCTGGGGTCAGTGACGGGGTCACTTATAGGGTCACTTATAGGGTCAGTTATGGGGTCAGTTATAGGGTCGGCTATAGGGTGCGTTTGGGGTCGGTTCTGGGGTCAGTGACGGGGTCACTTATAGGGTCACTTATAGGGTCACTTACAGGGTCAGTTATAGGGTCAGTTATGGGATCAGTGACGGGGTCACTTATAGGGTCAGTTATGGGGTCAGTTACGGAGTCACTTATGGAGTGCGTTTGGGGTCGGTTATGGGATCACTTATAGGGTCACTTATAGGGCCGGCTACGCGGTCTGTTGTGGGTCCGGCTCCGGGCCGTTTGGGGTCGCTTTAGGGTCGGTACCCGCGGCTCCATGTTGTCCAGCATGACGACGTCGGCGCCGCTCTGCGCCGCTTCCAGCGCCTCGGCGGCGCTGCCGCACTCCGCCTCCACCCGGCGGCTCAAACCCGCCGCCGCCCGCGCGGCCGCCAGCAGCTGCGGGGCGGTTATGGGGCGGTTATGGGGGCGGTTATGGGGTTGTGGGGTCGGTTATGGGGTCAGGGGGGGTTATGGGGTTATGGGGTCGGTTATGGGGTTATGGGGTCGGTTATGGGGGCGGTTATGGGGTTATGGGGTCAGGGGGGGTTATGGGGTTATGGGGTCGGTTATGGGGTCAGGGGGGGTTATGGGGTTATGGGGTCGGTTATGGGGTTATGGGGTCGGTTATGGGGGCGGTTATGGGGTTATGGGGGCGGTTATGGGGTTGTGGGGTTGTGGGGTTGTGGGGTTGTGGGGTTGTGGGGTCGGTTATGGGGTTATGGGGGCGGTTATGGGGTTATGGGGTCGGTTATGGGGTTATGGGGTCGGTTATGGGGGCGGTTATGGGGTTATTGGGTCAGGGGGTTATGGGGTGAGGGGGGGTTATGGGGTTATGGGGTCAGTTATGGGGTTATGGGGGCGGTTATGGGGTTATGGGGGCGGTTATGGGGTTATGGGGTCGGTTATGGGGTCGGTTATGGGGCGGTTATGGGGGCGGTTATGGGCTTATGGGGTTGTGGGGTTGTGGGGTTGTGGGGTTATGGGGTCGGTTATGGGGTTATGGGGGCGGTTATGGGGTTATGGGGTCGGTTATGGGGGCGGTTATGGGGTTATGGGGGCGGTTATGGGGTTATGGGGTTGTGGGGTTGTGGGGTTGTGGGGTTGTGGGGTCGGTTATGGGGTTATGGGGGCGGTTATGGGGTGAGGGGGGGTTATGGGGTTATGGGGTCAGTTATGGGGTTATGGGGGCGGTTATGGGGTTATGGGGTCGGTTATGGGGTCGGTTATGGGGCGGTTATGGGGGCGGTTATGGGCTTATGGGGTTGTGGGGTTGTGGGGTTGTGGGGTTATGGGGTCGGTTATGGGGTTATGGGGGCGGTTATGGGGTTATGGGGTCGGTTATGGGGGCGGTTATGGGGTTATGGGGTCAGGGGGTTATGGGGTGAGGGGGGGTTATGGGGTTATGGGGTCAGTTATGGGGTTATGGGGGCGGTTATGGGGTTATGGGGGCGGTTATGGGGGCGGTTATGGGGTTATGGGGTCAGGGGGGTTATGGGGTTATGGGGGCGGTTATGGGGTTATGGGGTTATGGGGTTATGGGGTGAGGGGGGGTTATGGGGTTATGGGGTCAGTTATGGGGTTATGGGGGCAGTTATGGGGTTATGGGGGCGGTTATGGGGTTATGGGGTCGGTTATGGGGGCGGTTATGGGATCGGTTGTGGGGTTATGGGGTCATATGGGGTTATGGGGTTATGGGGTCAGTTATGGGGTTATGGGGGCGGTTATGGGGGCGGTTATGGGGCGGTTATGGGGTTATGGGGGCGGTTATGGGGGCGGTTATGGGGTTATGGGGTCGGTTATGGGGTCGATTATGGGGGCGGTTATGGGGTTATGGGGGCGGTTATGGGGTTATGGGGTTATGGGGGCGGTTATGGGGTTATGGGGGCGGTTATGGGGGCGGTTATGGGGTCGGTTATGGGGTTATGGGGGCGGTTATGGGGGTGGTTATGGGGACGGTTATGGGGTTATGGGGTCGGTTATGGGGTCGGTTATGGGGTTATGGGGGCGGTTATGGGGTTATGGGGTTATGGGGGCGGTTATGGGGTTATGGGGGCGGTTATGGGGGCGGTTATGGGGGTGGGGCGTTGTGGGGTCTGTGGGGTTATAGGGTCAGGGGGGTTATGGGGTCGGTTATGGGGGCGCTTATGGGGTTATGGGGGCGCTTATGGGGGCGGTTATGGGGTCAGGGGGGGTTATGGGGTTATGGGGTTGTGGGTTATGGGGTCAGGGGTTGTGGGGTTTGGGGTCAGGGGGGGTTGGGGGCGGTTATGGGGGCGGTTATGGGGTTATGGGGGCGGTTATGGGGGTGGTTATGGGGTTATGGGGTCAGGGGGTTATGGGGTGAGGGGGGGTTATGGGGTTATGGGGTCGGTTATGGGGTTATGGGGTCAGGGGGGGTTATGGGGTTATGGGGGCGGTTATGGGGTTATGGGGTCAGTTATGGGGTTATGGGGGCGGTTATGGGGTTATGGGGGCGGTTATGGGGGCAGTTATGGGGTTATGGGGTCAGGGGGGTTATGGGGTTATGGGGGCGGTTATGGGGTTATGGGATCGGTTGTGGGGTTATGGGGTCATATGGGGTTATGGGGTTATGGGGTCAGTTATGGGGTTATGGGGGCGGTTATGGGGGCGGTTATGGGGTTATGGGGTCGGGGGTTATGGGGTTATGGGGGCGGTTATGGGGTTATGGGATCGGTTGTGGGGTTATGGGGTCATATGGGGTTATGGGGTTATGGGGTCAGTTATGGGGTTATGGGGGCGGTTATGGGGCTATGGGGGCGGTTATGGGGGCGGTTATGGGGTCGGTTATGGGGTCAGGGGGGGTTATGGGGTCATGTGGGGTCAGGGGGTAATTGGCCCCCCCCCCCCCCCGTAATGGCCCCTCTCACCCTCCTAATTGCCCCTCCCACCCCCGGAAGTTCCCCCCTCCCCTCTAGAATTGGCCCACCCACTCCCATAATTACCCCCCCCATAATTGCCCCTCCTCCCCCCACCGGAAATGCCCCCTTCCCTTCCCGGAAGTTCCCCTCCCCCCCCCCCCCGTTATTACCCCTCCCCACTCCATAATTGCCCATCCCCCCCCCAATTACCCACCCCCCCCATAATTGCCCCCTCCCCCCCATAATTACCCCCTCCCCCCACCGGAAGTGCCCCCTCCCCCCCCTCCCCTCCCCTCCCCGGAAGTTCCCCTCCCCCCCCGTTATTACCCCTCCCCACTCCATAATTGCCCACCCCCCCTGTAATTACCCCCTCCCCCCCCATAATTACCCCCCTCCCCCCCTAATTACCCCTCCCCCCACCGGAAGTGCCCCCTCCCCCCACCGGAAGTGCCCCCCTTAATTCCCCCTGCCCACCTCAAAATTGCCCCTCACCCCCGTAATTGCCCCACCCACTCCCATAATTGCCCCCCCCCATAATTGCCCCCTCCCCCCACCGGAAATACCCCCTCCCCCCACCGGAAGTGCCCCCCTTAATTCCCCCTGCCCACCCCAAAATTGCCCCTCACCCCCGTAATTGCCCCACCCACTCCCATAATTGCCCCCCCCATAATTGCCCCCTCCCCCCACCGGAAGTACCCCCCTCCCCCCCACCGGAAGTGCCCCCCCTTAATTCCCCCTGCCCACCCCAAAATTGCCCCTCACCCCCGTAATTGCCCCACCCACTCCCATAATTGCCCCCCCTCCCATAATTACCCCCCTCCCCCCACCGGAAGTGCCCCCTCCCCCCCCCGGAAGTGCTCCCCACCTACCTCCCCCATCCGGATCCCCGCAGCATCCCTATGCGTGTCCTTCACCATCAGCATCCCCCCGAGGTCGTAACGATGGGGGTCGGCCCCACCCACCCACAACCCGTATTTTTCCACCAATCGGAAGCCGGGCGTGGTCTTCCTGGTCCCGCCCACCACCCCTCCCCACCCCAACCCCCTCCCAACCTCCACCGCCCTCCTCGCCGCCGTCGCCGTCCCGCTGCACCTCCCCAACACCTCCAGCACCACCCTCTCCCCTTGTAGGATCCGAGCCGCCGACCCCCAAATTTCCGCCACCACCGTCCCCGGGGTCACGTGACATCCTTCCGGAACTTTCCATTGACATCTACAACCCAATTCGATCCAAACGGCGTCGGCGAAGGGAAGGCCGGCCAAAAGCCCGGGGGATTTGCAGACGATGAGAGCGAGGCGTGGGTTCAAACCGACCAGGAGGGCGGCGGGGTCGGGGCCTGGGCAGTCCTCGTGGAGCCAACGGCGGGCCAACGTGTGCAGGTGGGGAGGGGGGAGCAGGGAGGATAGAGGGGGAGGGGTGGGGGGGGGGTTGGTGGCGGTGGTGGGGTTCATCATGGCGGGGTTGGTCATGGTGGGATTCATCGTGGTGGTGGGGTTGGCCATGGGGGGGTTGGTGGTCGTGGTGGGGTTCATCGTGGTGGGGTTCATCATGGGGGCGTTGGTGATGGAGGTGGGGTTGGTGGTGGTGGGGTTGGTGGTGGTGGTGGGGTTCATCATGGTGGGGTTGGTGGTGGGGGGGTTGGTGGTGGTGGTGGGGTTCATCATGGTGGGGTTGGTGGTGGGGGGGTTGGTGGTGGCGGTGGGGTTCATCATGGCGGTGGGGTTGGTGATGGGGGGGTTGGTGGTGGCGGTGGGGTTCATCATGGTGGGGTTGGTGGTGGTGGGGTTGGTGGTGGCGGTGGGGTCCATCATGGCGGCGTTGGTCATGGTAGAGTTGGCCATGGTGGGGTTGGTGGTGGTGGTGAGGTTGGTGGTGGTGGTGGGGTTCATCATGGTGGGGTTGGTGATGGGGGGGTTGGTGGTGGCGGTGGGGTCCATCATGGCGGTGGGGTTGGTCATGGAGGTGGGGTTGGTGGTCATGGTGGGGTTCATCATGGCGGCATCGGTCATGGAGGTGGGGTTCATGGTGGTGGGATTCATCGTGGCGGTGGGGTTGGTGGTGGTGGGGTTGGTGGTGGTGGTGGGGTTCATCATGGTGGGGTTGGTGGTGATGGTGGGATTCATCATGGCGGCGTTGGTCATGGAGGTGGGGTTGGTGGTGGTGGGGTTGGTCATGGTGGGATTCATCATGGTGGGGTTCATCATGGCGGTGGGGTTGGCCGTGGTGGGGTTGGTGGTGGGGGTGGGGTCCATCATGGCGGCGTTGGTCATGGAGGTGGGGTTGGTGGTGATGGTGGGGTTCATCATGGCGGCGTTGGTCATGGTGGGATTCAACATGGTGGTAGGGTTGGCCATGGGGGGGTTGGTGGTCATGGTGGGGTCCATCATGGTGGCGTTGGTCATGGAGGTGGGATTGGCCAGGGTGGGGTTGGTGGTGGTGGTGGAGTCCATCATGGCAGCGTTGGTGGGGTTGGTGGTGGGGTTGGTGGTGGTGGTGGGGTCCATCATGGCGGTGGGGTTGGTGGTGGTGGGGTTGGTGGTGGTGGTGGGGTTCATCATGGTGGGGTTGGTGGTGGTGGGGTTGGTGGTGGCGGTGGGGTCCATCATGGCGGCGTTGGTCATGGTGGAGTTGGCCATGGTGGGGTTGGTGGTGGTGGTGAGGTTGGTGGTGGTGGTGGGGTTCATCATGGTGGGGTTGGTGATGGGGGGGTTGGTGGTGGCGGTGGGGTCCATCATGGCGGTGGGGTTGGTCATGGAGGTGGGGTTGGTGGTCATGGTGGGGTTCATCATGGCGGCATCGGTCATGGAGGTGGGGTTCATGGTGGTGGGATTCATCGTGGCGGTGGGGTTGGTGGTGGTGGGGTTGGTGGTGGTGGTGGGGTTCATCATGGTGGGGTTGGTGGTGATGGTGGGATTCATCATGGCGGCGTTGGTCATGGAGGTGGGGTTGGTGGTGGTGGGGTTGGTCATGGTGGGATTCATCATGGTGGGGTTCATCATGGCGGTGGGGTTGGCCGTGGTGGGGTTGGTGGTGGGGGTGGGGTCCATCATGGCGGCGTTGGTCATGGAGGTGGGGTTGGTGGTGATGGTGGGGTTCATCATGGCGGCGTTGGTCATGGTGGGATTCAACATGGTGGTAGGGTTGGCCATGGGGGGGTTGGTGGTCATGGTGGGGTCCATCATGGTGGCGTTGGTCATGGAGGTGGGATTGGCCAGGGTGGGGTTGGTGGTGGTGGTGGAGTCCATCATGGCAGCGTTGGTGGGGTTGGTGGTGGGGTTGGTGGTGGTGGTGGAGTCCATCATGGCAGCGTTGGTGGGGTTGGTGGTGGGGTTGGTGGTGGTGGTGGGGTTGGTGGTGGTGGTGGGGTCCATCATGGCGGCGGCGGTGGTGGTGGTGGTGGGGTTGGTGGTGGTGGTGGGGTTGGTGGTGGTGGTGGGGTTCATCATGGCGGCGTTGGTGGTGGTGGTGGTGGGGTTGGTGGTGGTGGTGGGGTTCATCATGGCGGCGTTGGTGGTGGTGGTGGTGGGGTTGGTGGTGATGGTGAGGTTCATCATGGCGGCGTTGGGGATGGCGGTGGGGTTGGCCGTGGTGACATCATTGGTGATGGTGGGGTTCATCATGGCGGTGGGTTTGATGGTGGTGGGGTTGGTTGTGGTGGGGTTGGTGGTGGGGGTGGGGTCCATCATGGCGGCGTTGGTGGTGGTGGCGGGGTTGGTGGTGGGGTCCATCATGGCGGCGTTGGTGGTGGTGGTGGTGGGGTTGGTGGTGGTGGTGGGGTTCATCATGGCGGCGGCGGTGGTGGTGGTGGTGGGGTTGGTGGTGGTGGTGGGGTTGGTGGTGGTGGTGGGGTTCATCATGGCGGCGTTGGTGGTGGTGGCGGGGTTGGTGGTGGGGTCCATCATGGTGGTGGGGTTGGTGGTGGTGATGGGGTCCATCATGGCGGCGTTGGTGGTGGTGGTGGTGGGGTTGGTGGTGATGGTGGGGTTGGTGGTGGGGGTGGGGTTCATCATGGCGGCGTTGGTGGTGGTGGTGGTGGGGTTGGTGGTGGTGGTGAGGTTCATCATGGCAGCGTTGGTGGTGGTGGTGGTGGGGTTGGTGGTGGTGGGGTCCATCATGGCAGCGTTGGTGGTGGTGGTGGTGGGGTTGGTGGTGGTGGTGGGGTTCATCATGGCGGCGTTGGTGGTGGTGGTGGTGGGGTTGGTGGTGGTGGTGGGGTCCATCATGGCGGCGGCGGTGGTGGTGGTGGTGGGGTTGGTTGTGGTGGGGTTGGTGGTGGGGGTGGGGTCCATCATGGCGGCGTTGGTGGTGATGGCGGTGGTGGCGGCCATATTGATGCGGGCCATGGTGGCATTGGCCCTGGTGGTAGCGTCGGCCATGTTGGTGGCGGCCATGTTGGTGGTGTCGGCCATGTTGGTGTCGGCCATGTTGGTGACGTCGGCCATGTTGGTGGCGTCAGTCTTGGTGACGTCGGCCATGTTGGTGTCGGCCATGTTGGTGTCGGCCATGTTGGTGGTGTCGGTCTTGGTGACGTCGGCCATGTTGGTGTCGGCCATGTTGGTGTCGGCCATGTTGGTGAGGTCGGCCATGTTGGTGTCGGCCATGTTGGTGGCGCTGCTCACGGTGAAATGATTGGTCACGGCGGTGCTGTTGGTTTTGGCCCCATAGATCTGGGGGTCCTGCCCCAAATCCCGCCCCATAGATCTGTGGGTCCTGCCCCATAGACTCGGAGATGCTGGCCCCAATCCCAACCCACAAATCTGGGGGTCCCGCCCCATAGATCTGGGGATCCTGGCCCCAATCCCATCCCATAGATCCATGGCTCTCAGCCCCACACATCTGCCCTATATCAGCCCCACATCTGCCCCATAGCTGCTCCACATCTGCCCCATGGCAGTCCCAGTGCTGCCCCATAGCTGCCCCACAGCTGCCCCACAGCTGCTCCACATCTGCCCCATAGCTGCCCCACAACTGCCCCATAGCAGCCCCACATCTGCCCTATATCAGCTCCATATCTGCCCCATAGCAGCCCCACAGTGACCCCACATCTGCCCCATAGCAGCCCTATAACTGCCCCACATCTGCCCCATAGCTACCCCCATCAGCCCCATATCAGCCTCACAGCTGCCCCATAGCAGCCCCCCATCTGCCCCCCATCTGCCCCACATCAGCCCCACAGCTGCCCCACATCAGCCCTGTATCAGCCTCACATCTGCCCCATAGCTGCCCTATATCAGCCCCTCATCTGCCCCATGGCTGCCCCATAGCTGCCCCACAGCAGCACTATATCAGCCCCACATCTGCCCCATATCAGCCCCACAGCTGCCCCCATCTGCCCCATAGCAGCCCCATGTCAGCCCCACATCAGCCCCACATCTGCCCCATAGCAGCCCCACATCTGCCCCATAGGAGCCCCACATCTGCCCCATAGCTTCCCCGCATCTGCCCCACAGCTGCCCCACATCTGCCCCATAGGAGCCCCACAGCTGCCCCACATCTGCCCCACAATTCGCCCCATAGCAGCCCCACGTCTGCCCCATAGCTGCCCTCTATCAGCCCCACATCTGCCCCATGGCCTCCCCTCCCCCCTCCCCACAGCCCCACCCCCCCCAGCAGCAGGGGTCCAAAGTCCGCCCCAAATCCTCCACGTCCCCAACCCCGCCCTGAGACCCCACAGCTATGGGGCAGGACCCACAGCTATGGGGCTGAACTCACAGCTATGGGGCAGAACACACCGCTACGGGGCAGAACCCTCAACTATGGGGCAGAACTCTCAGTTATGGGGCAGAACCCTCCGCTATGGGGCAGAGTCCTCAGCTACAGGGCAGAACCCACAGCTATGCGGCAGGACCCACAGCTATGGGGCTGAACGCACCGCTATGGGGCAGAACCCACTGCTATGGGGCTGAACGGACCGCTATGGGGCAGAACCCACTGCTATGGGGCAGAGCTCACCGCTATGAGGCAGAGCCCTCAACTATGGGGCAGAACACACAGCTATGGGGCAGAACCCTCTGGTATGGGGCAGAACCCTCCGCTATGGGGCAGAGCTCACCGCTATGGGGCAGAGCCCTCAGCTATGGGGCAGGACCCACAGCTATGGGGCTGAACTCACCGCTATGGGGCAGAACCCACTGCTATGGGGCAGAACCCTCTGCTATGGGGCAGAACTCACAGCTATGGGGCAGAACCCTCTGCTATGGGGCTGAACGCACCGCTATGGGGCTGAACACACCGCTATGGGGCAGAACCTACCGCTATGGGGCAGAACACACCGCTATGGGGCAGAACCCTCAACTATGGGGCAGAACACACTGCTATGGGGCAGAACGCACCGCTATGGGGCAGAACACACAGCTATGGGGCAGAACCCTCTGGTATGGGGCAGAACCCTCCGCTGTGGGGCAGAGCTCACCGCTATGGGGCAGAGCCCTCAGCTATGGGGCAGGACCCACAGCTATGGGGCTGAACGCACCGCTATGGGGCAGAACCCACTGCTATGGGGCAGAACCCTCTGCTATGGGGCAGAACTCACAGCTATGGGGCAGAACACACAGCTATGGGGCTGAACGCATCGCTATGGGGCTGAACACACCGCTATGGGGCAGAACCTACCGCTATGGGGCAGAACCCACCGCTATGGGGCAGAACCCACCTCTATGGGGCAGAACTCACAGCTATGGGGCAGAACACACAGCTATGGGGCAGAGCTCACCGCTATGGGGCAGAGCTCTCCGCTATGGGGCAGAACTCATCTCTGTGGGGCAGAGCCCTCAGCTATGGGGCAGAACACAAAGATATGGGGCTGAACACACTGCTATGGGGCTGAACACACTGCTATGGGGCAGAACTCACCTCTATGGGGCAGAACCCTCTGCTATGGGGCAGAGCTCACCGCTATGAGGCAGAGCCATCGCTATGGGGCAGAACTCACCTGTTTAGGGCTGAATCCAGCGCTATGGGGCAGAGCTGTGGGTCCCGCACCCCACTGACCTTCAGGGCAGCAGAGCTATAGGGCGATGGGGGGCGGGGGTCCGGGGGGGCTCGGCCCCATAACTCCGCCCATGGGGGGTAGGAACCCAGAAATGTGGGGCGGGGTTTGTGAGGCTGAGCACTGGGTGTTGTAGCCCCAGAAGTGTGGGGCACAGCCGGGTGTGGGGCACCCCCGAAGTGTGGGGCAGAAGCCCAAATGTGGGGCAGCCCCATAAGTGTGGGTCCGACCCCATAAATGTGGGGCACCCCATAAATGTGGGGCAGCCCCATAAGTGTGGGTCAGACCCCATAAATGTGGTGCACCCCATAAGTGTGGGGCATCCCATAAGTGTGGGTCAGACCCCCAAATGTGGGGCATCCCATAAATGTGGGTCCGACCCCATAAATGTGGGGCACCCCATAAGTGTGGGTCAGACCCCATAAATGTGGGTCAGAAGCCCAAGTGTGGGGCAGCCCCATAAGTGTGGGGCAGACCCCATAAGTGTGGGGCACCCCATAAGTGTGGATCAGACCCCATAAATGTGGGGCACCCCATAAGTGTGATGCACCCCATAAGTGTGGGTCAGACCCCATAAGTGTGGGGCACCCCATAATTGTGATGCAGCCCCATAAGTGTGGGTCAGACCCCCAAATGTGGGGCAGCCCCATAATTGTGATGCAGCCCCATAAGTGTGGGGCAGACCCCCAAATGTGGGGCAGACCCCATAAATATGGGGCAGCCCCATAAGTATGGGTCAGAAGCCCAAATATGGGACAGCCCCATAAGTGTGGGGCAGCCCCATAAGTGTGGGTCAGAACCCCATAAAAGTGGGGCAGCCCCATAATTGTGATGCAGCCCTATAAGTGTGGGTCAGACCCCATAAATGTGGGGCACCCCATAATTGTGATGCAGCCCCATAAGTGTGATGCAGCCCCATAAGTGTGATGTAGCCCCATAAGTGTGGGTCTGACCCCACAAATGTGGGTCAGACCCCATAAATGTGGGGCACCCCATAAATCTGGGACAGCCCCATAAGTGTGAGTCAGAACCCCATAAATGTGGGACACCCCATAATTGTGATGCAGCCCCATAAATGTGGGGCACCCCATAAGTGTGGGGCAGCCCCATAAGTGTGGGTCAGACCCCCAAGTAAGACGCCGCCGCCGGTTGTTTTTGGGGTTCCCTTTATTGGCAATAAATAAGCAGCGCCCATTTGGGGCCGCCCCATAGCGGGTTGTGGGGCGGCCCCATAGCGGGTTGGAGGGCGGCCCCGTAGCGGGTTGTAGGGCCGCCCCATAGCGTTGTAGGGCCGCCCCATAGCGGGTTGTGGGGCTGTGGGGTCACTTCCGCTTCTTCCGGAGCTCCTCGGCGTCGCCTGTGGGGTCACAATGGGGCGGATTTGGGGTCAGTTGTGGGGTCGCAGTGGGGTTTTGGGGTCGCAATGGGGTTATGGGGTCACAATGGGGTCAGCAGGGCGGTTATGGGGTCACAATGGGGTTTTGGGGTCACAATGGGGTTATGGGGTCACAATGGGGTCAGCAGGGCGGTTATGGGGTCACAATGGGGTCTGGGGTCACAACGGGGTGACGGGAGCAGTTATGGGGTCACAGTGGGGTTTTGGGGTCACAATGGGGTTATGGGGTCACAATGGGGTCTGGGGTCACAACGGGGTGACGGGAGCAGTTATGGGGTCACAATGGGGTCAGCAGGGTGGTTATGGGGTCACAATGGGGCGTGGGGTCACAATGGGGCACAGTTATGGGGTCACAATGGGGTCACAATGGGGTTATGGGGTCACAATGAGGTGTGGGGTCACAATGGGGCACAGTTATGGGGTCACAATGGGGTTTTGGGGTCACAGGGGGGCACAGTTATGGGGTCACAATGGGGTCAGCAGGGGGGTTATGGGGTCACAATGGGGTTTTAGGGTCGCAGTGGGGCACAGTTATGGGGCACAATGGGGTGTGGGGTCACAGGGGGGTGACAGGGGAGCAGTTATGGGGTCACAATGGGGTCACAATGGGGTTATGGGGTCACAGTGAGGTGTGGGGTCACAATGGGGCACAGATATGGGGTCACAATGGGGTTATGGGGTTACAATGGGGCACAGTTATGGGGTCACAATGGGGTTTTGGAGTCACAATGGGGTCAGCAGGGGGGTTATGGGGTCACAACGGGGTTTTGGGGTCACAATGGGGCTTTAGGGTCACAATGGGCTGTGGGGTCACAACGGGGTGACAGGGGAGCAGTTATGGGGTAACAATGGGGTTATGGGGTCACAATGGGGTCAGCAGGGCGGTTATGGGGTCACAATGGGGTTTTGGGGTCACAACGGGGCACAGTTATGGGGTCACAATGGGGTTTTAGGGTCACAATGGGGTTTTAGGGTCACAAAGGGGTGTTGGGTCACAATGGGGCACAGTTATGGGGTCACAAGGGGGTTTTGGGGTCACAATGGGGTTTTAGGGTCACAATGGGGTGTGGGGTCACAATGGGGCACAGTTATGGGGTCACAAGGGGGTTTTGGGGTCATGATGGGGTCAGCAGGGCGGTTATGGGGTCACAATGGGGTGTGGGGTCACAATGGGGTTATGGGGTCACAATGGGGCACAGTTATGGGGTCACAATGGGGTTTGGGGTCACAATGGGGTTTTGGGGTCACAGGGGGGCAGTTATGGGGTCACAATGGGGTTTTGGGGTCACAATGGGGTGTGGGGTGACAATGAGGCACAGTTATGGGGTCACAAGGGGATATGGGGTGGATATGGGGTGTGGGGTGACAGGGAGGCACGGTTATGGGGTCACAATGGGGTGACAGGGGAGCAGTTATGGGGTCACAATGGGGCTTTAGGGTCACAACGGGGTTATGGGGTCACAATGGGGTTTGGGGTCACAATGGGGCACAGTTATGGGGTCACAATGGGGTCACAATGGGGTTATGGGGTCACAATGGGGTGTGGGGTCACAATGGGGCACAGTTATGGGGTCACAATGGGGTTTTGGGGTCACAATGGGGTTATGGGGTCACAATGGGGTGTGGGGTCACAGGGGGGCACAGTTATGGGGTCACAATGGGGTCAGCAGGGCGGTTATGGGGTCACAATGGGGTTTCGGGGTCACAATGGGGTTTTGGGGTCACAGTGGGGTGTGGGGTGGCAGGGGGGCACAGTTATAGGGTCACAAGGGGATACGGGGTCACAGTGGGATGCGGTTATGGGGTCACACTGGGATATGGGGTGAATATGGGGTGTGGGGTGACAATGGGGCGCGGTTATGGGGTCACAGAGGGGCAGTTGTGGGGTCACAATGGGGTGTGGGGTGACGAGGGGTGACAGTTATGGGGTGACAATGGTTATGGGGTGACAGTGGTTATGGGGTGGCCACTGACAGTCATGGGGTGACACTTGTGGGGTGGCAGTTGTGGGGTGACGCTTATGGGGTGACAATAGGGTTATGGGGTGAGAGTTATGGGGTGTCAGTTATGGGGTGAGAGTTATGGGGTGGCAATGGTTATGGGGTGACAATGGGGTTATGGGGTGGCACTTATGGGTTGAGAGTTATGGGGTGATGCTTATGGGGTGGCAGTTATGGGGTGACACATGGCGTTATGGGGTTGTAGTTATGGGGTTGTTGTGGGGTTGCTGTTGTTGTTACGGGGTTGTTGCGGGGTTGTAGTTATGGGGTGGCTGTAGTTGCGGGGTGGTTGTGGGGTTGTTACGGGGTTGTAGTTGCAGGGTTGTTATGGGGTTGTTATGGGGTTGTTACGGGGTTGCTGTGGGGTTGTTGTGGGGTTGTAGTGGGGTTGTAGTTACGGGGTTGCTGTGGGGTTGTTACGGGGTGGCGGGGTTGTAGTTATGGGGTTGTAGTTACGGGGTTGTTGTGGGGTTGTTACGGGGGTTGTTGTGGGGTTGTTGTGGGGTTGTTGTTGTGGGGTTGTTGTGGGGTTGTTATGGGGTTGTTGTGGGGTTGTTGTGGGGTTGTTGTTATGGGGTTGTTATGGGGTTGTTGTGGGGTTGGGGTTGTTATGGGGTTGCTGTGGGGTTGTTGTGGGGTTGTTGTGGGGTTGGGGTTGTTATGGGGTTGCTGTGGGGTTGTAGTGGGGTTGTAGTTATGGGGTTATTGGCTGTAGTTACGGGGTTGTTATGGGGTTGTTGTGGGGTTGGGGTTGTTATGGGGTTGCTGTGGGGTTGTTGTGGGGTTGCTGTGGGGTTGTAGTTGCGGGGTTATTGGCTGTAGTTACGGGGTTGTTATGGGGTTGTTATGGGGTTGGGGTTGTTATGGGGTTGCTGTGGGGTTGTTGTGGGGTTGTTGTGGGGTTGTTGTGGGGTTGTTGTGGGGTTGTTGTTATGGGGTTGTTGTGGGGTTGTTATGGGGTTGTTGTGGGGTTGTAGTTGCGGGGTTATTGGCTGTAGTTACGGGGTTGTTATGGGGTTGTTACGGGGTTGGGGTTGTTGTGGGGTTGCTGTGGGGTTGTTGTGGGGTTGTGGGGTTGTTACGGGGTTGTTGTCGGGTTGTTGTGGGGTTGTGGGGTTGTTACGGGGTTGTTGTGGGGTTGTTGTGGGGTTGTGGGGTTGTAGTGGGGTTGTAGTTATGGGGTTATTGGCTGTAGTTACGGGGTTGTTATGGGGTTGTTGTGGGGTTGGGGTTGTTATGGGGTTGCTGTGGGGTTGTTGTCGGGTTGTTATGGGGTTGCTGTGGGGTTGTTATGGGGTTGTTGTGGGGTTGGGGTTGTTATGGGGTTGCTGTGGGGTTGTTGTGGGGTTGGGGTTGTTATGGGATTGCTGTGGGGTTGTTATGGGGTTGCTGTGGGGTTGTTGTGGGGTTGGGGTTGTTGTGGGGTTGCTGTGGGGTTGTTGTGGGGTTGTTATGGGGTTGTTATGGGGTTGCTGTGGGGTTGTTGTGGGGTTGGGGTTGTTACGGGGTTGCTGTGGGGTTGTTGGCTGTAGTTATGGGGTCAGCGTTACCTCGGGAGCCGGCGGCGGAGGAAGGCGGAGTTACGCTGCGGGGCGACAACGGCACGCGGGAACACCGGGTTATTATGGGGTGGCGCGGGGGGATTATGGGATGGCGCGGGGTGATGGGATTATGGGATGGCACCAGAGGATTATGGGATGGCAGGGGATGATGGGGGATTATGGGGTGGCGCGGGGTGATGGGATTATGGGATGGCACCAGAGGATTATGGGATGGCAGGGGATGATGAGGAATTATGGGGTGGCAGGGGATGATGGGGGATTGTGGGATGATGGGGGATTATGGGGGATTATGGGATGGCACAGGAGGATTATGGGATGGCGTGGGATGGTGGGGGATTATGGGATGGCACAGGAGGATTATGGGATGGCAGATGAACATTATGGGATGGCACCAGAGGATTATGGGATGGCACCAGAGGGGTCAATTGGGTCAATGGGGGGGGTCAATGGGGTCAGTGTGGGGATATGGGGTCAATGGGATCAATGGGGGATCAATGGGGGCTCAATGGGGTCAGTGTGGGGATATGGGGTCAATGGGATCAATGGGGGATCAATGGGGGCTCAATGGGGTCAGTGTGGGGATATGGGGTCAATGGGATCAATGGGGGGTCAATGGGGGGGGTCAATGGGGTCAGTGGGGGGGTCAATGGGGACAATGAGGTCAATGGGGTCAATGGGGGGAGAATGGGGTCGATGGGAGTCAATGGGGTCAATGGGGTCAATGGGGAGGACAATGGGGTCAGTGGGGTCAATGGGGTCAATGGGGGGGTCAATGGGGTCAGTGGGGGGATATGGGGTCAATGGGGTTAAAGGGGGGACAGTGGGGTCAATGGGGGGACAATGGGGTCAATGAGGGTCAATGGGGTCAATGGGGGGATATGGGGTCAATGGGGGGAGAATGGGGTCAATGGGAGTCAATGGGGTCAATGGGGTCAATGGGGAGGACAGTGGGGTCAGTGGGGGAATATGGGGTCAATGGGGGTCAATGGGGGGTCAATGGGGTCAATGGGGGGAGAATGGGGTCAATGGGGTCAATGGGGGGGTCAATGGGGTCAGTGGGGGGATATGGGGTCAATGGGGGTCAATAGGGTCAATGGGGGGGACAATGAGGTCAATGGGGTCAATGGGGGGATATGGGGCCAATGGGGGGGGTCAATGGGGTCAGTGGGGAGATATGGGGTCAATGGGGGGGTCAATGGAGTCAGTGGGGGTCAATGGGATCAATGGGGGGGTCAATGGGGTCAGTGTGGGGATATGGGGTCAATGGGGGTCAATGGGGGGGTCAGTGGGGTCAATGGGGGGACAACGGGGTCAATGGGGGGACAACGGGGTCAATGGGAGGGACAATGAGGTCAATGGGGGGATATGGGGTCAATGGGGGGAGAATGGGGTCAATGGGAGTCAATGGGGTCAATGGGGTCAATGGGGAGGACAATGGGGTCAGTGGGGGAATATGGGGTCAATGGGGGTCAATGGGGGGTCAATGGGGTCAATGGGGGGAGAATGGGGTCAATGGGGTCAATGGGGGGGTCAATGGGGTCAGTGGGGGGATATGGGGTCAATGGGGGTCAATAGGGTCAATGGGGGGGACAATGAGGTCAATGGGGTCAATGGGGGGATATGGGGCCAATGGGGGGGGTCAATGGGGTCAGTGGGGAGATATGGGGTCAATGGGGGGGTCAATGGAGTCAGTGGGGGTCAATGGGATCAATGGGGGGGTCAATGGGGTCAGTGTGGGGATATGGGGTCAATGGGGGTCAATGGGGGGGTCAGTGGGGTCAATGGGGGGACAACGGGGTCAATGGGGGGACAACGGGGTCAATGGGAGGGACAATGAGGTCAATGGGGGGATATGGGGTCAATGGGGGGAGAATGGGGTCAATGGGAGTCAATGGGGTCAATGGGGTCAATGGGGAGGACAATGGGGTCAGTGGGGGAATATGGGGTCAATGGGGGTCAATGGGGGGTCAATGGGGTCAATGGGGGGAGAATGGGGTCAATGGGGTCAATGGGGGGGTCAATGGGGTCAGTGGGGGGATATGGGGTCAATGGGGGTCAATAGGGTCAATGGGGGGGACAATGAGGTCAATGGGGTCAATGGGGGGATATGGGGCCAATGGGGGGGGTCAATGGGGTCAGTGGGGAGATATGGGGTCAATGGGGGGGTCAATGGAGTCAGTGGGGGTCAATGGGATCAATGGGGGGGTCAATGGGGTCAGTGTGGGGATATGGGGTCAATGGGGGTCAATGGGGGGGTCAGTGGGGTCAATGGGGGGACAACGGGGTCAATGGGGGGACAACGGGGTCAATGGGAGGGACAATGAGGTCAATGGGGGGATATGGGGTCAATGGGGGGAGAATGGGGTCAATGGGAGTCAATGGGGTCAATGGGGTCAATGGGGAGGACAATGGGGTCAGTGGGGGAATATGGGGTCAATGGGGGTCAATGGGGGGTCAATGGGGTCAATGGGGGGAGAATGGGGTCAATGGGGTCAATGGGGGGGTCAATGGGGTCAGTGGGGGGATATGGGGTCAATGGGGGTCAATAGGGTCAATGGGGGGGACAATGAGGTCAATGGGGTCAATGGGGGGATATGGGGCCAATGGGGGGGGTCAATGGGGTCAGTGGGGAGATATGGGGTCAATGGGGGGGTCAATGGAGTCAGTGGGGGTCAATGGGATCAATGGGGGGGTCAATGGGGTCAGTGTGGGGATATGGGGTCAATGGGGGTCAATGGGGGGGTCAGTGGGGTCAATGGGGGGACAACGGGGTCAATGGGGGGACAACGGGGTCAATGGGAGGGACAATGAGGTCAATGGGGGGATATGGGGTCAATGGGGGGAGAATGGGGTCAATGGGAGTCAATGGGGTCAATGGGGTCAATGGGGAGGACAATGGGGTCAGTGGGGGAATATGGGGTCAATGGGGGTCAATGGGGGGTCAATGGGGTCAATGGGGGGAGAATGGGGTCAATGGGGTCAATGGGGGGGTCAATGGGGTCAGTGGGGGGATATGGGGTCAATGGGGGTCAATAGGGTCAATGGGGGGGACAATGAGGTCAATGGGGTCAATGGGGGGATATGGGGCCAATGGGGGGGGTCAATGGGGTCAGTGGGGAGATATGGGGTCAATGGGGGGGTCAATGGAGTCAGTGGGGGTCAATGGGATCAATGGGGGGGTCAATGGGGTCAGTGTGGGGATATGGGGTCAATGGGGGTCAATGGGGGGGTCAGTGGGGTCAATGGGGGGACAACGGGGTCAATGGGGGGACAACGGGGTCAATGGGAGGGACAATGAGGTCAATGGGGGGATATGGGGTCAATGGGGGGAGAATGGGGTCAATGGGAGTCAATGGGGTCAATGGGGTCAATGGGGAGGACAATGGGGTCAGTGGGGGAATATGGGGTCAATGGGGGTCAATGGGGGGTCAATGGGGTCAATGGGGGGAGAATGGGGTCAATGGGGTCAATGGGGGGGTCAATGGGGTCAGTGGGGGGATATGGGGTCAATGGGGGTCAATAGGGTCAATGGGGGGGACAATGAGGTCAATGGGGTCAATGGGGGGATATGGGGCCAATGGGGGGGGTCAATGGGGTCAGTGGGGAGATATGGGGTCAATGGGGGGGTCAATGGAGTCAGTGGGGGTCAATGGGATCAATGGGGGGGTCAATGGGGTCAGTGTGGGGATATGGGGTCAATGGGGGTCAATGGGGGGGTCAGTGGGGTCAATGGGGGGACAACGGGGTCAATGGGGGGACAACGGGGTCAATGGGAGGGACAATGAGGTCAATGGGGGGATATGGGGTCAATGGGGGGAGAATGGGGTCAATGGGAGTCAATGGGGTCAATGGGGTCAATGGGGAGGACAATGGGGTCAGTGGGGGAATATGGGGTCAATGGGGGTCAATGGGGGGTCAATGGGGTCAATGGGGGGAGAATGGGGTCAATGGGGTCAATGGGGGGGTCAATGGGGTCAGTGGGGGGATATGGGGTCAATGGGGGTCAATAGGGTCAATGGGGGGGACAATGAGGTCAATGGGGTCAATGGGGGGATATGGGGCCAATGGGGGGGGTCAATGGGGTCAGTGGGGAGATATGGGGTCAATGGGGGGGTCAATGGAGTCAGTGGGGGTCAATGGGATCAATGGGGGGGTCAATGGGGTCAGTGTGGGGATATGGGGTCAATGGGGGTCAATGGGGGGGTCAATGGGGTCAATGGGGTCAATGGGGGGATGTGGGGTCAATGGGGGGACAACGGGGTCAATGGGAGGGACAATGAGGTCAATGGGGGTCAATGGGGTCAGTGGGGGGACATGGGGTCAATGGGGGTCAATGGGGTCAGTGGGGGGACATGAGGTCAATGGGGGGATATGGGGTCAGTGGGGGATCAATGGGGGGTTCAATAGGGTCAGTGGGGGGGATATGGGGTCAACCGGGGGATTTGGGGTCAATGGATCGGACCCGGTGACACGATGACGTCAGAGGTGGTGATGACGTCACAGGCGATGACGTCACTGGGGGGTGGGGGGAGGGGAAGGAGGGGGGAGGGGGCAGCACTGACCCTCCAGGTAATTCCGGGCGATGAATTTCAGCACCTCGTCCAATAGGATCACAGGGAAGGAAATGCGGAGCACAACCAGCCAATGGGCCAGGTCCAGGTGGGTCAGCTTAAAGATCATCTGTGGGGCACAGGGAGAGACCCCATAACGACCCCGTAACGGCCCTATAACGACCCTATAAGGCCCCATAGGGATCCCATAACAACAACCCCATAGAGATCCTATAACAGCCCCATAGAGATCCTATAAGAGATCCCATAGAGATCAGTGGGTCAGGTCCAGGTGGGTCAGCTTAAAGATCATCTGTGGGGCAGGGAGAGACCCCATAACGACCCTATAATGGCCCTATCCCCCCTCTGACCCCATATCCTCCTCCATGTCCCCCCTCTGACCCTATATCCACCCCATATTCCCCCCATATCCCTCTCCTGACACCATATCCCCCCTTTGACCCCATATCCACCCCATATCCCCCCTTCTAACCCCATATCTACCCCATATCCCCCTTCTAACCCCATATCCCCCCCTCCTGACCCCATATCCACCCCATATCCCCTCTATGACCCCATATCCACCCCATATCCCCCCCATATCACCCTCCTGACCCCATATCCCCGCTTTGACCCTATATCTACCCCATATCCCCCTTCTGACCCCATTTCCACCCCATATCCACCCCATATACTCCTCCTGACCCCATATCCCCCCTCTGACCCCATATCCTCCTCCATGCCCCCCCTCTGACCCTATATCCACCCCATATCCCCCCTCCTGACCCCATATCCACCCCATATCCTCCTTGTAACCCCATATCCGCCCTTCCTGACCCCATATATCCCCTCCTGACCCTGAATCCATTCCATATTCCCCCTATGACCCCATATCCCCCCCATATCCTCCTCCTGACCCCATATCCCCCCCCTGACCCCATATCCCCCCCTCCTGACCCCATATCCCCCTTCTGACCCCATATCCCCCTCTCCTGACCCCATATATCCCCTCCTGACCCTGAATCCATCCCATATCCCCCCTCCTGACCCCATATCCTCCCCATATCCTCCTCCTGACCCCATATCCACCCCATATCCCCCCCAGCCCCCCCCCGACCCCGTACCGGCAGCGGATCCACGTATAGGATGACGAAGTGCAGGGACATGGACAGACAGATGGACCCCACACACATCCCTACCTCCTGACCCCATATCCACCCCATACCCCCTTCCTGACCCCATATCCCCCTCTCCTGACCCCATATATCCCCTCCTGACCCCGAATCCATCCCATATTCCCCTTATGACCCCATATCCCCCCATATCCTCCTCCTGACCCCATATCCCCCTTCTGACCCCACATCCTCACCTCCTGACCCTATATCCCCCCCTCCTGACCCCATATCCTCCCCATATCCTCCTCCTGACCCCATATCTCCCCTCTGACTCCATATCCGCCTCTCCTGATCCCATATCTCCCCTGCTGACCCCATATCCACCCCATACCCCCCCTCCTGACCCCATATCCACCCCATATCCCCCGACCCCGTACCGGCAGCGGATCCACGTATAGGATGACGAAGTGCAGGGACATGGACAGACAGATGGACCCCACACACATCCCTACCTCCTGACCCCATATCCACCCCATATCCCCTTCCTGACCCCATATCCCCCTCTCCTGACCCCATATCCCCCCCATATCCCCCGACCCCGTACCGGCAGCGGATCCACGTATAGGATGACGAAGTGCAGGGACATGGACAGACAGATGGACCCCACCAGCCAGATGTTCACCCACGGCGGCATCCGCACCAGGGACTGGTTCTCTGATAGGCTGTGGGGTGGGGGGGGAATAGGGTCACCCCATAGGGCCTCAACCACCCCATAGGGCCTCAACGACCCCATAGAGCCGCAACGACCCCATGGAGCCTCAACGACCCCATAGAGCCCCATAGGGAACACCGTGACCCCATAGAACCCCATAGGGAACACTGTGACCCCATAGAGCCTCAACGACCCCATAGAACCCCATAGGGAACACCGTGACCCCATAGAGCCCCATAGGGAACACTGTGACCCCATAGAACCCCATAGGGAACACCATGACCCCATAGGGCCTCAACGACCCCATAGGGCCTCAACCACCCCATAGGGCCTCAACGACCCCGTAGGGAACACTGTGACCCCATAGGGAACACCATCACCCCATAGGGAACACCGTGACCCCATAGAGCCCCATAGGGAACACCATGACCCCATAGAGCCCCATTGGGAACACCGTGACCCCATAGGGCCTCAACGACCCCATAGAGCCCCATAGGGAACACCGTGACCCCATAGAGTCTGGACGACCCCATAGAGCCCCATAGGGAACACCGTGACCCCATAGAACCCCATAGGGAACACCATGACCCCATAGGGCCACAATGACCCCATAGAACCCATAGGGAACACAGTGACCCCATAGAACCCCAGAGGGAACACCGTGACCCCATAGGGCCTCAACGACCCCCTAGAGCCCCATAAGGAACACCGTGACCCCATAGGGCCCCATAGGGAACACCGTGACCCCATAGGGAACACTGTGACCCCATAGGGCCTCAATGACCCCATAGAGCCCCATAGGGAACACCATGACCCCATAGGGACCACTGTGACCCCATAGGGCCTCAACGACCCCATAGAGCCCCATAGGGAACACCGTGACCCCATAGGGCCTCAACGACCCCATAGAGCCCCATAGGGAACACTGTGACCCCATAGGGCCTCAATGACCCCATAGAACCCCATAGGGAACACTGTGGCCCCATAGGGCCTGGACGACCCCATAGAGCCCCATAGGGAACACTGTGACCCCATAGGGCCCCATAGGGAACACCGTGACCCCATAGGGCCTCAACGACCCCATAGAGCCCCATAAGGAACACCGTGACCCCATAGGGCCCCATAGGGAACACCGTGACCCCATAGGGAACACTGTGACCCCATAGGGCCTCAATGACCCCATAGAGCCCCATAGGGAACACCATGACCCCATAGGGAACACCGTGACCCCATAGGGACCACTGTGACCCCGTAGGGCTTAAACGACCCCATAGGGAACACCGTGGCCATGGGGCGGTTATGGGGTGGCTATGGGGTCTCTATGGGGTCTCTATGGGATTCTCTATGGGGTCTCTCTGGGGTCTCTCTGGGGCTGATGCTTCTATGTGTCTCCATGGATCTCAATGGGTTTCTATGGATCTCAATGGAACTCAGTGGGTCTCTATGGGGCGGTTATGGGGTCCCTATGGGGTCTCTATGGGGTCTCTATGGGGCAGTTATGGGGTCTCTATGGGGTCTCTATGGAGTCCCTATGGGGTCCCTATGGGGTCTCTATGGGGTCTCTATGGGGTCTCTATGGAGTCTCTATGGGGTCTCTATGGGGTCTCTATGGGTTCCATGGGGTCTCTATGGGGTCCCTATGGGGTCCCTATGGGGTCTGTATGGGGTCTCTATGGGGCAGTTATGGGGTCCCTATGGGGTCCCTATGGGGTCCCTATGGGGTCTCTATGGGATCTCTATGGGGTCTCTATGGGGCAGTTATGGGGTCTCTATGGGGTCTCTATGGGGTCTCTATGGGGTCTCTATGGGGTCTCTATGGGGTCTCTCTGGGGCATCTATGTGGTCCCTATGGGATCTCTATGGGGTCTCTATGGGGCTGATGCTTCTATGCGTCTCCATGGATCTCAATGGGTTTCTATGGATCTCAATGGAACTCAGTGGGTCTCTATGGGCTCCCTATGGGGCAGCTACAGGGTCTCTATGGGATCTCTATGGGGACTCTATGGGGGATCTATGGGGCCGTTATGGGGTTTTTGTGGGGCAGACCGGGGATGGAGTGCACTCCCTCGACGGGCAGCAGGAAGGGCCGCTCCAGGTCCGTGTGGGGTCTCTGTGGGATCTATGGGGTCTCTATGGGGTCTCTATGGGGTCTCTATGGGGGTTCTATGGGGTTCCATGGGATCTCTATGGGGTCTCTATGGGGTCCCTACAGGTTCTCTACGGGGCCTCTATGGCTCTCTATGCGGTCTCTATAGGGTTTCTCTATGGGGTTTCTCTATGGGGTCTCTATGGGGCAGTTATGGGGTCTCTATGGGGTCTCTATGGGTCTCTATGGGGTCTCTATGGGGTGGTTATGGGGTCTCTATGGGGTGGCTATGGGGTCTCTATGGGGTCTCTATGGGTCTCTATGGGGCTGATGCTTCTCTGTGTCTCCATGGATCTCAATGGATCTCAGTGGAACTCAATGGGTCTCTATGGGTTCCTTATGGGGTGGCTATAGGGCCAGAGGGTTATGGGGCGGTTATGGGGCGGTTATGGGGTCTCTATGGGGTCTCTATGGGGTCTCTATGGGTCTCTATGGGGTCTCTATGGGGTCTCTATGGGGCTGATGCTTCTATGGGTCCCCATGGATCTCAATGGATCTCAATGGAACTCAATGGAACTCAATGGAACTCAATGGAAGTCAAATGTGTCTCTATGGTTCCTTATGGGGTGGTTATAGGGCCAGAGGGTTATGGGGTGGTTATGGGGTGGTTATGGGGCAGTTATGGGGTCTCTCTGGGGTCTCTATGGGGCTGATGCTTCTATGGGTCCCCATGGATCTCAATGGATCTCAATGGAACTCAATGGAACTCAATGGAAGTCAATGGGTCTCTATGGGTTCCTTATGGGGTGGCTATAGGGCCAGAGGGTTACGGGGCGGTTATGGGGCGGTTATGGGGCGGTTATGGGGCCGTCCCGTTACCTGTTGAGGGCGTTGCACATCTCGATGGTGACGAGGACGGACAGAGCCATGGTCATGGGGACGGGCGACTCAAAGATGTCGCAGTCGATGCCCTCGAACTCGGCGCTGTGGTGAGTGCACTGCATGAAGTGCGTCTGTGGGGTGGGAATGGGGTCGTTATAGGGTCGGTTATAGGGTCAGTTATGGGGTCAGCTGTGGGGTGGGCATGGGGTGGGTATGGGGGGGGATATGGGGTGGGTATGGGGTGGGTATGGGGTGGTATGGGGTGTGCACTGCATGAAGTGCGTCTGTGGGGTGGGAATGGGGTCGTTATAGGGTCGTTATAGGGTCAGTTATGGGGTCAGCTGTGGGGTGGGCATGGGGTGGGTATGGGGTCAGCCATGGGGTGGTTATGGGGTGGGTATGGAGTGGGTATGGGGTGGTATGGGGTGTGCACTGCATGAAGTGCGTCTGTGGGGTGGGAATGGGGTCGTTATAGGGTCAGTTATGGGGTCAGCTATGGGGTGGGCATGGGGTGGATGTTGACCCCATGACCCCAGAGATGACCCCGTGATCCCATGACCCCCCTGACCCCACAGATGACCCCATGACCCCTGTTGATCCGGGACACTGTGACGTCATCACCCTTTGACCCACTCACCCCGTGACCCCGTGACCCCACATGACCCCGTGACCCCATGACCCCGTGACCTCATAACCCCGTGACCCCAGATGACCCCATGACCCCTGTTGACCCTGGCACCCTGTTTTGTCGTCACCCCATGGCCCCATGACGCCACTCACCCCATGACCCCACTGACCCCATGACCCCGTGACCCCATGACCCCGTGACCTCATAACCCTGTGACCCCGGATGACCCCATGACCCCTGTTGACCCTGGGACCCTGTGATGTCGTCACCCCATGACCCCACTCGCCCCATGACCCTGTGACCCCAAGACCCCACTCACCCCATGACCCCACATGACCCCGTGACCCCAGATGACCCCGTGACCCCGTGACCCCGTGACCCCGCCGCTCACCAGTTGGTGGTAGGTCAGACTGGGGCCGTCCTCCGCATACAGGAACCACCAGGCAGCAGCGCCCACCGTGGCCGCCCCCACGTAACCTATAGGGCACAGCGTCTCAGCGACCCCATAGGGACCCACGGGGCACTCGGCGACCCCATAGGGTCACAGCGACCCCATAAAGACCCATGGGGCACTCACTGACCCCATAGGGCACTCACTGACCCCATAGGGCACTCAGTGACCCCATAGGGACCCACGGGGCACTCGGCGACCCCATAGGGTCACAGCGACCCCATAAAGACCCATGGGGCACTCACTGACCCCATAGGGCACTCAGTGACCCCATAGGGACCCACGGGGCACTCGGCGACCCCATAGGGTCACAGCGACCCCATAAAGACCCATAGGGCATTCAGTGACCCCATAGGACACATAGGGACCCCATAAAGACCCATAGGGCACTCAGCGACCCCATAGGGCACTCAGTGACCCCATAGGGCCACTGTGACCCCATAGAGACCCATAGAGCACTCAGCAACCCCATAGGGCAGTCAGTGACCCCATAGGGCACATAGGGACCCCATAGGGCCTCAGCAACCCCATAGAGCCCCATGGAGCACTCAGCGACCGCATAGGGTCACAGCGATCCCATAAAGACCCATAGGGCACTCAGTGACCCCATAGGACACATAGGGACCCCATAAAGACCCATAGGGCACTCCGTGACCCCATAGGACACATAGGGACCCCACAAAGGCCCATAGGGCACTCAGTGACCCCATAGGACATATAGGGACCCCATAAAGGTCCATAGGGCACTCCGTGACCCCATAAAGACCCATAGGGCACACACTGACCCCATAGGGTCACAGCGACACCATAAAGACCCGTAGGGCACTCACTGACCCCATAGGACATATAGGGACCCCATAAAGGTCTATAGGGCACACACTGACCCCATAGGGTCACAGCGACCCCATAAAGACCCATAGGGCACTCAGTGACCCCATAGGACATATAGGGACCCCATAAAGACCCATAGGGCACTCAGTGACCCCATAGGACACATAGGGACCCCACAAAGGCCCATAGGGCACTCCGTGACCCCATAAAGACCCATAGGGACCCCATAGGGCCACAGCGACCCCACAGACAACCCGATGACCCCATAGATGACCTGATGACCCTACAGACAACCTGATGACCCCATAGATGACCTGATGACCCCACAGACAACCTGATGACCCCATCGATGACTCAATAACCCCACAGCTGACCTGAAGACCCCATAGACGACCCGATGACCCTACAGACAACCCGATGACCCCACAGCCAACCTGATGACCCCATAGATGACTCAATAACCCCACAGCTGACCCAAAGACCCCACAGGTGACCTGATGACCCCACAGCCAACCCAATGACCCCACAGACAACCCAGTGACCCCACAGACAACCCGATGACCCCATCGATGACTCGCTGACTCGCTGACCCTAAAGACAACCTGATGACCCCATAGATGACTCAATAACCCCATCGATGACTTGATGACCCCATGGACAACCTGATGACCCCATCGATGACTCGATGACCCTACAGACAACCTGATGACCCCATAGACAACCCGATGACCCCATAGACAACCCGATGACCCTATAGATGACCTGATGACCCTACAGACAACCTGATGACCCCATAGACAACCCGATGACCCCATAGACAACCCGATGACCCTATAGATGACCTGATGACCCTACAGACAACCTGATGACCCCATAGATGACTCAATAACCCCACAGCTGACCCGAAGACCCCACAGACGACCTGATGACCCTACAGACAACTTGATGACCCTACAGACAACCCGATGACCCCATAGATGACTCAATAACCCCACAGCTGACCTGAAGACCCCATAGACAACCTGATGACCCTACAGACAACACGATGACCCCATAGATGACTCGATGACCCCACAGCCAACCCAATGACCCCACAGACAACTCGATGACTCCATAGGTGACACAATGACTCCACAGATGACCTGATGACCCCACAGCCGACCCAATGACCCCATAGATGACCCGATGACCCCATAGACAACCTGATAACCCCATCGATGACTCAGTGACCCCACAGCCAACCCGATGACCCCACAGACAACCCGATGACCCTACAGACAACCTGCTGACCCCAAAGACAACTTGATGACCCCATCGATGACTCAATAACCCCACAGCTGACTCGAAGACCCCACAAGTGACCCGATGACCCTACAGACAACTTGATGACCCTATAGATGACCTGATGACCCTACAGACAACCTGATAACCCCATAGACAACCCGATGACCCTACAGACAACCTGATGACCCCATAGATGACTCGATGACCCTGCAGCTGACCCGATGACCCCACAGGTGACCCGATGACCCTACAGACAACTTGATGACCCTATAGATGACCTGATGACCCTACAGACAACCTGATAACCCCATAGACAACCCGATGACCCTACAGACAACCTGATGACCCCATAGATGACTCGATGACCCTGCAGCTGACCCGATGACCCCACAGGTGACCCGATGACCCTACAGACAACTTGATGACCCTATAGATGACCTGATGATCCTACAGACAACCTGATAACCCCATAGACAACCCGATGACCCTACAGACAACCTGATGACCCCATAGATGACTCGATGACCCTGCAGCTGACCCGATGACCCCACAGGTGACCCGATGACCCTACAGACAACTTGATGACCCTATAGATGACCTGATGACCCTACAGACAACCTGATAACCCCATAGACAACCCGATGACCCTGCAGCTGACCCGATGACCCCACAGGTGACCCGATGACCCTACAGACAACTTGATGACCCTATAGATGACCTGATGACCCTACAGACAACCTGATAACCCCATAGA